>QEPC01013874.1:3604764-3660458 GCA_003113815.1 Sphenodon punctatus | reverse complement strand
GTAACCAAGCCAAGTACGTGCACTTGAGACCTCGCATCTTCATGAATGTTAGACCCCTTGTCTCTCCCTCTGTTCCCCTTCCTATGTCTCTCCCCCAGCTCCTGTCTCTCAGATTGTAAGCCCTAGGGGCAGGAACCATGTCTATTTTATTACTTTGTAAAGTGCCATGTACACTGCTGGCGCTATATAAATGTTTGTTAATAATAATAATAATAATAATAATAATAATTAATAAGTTCTCCATGGAGCAAGAAGCCATGGGCTCAAAGCGAGGCCCCATCAGTTTAGTGAGAACGAGGTTAAGGTCCCATTGAGGGGCTGGATGGGAGACCGGAGGGAAGGTATTAATTAGGCCCTTCCAAACGGTTCTCATTAAGGGGAGAGAGAATAGGATTTCCTTGCTGTCCAATTCTAAACAAGAAGATAAGGCAGCCAGATGCACCTTAATGGAGGAGAGTGATAGGCCTGTCCTCTGAAGGTGCAGTAAGTATTCGAATGTGTGCGTCATAGTAAGCGTGGGCAGAGACACCTTGCGGGACGCGAGCTAAGAGGAAAAACGTTTCCATTTAGCCTCATAGCAAGCTCTGGTGGAGCGGCAGCGTGAGTTTAGGAAGATTAGAGGCAACTGCTTCTGGCCATCCTGCCTGTATTAAGGGATTAGCCAGGCGCAGAGGTAGAGCATGTGTGGGTCATGGTGCAGGATGTGGAATAGAGTTTCCTCTGTGGACCAAAGACTGTGCGGTGATCCATGTGTGCACCCCAGCCTGTAGGGGAGGCATCTGTTGTGATAGTAACCTCCATAACCGGAGGTTCGAAGAGTATTCCCTGCAGCACCTGGGACCGGTCCGTCCACTAGTAGAGGGCTTGGAGAATGCCCTTGGGAAGGGTTAGTCTCCTGTTGAGAGGATGGAGGTAGGGACAGTACACCTGTTTGAGCCATTGTTGCAGGGGTCGCATGTGAAGTCTCGCATTGGGGGTGACTCCAGTGGTTGAGGCTGTAGACGGAGGAAGAAATGGGTTGTTCTTGTGTTCCGTGAAGAAAGGCTCATAAGGACTGACCTGATATTGTCGAACCTGTCCTCCAGTAGGTAGGCTTTGGACCTGTTTGTATCCATAACAGCTCCTATGAATTGGAGGCTGCGGTTGGGGATGAGGTGGGATTTCTGCAGATTGACCATTAGACCTAGGCCGTGGAGTAGTGCGAGGGTCTGCTGTATGTGGTTGAGTAGGCCTGAGCTGGTGTTTGCTACCAGTAACCAGTCGTCCAAATATGGAAAAACCCTCATGTCTATTTTCCTTAGGTGTGCAGTGACTACTGCCATACACTTTGTGAAGACCCGTGGAGCGGTGGAAAGTCTGAAGGGGAGGACCATGAACTGGAAGTGGAGGTCCCCTACAATAAAGCATAAGTATCGCCTATGAGGGGGAATAATTGAAATGTGAAAGTAAGCGTCCTGAAGATGAAGGGAGGATAACCAGTCTCCTTGTTGCAACCCCAACAAAATAATGGCAAGGGAAGTCATATGGAATCTATATCTTCTGACGTAGGAATTGAGGGCCCTAAGGTCCAAGATAGGCCTCAAGTCCCCATCTTTTTTGGGAACAACAAAGTAGTTGGAATAGAATCCAGTATTGCACTCGAAGGGAACTAGTTTGATGGCGCCCTTAGACAGTAGCTTGTCTACTTCCAGAAGTATTTGAGTTTTTGGGGGGGCCCCGGAGGATGGGGGAAGTCTGGAGGAAGGGAAAGGAATTGAATGGTATATTCAGACCTGATTATATCTCTGACCCAGTGGTCCGAGGTGAGAGATGCCCAAGAATTGTAAAAGGGCTGGAGACGGTTATAGAAAGAGGGCCCAGGGTCCTCTCCTCCCTTGATCTGGGGGAGGCTAAAAACACTGTTTGGTTTGACCAGATGATGATTTAGAGAAAGGTCTTCTCCTAACTTTTTGCTTATTAAACCTCCTCTGAGGTTGGGGATTGGAAGGTTGCTGCTGCTGGTATTGCTGCGAATGCCTCGCAGAATGGTAAGGATAGGGAGAACGCTGTCTGGCATTATAGGAGTAGAAAGCGAGCGGGGTGTTAAACCTTTTCCTTAGGTACCGAATTACCCCCGTGGACCTGGCAGTTTGACTGGTCTCCTTGATCTTTTAAAGCATGTCATCCGTAGAGGATGCAAATAAGCCCTCACTATTAAAGGGGTAGGGTCTTCAATGCGTGTTTTGTTCTCAGGTGTGAGGGCAGCGGAGCACAGCCAGGCGTGTCTCCTAAGGGAGATAGCGGAAGCTATTCCTCTGATATTGCAGTCAGCTATATGCATGTTAGCGGTAAGCTGAAATTGAGCAATTTGTAAACCTCTCTGGAGGACAGCAATCTGGGTAGGGTCAGACGCCCTAGAGAGCTGGGACCAGAGCCAATGTTGGTACCCACACATGGGAAAAGCATAGTTGGTAGCTCTTAGAGAGAGGATGTCAGAGGAGAAAATTTTTCTTCCTAAGGCATCCAGACACCTGCCCTCCCTATCCGAAGGGGATGTGTGCAGTCCTCCTGCTCTGGATTTATGGGAAGCAGCAGTGATGACTAGTGAGTTGGGTGTTTATAGAAAATTTGTGCGCCCTCCCTGGGGACAGCATAGAGGGAATCAGTCAATTTGTTAGTTGAGATGGCAGAGGACAGTTTGGCCCAAGTTGCAGTGGATGGCTCCATAAGCTGGTCTAGCATGGGAAGCATAACATGTCCTGGTTCACCAGAGCCTAGAATGCCGAAAACTGGGCCTGACTGAGTCTTTTTATTTATTTATTCCATTTTTTGACTACCCTAGTAGGAAGGTTGGGCAGAGCCAAGGACAGCCTTTTGAGCATGGTCTGTAGACAAAGCCAGGTTAGGGTCCGAGACCGCGTCAAGCAGGGGGAGGGGGGAAATGGTCTCGTCTTCCTCTAGGGCGTGGGAGGACACAGAGGAGGAAGATACCGACCCCTCTGAAGAAATTTCAAAGGCAGTAGGTTGATCAAGCGCTGCCTGTTGAGTGGGAGGGTTACCCAGGAGGGAGCTGAGAAAGGTCGATCCCTTAGGTAGGACTGAGCTAGGGTTGCAGAGATGCCACTGGTACCGGTAACGTTGCTAGTGCCGAGGAGGCATGGGAGCGAGATCGGTGAGGAGTCTTGTACTTACTAGAGCGAGGATGTTCCATTGGTACTTCGGGTGGAGGTCTGGAGACTGTGGCCGTGGGCAGGGCTCTGGGTGGTGCAGGAGGTACGTAGCGAGGTACCCCTTTAGGAGACCGGGTTGCCCAGTCCAACTGTCTAAAGTCCAATCCGGAAGGGTACGGAGACTGGCTTCGGGACCGCGAATGGTACCTGTAATGCTCAGGATAGGCGTGCGTTCGGTACCAGGTGCCATGGTACAGTAAGCAGCACGAGCAGGGGGAGCGGGTTCGGATCTCTCTGTGGTACTGCATCAGAGTAGCTCAGGGTCCGGGAGATCAGTGAGCCAATCTACTATGCCTGTCTGCCAGATGAGCGCTGTCTCGACCAGGATCTGGATCGTGAGCATTGGTGCAGGAAGGGGAGCGGGGAGTTCCTATGTCCTGTGGCGTGTGGCATCAGAATATGACCCATAGGGGTAGAAGGCAGTGCTGGTGGAGCGGGCACTGGTGCCGGTGGAGAAGGTACCCATGGAACTGAGGTAGAAAGAATCTCTGGCTCTGAGTAGACTATCTCCATGGTGACAGTACATGGGGTGCTGCTTGGTGTCGGATTTGGACTTTTTTCTATCCTTTTTCTTCTGCACCTCGCCCTTACGTTTTGGGTGACAGTCACTCTTACGCGAGGTAGTGGCGGAGCGGGAAGAGTCCCTGGTCCCAGCCGGGACCGGAGGGGAACCATCTTTCGGGTCGGTGCTGGCGGTACCGAGTATGCCCAGAGGATCCAATGGAGTGGCTGGGGTCACTGTAGAAGAGTCCATGTAAGCGGTAGAGTGCTTGGTGGGGAGCCTAAGAGACTTCTCTTCTCCACCTTGAAGTGCCCTCCTGGTTAACAGGTTCTGAAGGCGAAGAGCTCTCGTTCTCTTAGTTCTGGTAGAGAGTACCGCACAAAACTTGCAGGTGCTAGTATTGTGGGCTTCTCCCCAGGCCAGGCAGGAATCGTGCTTGTCACTAATGGAGAGCGTTGCTGGGCAAGAGCGGCAACACTTAAAGCCCGCTTGCTTGGGCATGCTCCGTACACCCTCAGAGGAGGGGTGTGGTGAGGTCCGGGGTGAACCCCGTGGACCCGGGCAAAATATAGTTCATTTCTTGTTTATCAAGATAGGTCTTTTAATGTATTCTTTTATTTTACTTTTAGCTGACTTGTACTGAGAAGTACGGAGGTCTTCCAAGCGCAGCGCGGTTGGAAGGAACTGAGGTGGTGAGCGCTCCACCCCCTATTTATGCAGCCCCATCCTTGCGAGACTAAGCCCACGCTTTTGATGGGGTGGGAAGGGGGAGGAGGGGCGGAGCCCTCACCATGTTCTAGATTTTTCCAGGTAATCTGCCTGGAAACTGCTGACAACTAGGTCTCCGGTGCCTGCGAAGCAGGAATTGGATCCCATAAGTGAGAATCACGGAGATCCTCGAAGAAGAATTATTGTTTTGTTTTGTTTTTTAAAAAAACTTTTTAACGTGTTGTTGCCCATCCTAAACCTTTAGGATAGGGTAGATTATAAATCTAAATAAACTCTCACTGAAATTAGTGAGATATGAAGTCAATATCTCACCATTTGAAATGTTCCAGTCCACAAACAGAGACAGTCTTGCTACTTACTAAAACTCACCTATAAATTCCATTGCTGGGTTAGTAGTGCGGTGCTGTCTAATCATCGGCTTTGACCTTGTATTGATCAAAAATCTTCAAAGCATCATGACTCAACATTTCTAAATTACATTTAAAGGTATTTTCTTATCCAGGCCAAACTCAAATGGAGGTCTGTTTGGCTGTGACGTAAACAGTAGCTGCGAGCCAGCGGATAGCAGTACGCACTTGTGCTGCAATAGGAGCTGTGATCCTGGGAAAGGACCAAACAAACAGCTGTGTCATTTTAATTGCTTACTATTTCCAGCATTTATAATATCAACTACTTTTGGTTTCTATTTAAAAAAGCCAAAAAATACATTTTAACTTTCTTTCAAAGGTTGGCAAAATGATGCCTGAAGTGCCAAATGTTCTGTAAAAATGCAGATTTTTTAAATCTGGTGAGTTCCTATAGTGTGTGTGTGTACACCAGTTAATCACACCCACACATCTTCCTATCGCCTCTTTAACTTGCCCCACCCAGTCTTCTGCTACGTAGGGCCCAGTACTGTTAAATATGGAGTTCACTCAACTCCCCCAGGACCATGAGGAGCAGTCCCTCTATTGGCAATGTCAGTTAGACGGTCTTATTATATTTTCTCATTGGTCCTCATATTTACTTTTGCCTATCAGGATGGCCAGTGCCATGTGAATATACACAAAGACAACTTCTGTGGTGGCATTTTTACAGTCTCTCTTCAGAAGGATTCCAAAGAGCATTTTGTTATAACTAAAAGTAAGTAACTTTGACGCACCACTCAGAACAAGTGCCTCTAGAGTGGGACATCACAACTCTCTAAACAGCACACAGCAGTGTCTTCCAACAATCCTAGTTAAGAAGTTAAAAATCTCTGGCTGCATAATTTGAGCTTCTGCCTCTGACAGCAGCTTCCTGTATGTCCCCACCAGTATGTGCACCCGCGTCTGCCAGCAGCTGCACCAGCTCCCATGCAGGAAGGAGTTACTGGCTTCTGCAGCTTCATGTTTTCTATGGTGTCTGAGGCTGTGTGTCATGGCAGAGGGTGAGCAGCTGGGCAGGACCTGGGGTGGGGGTGTTGCCAGGCTTCCCGTGGGAGTTATTTGCAGGGTCAGTCTGTGGTGGCGGGATTGCATGGAGGCTGCCTGAGTCGTCATGTTGGTCACCCTGGGACCACCCGTTAGAATCTGTTCCTGCGCCAGGTGCATGCATGCTCCGCAGCCGTGCCACTCAGTGGCCACGGGCACCCCCCCAAGCCGTGCTCATTTAAAAACACCCCAACTTTCCTTCCATTACAAAGAACTTATCCCAAAGCAAAGGAATCAATGTTTCACATGTATCTATAACTATGGACAGCAGGAGATTTTTCTCTGATAAACTAAATACGATTTAGCAGTTTCAAGATATTGAGCACCTTAAGTCATCTTGTGATAAGTAGGTCTCTTCTTTCTTCCTCCAAAAGAGATCCCCAACAAAAGAGTCATATCGCCACCAATCATGGATCAAGAAGGCCAAAAAATACATATACTACTACATGAATGCTGTAGCCCATCCATTTCCCCTTTCAGCCTTAATTCTAAAAAATAAAAGTGAGGACTGCTCATGAGTAGGGCTATTTTCTCACTTAGGTCACAATGAAAGATTAACTGATGTGAATTCACATGAATTCTGTACAATTTCATTCATGATAAACGGAGCTGTAGTTGCATTGAGAAGTCCACCTGCCCAGACCGGTCCATGAGAGATCATTCTAGGCAGGGCAAGCCATAGCTATTTGACCACCCTGAAGCCTCCAGCTATTCACAAGAACACAGGCATCTCAGCTGCCTGACTAGCTTGTAGTGGCCCCTCTATGCCTCAGTTTCCCCACCAAAAATGGAGAGAGGGATTTTTACTGACATCTAAGGTTCTTTCCAATGGTTAGACAAAGTGACTTGTGCTACTGGCGTCACTGCTGGACACTGGAAGATGAGTAACCTGGACATAGAAGAGTAAGAACAGCATAAGGAGCAACCCCATGCTGCTCATGTCCAGGATCCCCAGGGTTGGATACCAGCTCTGGAGACAGCAGTTCAGACAGCCTCCACTGAAACAGCATCAGCCAACATTGCACTCCACCTGCAGGTTGGTTGGTAGGGCTGAAACGGCAGCAGCTGTTACCGCACCGCCATTCCATTCCGAGAACACGGCACTTAATGTGTCTTGTTGCAGACTTCCCCTCGATATTTCTGCAATTCCGCATTACCTGCTGCCAGCATCTGCAGATGCAGCATGTCTGCAGTTTGTGAACACAAGCACCTTTATGCCGCCTTCCGCCACTGAGCGCGAGTCCCTGACGCACTGTGATGCTGAATAATAGATCATTGAATGAATGAACTTAGGGTGACTAACTTCCTGCTTCAGAGTCTGCTGCAGGGGCATAGCCACCGTGGCGCGGGGCGGGAGCATTTGCGCCTGTGCCCTGCCCTGGGAGGGGGCCGGCAGCGATTAGGGCCAGCCCCAGGCATATGCGGCATCCGCAGGAGCCAGGAGCCCTGCTCCGGAGTCCTGGAGGAGTCTCTCTTGCACCACCGGCACCACCTTTTTAAACAGCTCAGTTGTAGCCCTGCAGCGCTGCTACCCAGGAGGGGAAAGAGTCCCCCCCCCTCTGTCCCCTCCTTCCCAGCGAATGTTGCTGCCTTGTAAATAAAGTTCTTCTTCGAGGAGCTCCTTCCATTCTCACAAATGGGAGCGTGTACCAAGCCCAGAAAGAGGTGGTGGTGGAATTTTCTAACAAAATGACACTCCATGTAAGTTGGATCTACAGCCTGGGAGGGGGGTAGCAGGCAGGGGGAAGCCTGTTCTGGGTGTGTGTGTGTGTCCGTCCATTCAGCTGGGGGAGTGTTGGTTGTTCAGTGCTGTTAGGGGTACACACGTACACTATACCCGCAAGGGCACCTGGGCTAGTTAAAGGATCCCTCAGGGTCTTATAGTGGTGACACGAACGAGATACAAGAGCAGTCCCACACCGAAGATCATCACAGGGACTGGAGATAGCCAAGGTGCCCACTCTAGGACTCTCTCGTACACCCACCCACTCCAGGGAAAAAGGCGAGGGGGGTGCAGACTCAGTGGTGGTACAGTGGTAGGGCACGGGGCCCAGGACCCAAGGAATGAGGGCCGGGGGGAGAGGACAGGGCACTCGCACCGGATAGCAGCGTACCAGGAAAAATGGATAGGAACACAGAACCTTACACACAAGCACTCTTTATCCCACGTCACTACTCCACGCACTCACCCCCCTGTGTGTGTGTGTGTGTGTGTGTGTGTGTGTGTAATCCATCACCCACACGCCTTCGTACACACAAGTCTCAATAATTCTCAAGGGGCCAGTCTCACGGCACAAGGACTGATCACCAGCACTGGCTTCTGTCTGCCGGGGGTTTAAATAGCCTTGTCACCTGATTGGGCTTGCAAGCCCGCGGAGCGCCTCACTCCTACTTCCGGTTCTGAGCCTCACATGCGCCCTGGCCTCCCTGTTGCCTGGCAACCCCCCGAGGCTTCCTTCTCCCACGTGCGCCCTGCGTTCTCTGCTCCCCGGGCGGGCGGGGCTGCCTCAGCTGATGCGGTTGTGGAGCGCTGCCGGGGGTGAGTTCCTGGAGCGCGCCTGCACCGCCACGCGCTGTACCTTCTCCTGCCCCTATCCCTGACAGTGCTCTCTCTCTTAGAAGGATGGACAGATCCTCCCTCTTCCCTTTGTGATCGCCGCATAGAGAAACTCCCCACCCCCAGCCATCCCCTGGATCAGCATCAGGAGCCAGGCGCTCACTCACTGCTGCTGATGGGGTTGGGGATCCCTGCACTCTAAGCAGGACAGAGACTAGTGCGCCTGGCTCCTGATGCTGATCCAAGGGATGGAGCGGGGGGGGGGAGGGAGGGAGTCCCTGCTCTTCTGTGAATTCTCTTGTGCGTTAGGGTGCCAAGGACAAATTCTTCCCCTTTGCTGGGATGGCTCTCTGCCTCATTGTAGCTGCTCTGCACCCCCAGTTCTCTCTATGGGGCGATCACAAAGAGAAGAGGGAGGATCTGTCCATCCTTCTAACAGAGACAGCACTGAACAACCAACCCTCCCCCAGCTGAATGGACCCCCCAGAGCAGGCTGCCCCCTGCCTTCTGCCCCCCTCCCAGGCTTTAGATCCAACCTGCATGGAGTCATTTTGTTAGAAAATTCCCCCACCGCCTCTTTCTAGGCTTGGTATGCTCCCATTTGTGAGAATGGGAGGCGCCACTCACAAAGACAAACAGGAGGTTGCTGCCTTGTAAACAAGGTTCTTTGAGATGGCTCCATACAGTCTCACAAGCACCCACCCTTCCGACCCCACATGGAATTTTCTTCCTAATTGCTTAGGATTGGAAGGAACTGTGTTGGGTTTAGGTACCTTATATAGGGTGGGGGCGTGTGAACGTCACGTGGGATTTTTTTTAAGCTAGTGAGCTTGGTATGTCAGTAAGGGAAGGGCGCACAAGTGAGAATGGAAGGAGCCCCTCAAAGAAGAACTTTGTTTACAAGGCAGCAACTTCCCCCGCCCTGCGTCAGGTAGCTACGCCCCTGGCTGCAATGCTGTGAGAACCACACAGCTGCCGCACTTAAGGAGAAGGGGAAACTGGGGCAAACCTGCTTCTTCCGCTTGAAATCTATAGTGCTGAAAATACCGCGGCAGCAACTGTGGAAAGCCGCGAGTGCAAGGCTGCCTTCCTAACCGTGCTGCTTGGTGCGGAAGAGCACTTTCCGCCGGTAAATGCTTCCGCAACGGTACGGCATTTCAGCCCTGTGGTTGGTTACCCTTCTCTGCTGCTGCAGGCTTGGTCCTACATGTGGCTCCATGCAGTTTTGTCTCCTCTCCATTCCTGCCATCCTGGTCAACTGCACAGTTTGGCCAGTGCATGAGTCAACCCATTTTGCAAGAAGACAGACATGGAATCAGGGAGGTCAAGTTCACAATATACATGTGCTGCCTCAGAATTGTGGAAAACTCACTGTGTACAGAGCAACTTGTGAGTACTCTAAAGTTAAACTTATGAAGCTATTGCTTTTATTTACTGCTACAAATACTAGAATTAGCTAACATGTTAAAAACAAACACTTCTACTACTTAAACTCTTAGGTTTGATGTAGCAAGAACTCAGTTATTTGGCTCTCTATTACTTTTCAGTTTTTCCTCTACTGTGAACTTTGCTAGCAACTAACATGATGAAAACTGTAGCCCTGCTCATGAGCAAATGTTTTAGGATTGGAGACTTAGGGTAAGACAAACACATCCCAGGAAGGGGGCCAACCCCTGGCCAGGTCAGGTCAGAGTATGGAATACAAGTTCCTCTGGCCTGACCCAGCTGGGGAGGGGAGGCGGGGAGTGATGCACGACCAGCTGGCTCCACCTCTGGGTTGAGGCTGGTGACCCGCACCCTGCCATGCCGGGCAGCCATGGCAACACCCCATGCCGGGCCAAGGTGGCACGAGAACAGACGTGCCCATGCGATTCAGCCCACTCTGGCCCACTTGGGTAGCTGTAATAGGGCAGAACCCTGTGGCAACCAGCCCTTGGAGGAGGACAGCTAGCAACGCTAAGTTGCAACCCAGAAGGCCTCATAGTTGGGCAACTAACTAGGCAGCTAGCCAATTGGTCACTCAGTCACTTGCAATGGTTGCCATATATGCAAATCTTTAGAGGGCACTTATGAGAAACATAGGTTGCAGGGCTGCATTGACTCCAGTGCAGCTGTATTTCTCATAAGTGCGCTCTAAAATGTGCATATATGGTATGCTAAGTAGTGCTGAGCATAAAGGATTGCTCCCTCCAGTCAATAGAGCAAGGAGGAGGAACTTACAAGCACAGCCCTACTAATGGGAAGTAGCTGTTAGCGAGGCGTAGTTAGGGCAGCCTGGAAAGACAGAAGAACCGAGTCTGAGCTAAGTCAGCGGAAGGTATCTGAAGAGGCAACAATTTGGGTATGTCTGGTCAGTTAGGGGGAACTGACAGGAAGGGTGTCAGGCAGAAGCCCTCTCAACCTACCCAGGATTAAGGGCTATGAGGCTGGCCGCTAAGCCACCTAGCACTGAGCCTGGGACAGAGCTTTCAGGGAGCAAACCTCCACCCCCTGGACAGCTGAAGGAAACAGACCCACAGCACAGACAGTTGGTGGCAGCATGGGAGCTGGAGGCAGGTTGTTTATCTCTCGAGGCTCACAGAGAACCTCCACTGACTTTGGTGCCAGTCAGGAGCTTTGAACCGTGTTGGTTCCTGAGTGGCCTAGATTGTTGCCAGAGCCATTGCTCCCAAGAGGGACTACCTTTGTGTTGCTTTGTGTATGTTCTGAATTGTAGGCCAATAAAGAAGTGACTTAAAGCCAATTAACAGAGAGGGTTGGTTTAGTGCCAATCCTGATAACACTTATGAGGCAAGCCCATCACCGTCACAGTGGCTTTTGGGCCTGGACTGTGTCCCAGTTCCTTCCAAGTCCACATTTTCGGCCCAGTCAACTACCCATTGGGATCTGAATGGCGGGCACAGAATAGATGTGTGGGTTCTGTGCTGGCACAGGCAGGCCAGAGCAAGCTTGTTATGGGGTGTGTGTGTTTAGGTTCAGAGGAAGAGAAAGAAGGGGGAGAGGCACGCAACGTCCACACCCCCTTTCCACCACGCACACGCCTTGGCTCTGACACTGGGCGCATCTATCGGGAAATAACAGCCCATCAGGATAGTAAATGGATCAAGCGGCCCTACAGAGCCCAGGTCCTTATCATAGGGCACCAGCGTTGAAGGGAGCCTTGGCCACACCCACACTCACAACTTGCACAACCCATGACATGAAGGGGGGACAGGGATGGAGATGTGGGGGTTGTAGTAGAGTTTCAGGGGGAAGGGACCCACGGGCAAAGGGCTCGGGGGGGGCTTATACACCAAGAAAGGGAAGGAAGGTAAACCGGGGGTGGGGTGGGGGGGAAGTCTGTCTCTGTAGAATCACTGTCACAGCACAAGCACTCTCTCTTCCACACTACAATCACAGTCCAGGGGGAAACAATAAGGGTTCACAACAGCTAAACACTATGGAGTCACACACACCCCAAGACACAAACAACAACGGTTAGGTCAATATCATGCTACTTAGCTTCTCTCATCCAGGAAACTGAACTCCTTATCTTCCCCCCTCATCCTTCCTCACTGTCAATTATTATTGATGGAGTCACCATCCTGCCTGTCCCCCAAGCCCATAGCCTAGGCTTCATCTTTGATTCACTCCTTTCTTTTAAACCCTACATTGACTCTGTTGCTAAATCCTGTCGCTTCTCCCTCCATAACATTGCTAAGATTCGCCCTTTTCTCTCTGTCTCGTCTGCCAAAACTCTTGTTCATGCTCTGGTCATCTCTCGCCTCGATTACTGTAACCTCCTTCTCACTGGCCTTCCCCGGTCTCACCTTTCTCCCCTCATCTCTGTCCAAAACTCTGCTGCCAGGGTCATCTACCTCGCCAGTCGCTTCGACCATGTGCAGCCCCTCCTCTCTTCGCTTCACTGGCTTCCCCTTCCTGAACGAATCCTGCACAAGCTCCTAGTCTTCACCTATAAAGCTCTTCACAACCTTGCTCCCCCCTACCTCTCTGCACTTATCGCCCTCCATACTCCAGCCCGTGCACTTCGCTCCTCCTCTGTCCCTTCTCTCACCCTTCCACGCCTTCCCTGCTCCCCTAAGCGCCTTCGTCCCTTCTCACTTGCTGCCCCCCATGCCTGGAACTCCCTCCCTGTCCACATCCGCCTTGCCCCCTCCCTTCATACCTTCAAATCTCTCCTTAAAACTCACCTCTTTCGCTCTGCTCTGTCTGACTCTTTATCCTGCTGAGCCACTATTCCTATACCTACGATCGGTTTACCCTTATCCTTGCAACATGGACCTGCCTGCTGTCATTCTCATCGTAACCAAGCCAAGTACGTGCACTTGAGACCTCGCATCTTCATGAATGTTAGACCCCTTGTCTCTCCCTCTGTTCCCCTTCCTAAGTCTCTCCCCCAGCTCCTGTCTCTCAGAGTGTAAGCCCTAGGGGCAGGGACCGTGTCTATTTTATTACTTTGTAAAGTGTCAGGTACACTGCTGGTGCTATATAAATGTTTGTTAATAATAATAATAATAATAATAAATTCAGGGGCCAGTTTCTCCTTCTCAATCACCAGCGCCGAGTGTCTCCCAGCACTAGTATTTATTCCTAAGGCCCCACCCCCTGCGCGCACCTGCAGACTGGCCGAGCAGCACACCAGGGGTGTGGCTATGTGTGCTGCTCCAGCCAGCCTCATGTCCGCATCAGACGCTTGTTGTGAGGCTGACGGAGCTGAGCGCAGCAAGGGGTGTGTGCCCTGCGTCGCAGCCGGGGTCGATGGCGCTACTCTGGAGGGTCCTGGGGAAACAGGAGCAGGGTCTGGCGGTGGTCCTGGCCGCCATGAGCCCCGCTAGTGGGGGGGCATGACAGTACCCCCCCGTGAGGCCCCTAGCCAGGACCCCTCAAAGGGCATGGTTTGGCAGGGTAACGTCGATGGAAGGCCCACACCAGGTGGGGAGCCCTGACACTGATCGGAGGATCCCATGAGCGCTCCTCGGGGCCATAGCCCACCCAGTTGATGAGGTACTGGAGGCGCCCGTACCATTGATAGGCATCCAGGATGGCTCGCACCTCATACTTGGGACCCTGGGGGGGGGGGGGGGGGAGACCTGGATGGGAGCGGGGGTTGGTGTCGTTGGAGGAGCCAGGTGGGCTTTCTTCAGCAAGGACACGTGGAAGGAAGAGTGGATGCGTAGGTGAGGGGGAAGCTGTAACTTGTAGGTAACTTCATTCAGTTGACGAAGGATGGGGAAAGGACCAATGTAACGAATGTCCAGTTTGGCGGACAGGCACGTGGACGGGTAGTGCCGTCGGCTAACCCAGACAAGGTTTCCTGGTTGGAAGGTTGGGGCTTGGGCATGGTGTTTGTCAGCAGCAGTCTTATACCGTTGTCATGCTTGAAGCAAGGTCGTCTTTGCGATTTGCTGCATCTCATGGATCTGGTGGACCAAGGACCTGGCCGCTGGTACCCGCGAGGTTGGTCGGTCGGGGACTCCGATCTAGGGATGAAAACCGTAGGATATGTAGAACAGAGATTCTCCAATGGAGGCATTTGGGGCGTTGTTTAGGGCAAACTCAGAGACTGGTAGCCATGTGTATCAGTCATCTTGGAGATATGTAGTATAGCAGCAGAGGTATTGTTCAAGATTTTGATTTATACGTTCCACCTGTCCATTCGCCTGACGGTGGTACGCTGTACTTGGTTTTAGGGTGACATAGGGCTGAAAAGAGTGTTCTCCAGAATCAGGAAACAAACTGCAATCCTTGATCACTAATTATCTCTAATGGGCAACCGTGGAGTTTTATCACATATCTAATAAAAAGAAGTGTGGTGCGACAGGCGGTAGGTAGCCCTTTGCAGGCAATAAAATGCACCATCTTGGTGAAGTGATTCACAATGATGAAAATGGTGTTGTACTCTTTAGAAGGGGGAAGCTCAACTATGAAGTCGAATCCCACCCTCTGCCATGGACCTTACGGAGGTGTGATAAGCTGGAGGAGCCCTATTGGGGGGGGGGGGGGAATCTTCATTTGCACGCAGACATTGCATTGCTGGACATACTGTTTGACATCGGGCACTAGGGACGGCCACCAGAAGGCTTGGCGTATCATCTGTAGCATTCGTTGGGTGCCAGGGTGTCCTGCCATGGGTGCATTGTGGTGGGCCCACAGGATTTGTGGCCAACAGGAAGGGGGAACCACTACCTGTTCCTGCTTCCACCACAATCCTCCTTCCAGTTGGATGTCCGAGTCGTGGTCCCCGGGCCCTTCCCATCTACTTGCTTCCTGGAGCTGTTGCAGGTCCACGTAAGAGGCGGCAAATACCTTGGGGCTGATGATGACCCCTCGTTGCTTGACCTTGGGGTCCGACTCCTCGTAGAAGCACGAGAGGGCATCTGCCAATATGTTCAAGCGTCCTGGACGATATTGGATCACAAATGAGAACCTGGCAAAGAAGAAGGCCCAGCGAGTGTGCCAGGTGTTATTTATTTGTGCTGTTTGCAAGAATGTCAGGTTCTTGTGGTCCGTTATCACCGTTACAGGGTGCTTAGCCCCTTCAAGGTAATGTCGCCAGGTCTCGAACGCGGCTTTAATGGCAAGGAGTTCTCTATCAAAGATGGTGTAGTTTTGTTCCGCAGAGTTTAGTTGCTGGGAATAGTATGCACATGGGAGGAAATGGGTAGATGTTGGGGTGTCTTGGAGTAGCACTGTCCTGATGGCATTGCTAGAAGCATCAGATTCCACATAAAAATCTGGATGTTGTAGGAGGGGGGCCACCATAAATGCATGTTTAAGAAGATCGAAGCTGCAATGTTGGGCAGAGCCCCAGAGATAGGATTGGTTCTTTTTCAGTAACTGGGTGAGTGGGGTTGTGATGGCTGCATAATTGGGAATATAGTATATGTAATAATTCATGCTCTCCAAGAAATGCTGCAAGGGCTTCACCGCCTTGGGGGCGTGGCTACGTGTCCTGCTCCAGCCGGCCCCGCATCTGCATCAGCCGCTTGTTGTGAGGCTGGCGGGGCCAAGCGCGGCAAGGGGTGTGTGTCCTGCGTCATGGCCGGGGTTGACAATGCGACTCCAGAGGGTTCCGGGGAAGCAGGAGTGGGGTCCGGTGGTGGCCCCAGCTGCCATGACCCCCACTGGCGGGGGGGGGGGCATGACAAAGCTGAACCAGGCAGCATCATGTTTGTTAACACCCCTTCTCTCCTCTTTTAGTTCTCTCAAACTGTGCTGAGATCCTCCTAGGAGGTCCTGGTTGCACCGATTTGTCCAGCGTCACTAAATGGATGGGAAATGGTGGTGAGACAGACTGGGACACTCCCGGGTAAAGAGTCACAGGATAAATTAAAGGTGCTAAAAAAACCAACACATTCCCACTTTGGTTCTCTTCCTCAGTTCCTTTTATTTACAGCTTTCCACTATTTAACAAATTTCCCAGTGCTTCTAGCACCCTGACCTCTGTCTCGGGTCCACCAGCCTTGGTGACGCAAAGTCGCATCTACTCCAGTCACAGCCCCTTGTGGCCTGAAGCCCCTGGTGATCTAGGCTGTGGGCTTTCCAACTCCGCCCTTTTATCTCTGGTGCTCCTCAGTTGGCTTGCAATTTCCTGTCATGCCCAGGTAGGAGCACTTCGGCCATGCTAATTGGCCCATTTAACCCTTTCTGGGCTTGGTTCAGTGCCTGCTCCAGGGGGCAGGCACTCCCGCAAAGACTCATGCAGGCCTGATCTTGCAAGGACTTACAGTGACCTGTTACAGGTGAGTTCTTTCTATCTGGCACAGACGGTGTAGTTGATACCTATGCAAGCTCATCCCCTCCCTAACCTACATTCCAGTTATTGCCAGCTACTGATCAGATGGTTCATTTGGGAGCAAAGACAGTCAATGGGGCTGATGCCACGTGCACACCACATGCAGGTCTTGCACAAGAGTCGCGTACATCCCTGTTATTGGTGGATGTCTCGCACGGATCCCCATGGTGTGCACAGTGGGGTTTGGGATTGCAGCCAACATCTTTGATCAGACTGTTGTATCCTATGTTGGGGCTGGAATCTTCTTGTTCATCAGACATCAGTTCTGTGGCAGCTCCAAACTTAGTCTTTCCTTTTTAATTTTTCCTTCTTATTTTTCTTAAGAAAAAAAAAGTGGAGAATTTTTTTATTAAAAGAACATGATACCAGAAAAAAAGTTTAGACTACTAATTTGTCTTAAAGGGAGCTAGAAAACAGGATAAGAGCTAGAAAGACACAGACAAGCTGACAAAAAAATCTGTCCTTTCTCTGTCAAAGCATGTGGAGGAATAAGCACTGACACCCAGGAATTCTTCTCAGTTTGAAAAGTTTTGGAAACCTGTTGCTGAAACTCACTCAACATCCCTTCAGCCCAGTAAGGACAATTCTGCAACTATTTAGTGCCAGCACTAGCCCACTTGCAAGTCACATTCACTTCAAAAGGAACTGGTGCTAATTCTAGCACTGTCACTAAAGAAGCCAGAGGCTCATCCCGTCAGTGGGTGCTTTAAGAAGTGATGGTACTTACCACCGCCATGGACTTTGGGCGGTGCTGAGTGCTGTTACTCCGGTCGGGGTCTGGGCCGGCTGCCAAACAACTGTAACGGTGACCCAGGCGGGGAGATGCATGGATGTGTGTCTGCCCAGTCCTGCTCCCACACTGCATAAAGTGGCCCATCCCCCCAGCTGACAGGCAGATATGGTGCCCAATGACAGCTAGCATGGCACCCGCCTCCCTCCACCACTCCAGACCACGGTAAGTAAAGCCGGCTTTCAGGCGGGAAAGCCTGGATCCCGACCACGGTGGCAGCTAGCCCAGGCTGTGACTTGGGGATTTCCCCACCACAGTCAGGATCAATCCCATGGAAACATCTGTGGAACAATTCTGAGTCCATTATATCAACTCTCTCACTCATTATTATATATACCCATATCACCCCACAGCATCAAAAGTACATGACTTTCCCATAACTATAAACACCACCTCTACCTGTCTCTCCTTTCATTCCCTGCTGCAAGTTTCAGCTCATTCCTTTGGGGGGGGAGGGGGGGAGGAAGGGGGATAGAAAGTGAGGGTACTATTATGCAAAAACCTTAGCAAAGAGGTGAATTGTGCATTTAATTCAGAAAGTATCAAGAGATACTCATCTATCAATGAGTCCCATAGTCTTGGTAGTCTTACAGCCACAAGTCTCCTAACTACACACCAACAGTTAAGTGTTCCAATAAAACAAAGCAATCATAGGACAGGAGATGTCTCAGAGAATGACAGACTCCTACACTATCTCTCAGATAGTCAGTACAAATTCCACACAAGGCATTGGGGGAGGAAAAAAACCAGCCTTGAGCTGAATGTTCAGTAGGAAACATTCCTACAGTACAGACAGTACAAATCAGGGCAATGTTTTCCTGGCAAACAACATGCAATGCAGAGCTTTACTGCCCCCAGAGATAGTGAGAGGCACAATCCCTCTGCAAATATGCCCACAGTGAGAATTTCCAAGATTCTTGCATTTGGATTGGCAGGGGTGGGGGCAGGGGGAGGAGACTTCCCTTCTGCTCAATTGAGCCAGGCAGGAGAGCAGGGGTTCCAGCATATATATTTGTGCACGAAGTATCAGAGAACAGGAACAATACCATAACCTGGATGATCACAATTTACACACAGTTCAAACAGCAAATATGGAATATCACATTGTTGACCAATCCATAACTTTATTAAAAAGTAGGGGTGGACTTTTAGGTTGTAAATGTGTATTTGGTTCTTTTGTTTGTATCCCTAAATTTCCAGATTTAAATGTGAATTTGTATTACAGATCTGTATTTAAATCAATTAATAAAAAATAATTTTTAAAAAATACTGTAAATACAGAAACCATTCTGCATATGCTCACCCTTTTCCAAAATGACAGCAGGAGCATCACCATTATTTTGGGAAAGGGCAGCTGGTCTGTGCATGCACAAAATGACCACTGCACATGTGCAGACTGGCTGTCCTTTCCCAAAATAGTGGCGATGCTACCACTGCCATTTTAAAAAAGGACACACATGTACAGAATGGCCCAGTGACCATTTTGTGCATGTGCAGTAAAAAAAAAAAAAAGGTTTTTAATTCTTCTGTAGATTAGAACTGAACCAAAATAGGGTTGTCCCACTGTTCCGGTTCAGTATGGATTAATCTGTAACACCCTGTTCTGTGCACTTATGGATTAATCTGAATCCAAACTTCCCACCCCTATTAAAAAGGGGAGCCAGGGGTGGGGAGGGAGGAACTACTGAAGATTTACCAACAGCAAGCCACTTTTAAAAAAAATTAAGCCAGTGCATAAGGATTCCATCATGTCTCCACTCCTGTTCAATGGATATGTGAGGCTGCTGAGTGAAGCTACACGGAGATTTGAAGTGAAGTGCCACGAGTATGCTGATGATATCCAACTCTGTCTCTTTTTCATCTCGCTCAGATCCTGAAGTCTTGGTGCTTACGCAGTGCCTGGCTGCTGTTGGGGACTGGATGCGAGGGAGTCAATTAACACTGAATCCAAACAAGACTTAAGTGATGATGGTTGGCCAGCCTTGTGACCTGGGAGATATAGGGACCCCTGTTGTTGATATAGTCCAGCCTTCTTTGTCACTCAGGGTTCACCACCTTTAGATGCTCTTGGATCGGTTGCTGTGCTTGGATTACCAGGTGGCGACTGTGACCAGGAGTGCTTTTCACCAATTACTTCTGGTGAGAAGGCTGCAACCTTTTTAATCATATTTGTACATGGCCAGTCATCCATTCCTTCATAACCTCGAGGCTAGACTACTGCAATGCACTCTATGTGGTGCTACCCATGACGACTTGTTTGGAAACTGCAGTTGGCAGAGAATGCGGTGGTCCACCATCTACCAGGGATGGGTTGCCAGGAGCACGGTACACCAGTGCTCCAGAGTCTGCACTGACTACCAATAACTTACCGAGCACAATTCAAGTCTAGGTGCTGGTTTTGACCTATAAAGTCCTAAACAGCTTGGGCCCCAAGTATCTGAAAGACCACCTCTTCCCTTATGTCTCATCACAGCCTCTGTGGTCAGCTAGGAGCCCACTCTTGCATATACTATCTCCCCATGAAGTTTCTACAACAAGGGTACACAGAGAGGCATTTTTGGTGGCTGCCCCATGATTATGGAATTCTCACCCCTTGGAGATAAGTCTCAGGCTGAGCCAGCTCATCATCCAGAAAAGATGTAAGACCTTTTCATTTGGTCAGGTGTTTGGCAGGCAGGGATAGGGTTGGGTTGGATGGGTGGCTGAGTAGGGGAAGCGTTGCATTTTGGATGTTTTTATATGTTGTAAGCCACCCTGAGCCTCATTGCAAATAGCAGCATATAAATTTGAACAAATAAATAAATAAGCAGATAATGTTGATGTTGTTATTAAGTATTTAATGCCAGCAATGTATCTGGCACTTTACAACTGTTGAAAGTAGACAGGGTCTCTTGTCATGGAGGAACATAGGGTCACACACAGGTAACACGGGCCTACATGTAGACTACAAGTCTAATAAATATGCAAAGCAAAAGTTTCCACACGTATGTAATGTTACAATTAAGAACTGTAAAACTCAAATCAAGACTGACACTTGACCAAGTTCCAGGAAATGGAAAGACAGTTTGTGGATTTGCCCAGACGGATGGCCAGAGACGTTTAAAATGCTAATGCAGGCAGCCACTGCCTACGTGCAAGACACAGAAAGTTGATAAAGAGAACAAAAGGAATTCTAGAAGCCTCGAGAAGAGATGAGGGGTTTCCTCCTGGGGATATAAGGAGTTGTACCCCAGAGGGGACAGTGACTATCGGGAACTCACTCAACATCTTGCAGCCAGGAGGGCTGAGCCGAACCATGAACTGAGAGAGGGGACTTTGCTTTCTAGCAACTCTAAGACTGAAGACCCAGTCGCTTACACCAAAGGACTGAGAGAAACCTATGGACCTTGGTAGGGTAAGATGCTTATTTAGGATCTCAGCCAGTATAGGTTAGGAATGCGTTATATTTACCTTTGATTTCTAGTAACCACTCTATCAACAATCTTGCTTATGTAATCAATAAACTAACTTCTTATCTTTATGAAGAAGTGTCTGTGTCTAACATTGGAACACAAGTGAGCAACAAGGGCTCTCAAGCTCTTGCGAACCCAGAGATTAAAAAGTCTGTAAACAGGAAGGATCAGGCCCTTGGGTGACAAAGGGGTTGTCCCTGCTGCAGGCTTGAATCGGTCAGAGAGAAAAACTGATTCAAGTGGGCTGTACACAAGGGAAACTGAGTCACTCAAACCTGGTAAAGTGGGGGTGCGGACCTCCAACCTGTGACATCCCTGTTCTGGGAACCTTAGAATCTAAGAGAGACAAGGGAGGTCATTGTGATGCAGCCCCAGAATACAGCAGATGGGCCGTGGGTGGGGGTTGGTGCGTGCTCCCGGCTCACACCCATCTCTACCCATCACCCACCCTGGAGCCATCCAAAAAAATCATAGGAGGCTCCGTGGGTGGAGGTGGGGTTTTTATCCACCCACCCACTGCTGTCCATGCAAAGAAGGCCATGGAGGGATTTGGGGGTTATGTTCATATTTTTTAATGTTTATCTTTTACATGTGTTTATATATGTTTTATCTTGTAAGTCACCCTGAGCCTTTTTGAGGGAAGGGTGGGATAAAAATCTAAATAAATAAAATAAATGAATAGAGGACATAGGCAAAGGAAGAGCACAGCTGGATCAGGGCATCTTTCCCTAGTCAGGGCTCAGCAACAAGTACTATCCACGAGCAGGCTTTTGCTATCCGCGAGCGCTTTCTGAATTTCAAACCATGAGTAAGGATCGCAAGTGTTAAAAAATTTTTTAACAGATGCTGCTCTTTAGAATTGTTGATAGGTTTGTATATGACATTTGATTGTGTCATTTGGTCAGATTTTTTGGACTGCGTTTAGTAAATTTGACTATAGTTGTATTGATGGAGGCAATGGCAAATTAACTACGCCTGGTTATGTATGTTTTATAAACAAACCAATAAATTACATTACATTTCATTACAAGTACTGGGAGATGGGTGGGGAAGGGGATCATCATCATCATCAACTTTTATTTGTACCCCGCTCTCTCTCGCCTCTGGCGACTCGAGGCGGCTGACAACAAAAGCAAAACACATCTGAAGAACAACAATTACAATTCAACACAAACCACACAGTCTAAATAACCCCTCAATTGACATTTCATAACATAATTTCTAATTTTTAACCATCCCCTCTCCTCCCTTACAAAATTCAATATAATACAACAAATCAATAATATTACAGCATATCATACCAGTCCTTCCAAATGCTCCATCCCTGCTGCCACCAGGGAAGGAGCCCATCAAATCCCCTCCTACCCTCCTGCTCTCACCAGGAGAGGGGACCTATTATCCACAACAATACACTAATACAATAACAATCCAAATATCAAATTAAACATTTCTAAAACAACAAAACAAAACCCCTCCATTTCTTAACCTAATTCCAAGAAAAAGCCAACCCTCCCACCCACCTCCCACACCTTCCCCTGCTGCCACCAGGGGTTGGTGCCAGATCTCTCCCCCCCCCACTCAATATACCCTTCCCCAACACAATCCCTATCCCACTCCAACCCCAACAAAATACAACTTACAAAAAGTACCAAGCCCCTAAATTCCCTACAGTCCCCGAAAGGCCCCAAAGGGCGGTATAGTGGGTGCTTTGAGATCTTCAGCTGAAGGACCTTCGTAACAGTCCTCGGATGCAGCAGTGGTATCTGATGTAGTGTCTGTCTGGCAGAAGGGCCCCTGGGCACCCCAGCCCAGCCAAAGGTACTGGCAAAATCCTGGCCATGGGTGCATATTTAAAAAAATCCAGCCAGATGGGGTTGGGTGAATCATGTCGAGGAATAATTTATACTTACACTGTTGGTGAAATCGGTCAGAGTCTTTATTGATCTCAAAACACAGAGAGAGAGCAACACTGTCTCCATTCAAGGAAACAGGCTGGTCTGTCTCCTCCCAGGATACATAAGTTTTTATAGGTTACAATACAGGCAAAAGATACAGGCTTGTCAATCAAAAGGCAACGTAATACCATGACGGAAAGTTACTGCATTACACACAGTGTTTACATATTTGAGCTGATTCTTCTCAAAACTATATGAGCCAAACTGTTTATAATATATGGTGCCTAACAAGGTTAATTTGGCTTTCCAGCTGCAAGGTTACTTAGCCTATTTGTTACGAAAAACACAGGCCAAAAGCGTCTCGGTGTCTAGGTCTAAGGTCTGTGTGGAGCACTTTCCAAGGTCTTATTATTAAAATCAGAATACAGAGAGCAAACAGCTCTCTGTCTAAAGGCATAGGGTGAAAACAGACATGACACTAACCACCCTTTAACCACCCTTGGTGGTCATTTATACATGTTTCAGGGCTGCATAGGGCACCAATACAGCCCTGCAACATGCATAAATAACCACAAAGGGTGGTTAGCGTCATGTCTGTTTTCACCCATAGACTCTATTAAGCATTAGGTTTTACCCAAAATGCTTCTGTGTCATCCATTTTGTGTTACCTTCCTTTGGCTATTGTAATTTAATTCCACATGGTCCCTTATAAAATTTCCTTCACAATCAGAAAGTGGTCACGAACTGGAAAAACTGGATGCTATGGTAACCCTAGTGCTCCCGACCCCCAGTGCTGGGACTGCTGGCTCACCCCTGAGTCCACATGCTGCCGACACCACTGTTCCCATCTGAAAGTCATGAGATCACATCTTTGGGGAGGGGAGGTGAAAGTGGCACTGCTGGTAGTGTGTGGAAAATACAGAAGAAAAACGCATAAACAAAGGACAACGGACAAACCCTTCAAAAAGCAGGACTATCCTGTATAACACAGGACCAATGGCCACCTTCGGGGAGACAAGGAGTTGGGACAGCAGAAGGAAAGATGAGAATACATTCATGAAGGTGTGCGGTTGCAGGTACACATGCTTAGCTTAGTTTTATTTATTTATTTAAAAAATTTGTTCTCTTACCCCTCCTGCCTCAGGCAGCTTGGGGCGGCTCACATCACAAAAATATAAAAACATTTAAGACAACTTTAGAAGGAGGTACCAAATACCCACCTCACTCAAACCCAACCCCCCACCCTCGCTAAACACCTGGCGGAACAGCCAGGTCTTACAACTTCATCGAAATGAGGGGAGATCAGGGGCCAGCTGGGCCCCATCAGCAGGAAGTTCCACAGCCGTGGTGCGGCCACTGAGAACGCCCTCTCCTGTGTGGCCCCCTGGATGACTCGGGGGACCTCGAGCAAGGCACCCCCGGATGACCACAGGGGCCGAGCCAAAGCCCAGGGAGTGAGGCAGTTCCGCAGATAGGCCCTAGGCCATTTAGGGCTTTATAGGCCAATACCAACACCTTGAATCGGGGCCGGAAAACCACTGACAGCCAGTGCAGAGAACAGAGCACCAGTTTGGTCCTCAAACCTAGAAGGTTAAAAATGCCCTTTTTTTCTTGCAGTGGCAGCTCAGGGCTTTTCCCAGCCCTCATATCGCCTCTGTCAGGAGCACTGGGTACATTTTAATTTTTTCCTTGCTGGTTCCAAAGTTGATTGCACACACTCATCATCCCTCCCACTCAGTGTTTTGATTTATTTACTAAGCTGTCACAAGTAACATGAAAGGATGTTGTATGTAACATGCTGCTTGTAAGCCACAGGTAGGGGACCAGTGATCTAGATTATCCCTTCTCTTTCTTCCATATTTCCCACATGGACCATCCCTCTCCCCCTTTAATTGACCCAAACCCTAATAAGCTAACTCATCTCCTTCTCAATTGCCACAGTTGTAGTGGAGATGTAAATTGGCTAACATGCCTCCCACCATAAAAGAAAACTGACCTGACACATCTATAGGGAACAGATTTTTAAGACACTGCATATCCGCAAGATCTACTTGTCTTTTTCACTATCAATTACATACTACTAAAAATGGAAAGGAAAATTTATTGGCCCAGAGTCTGCTCTGATACACTGTTGTAAACCTATAGAGTTACTCTGCATTTACTACTGCATACCCATGGCACAATTTGGTCTTTGGAGAGTACAACACACTATCAGAAATACTAGGAAGTACCAACGATATGCAAATGAGCCAGATTCTATGCTTGCTTACACTCTTTTCAAATCCATTTGTCTTCACTAAGGTGACATAAGGAATATAGTAAATCAGTGCAAATTCTACTCCTGTATGTGCAAGCCATTCCATTTGTCTCTCCCTTTAATGGATTAACAACAGCTGCATATAAAATATATAGCTCCAGCTGACATTAAGTGAATCATTTGGGTCTTGTACCTGCACTTATGTAACTCTCAATAATGGTTAAACACTTTAGCCTTGACTTTTTAATCTCTGTCCCTGCTTTTATTGCAAACTCAGGAGTGCTGCTTTTCCTTACCCTCCCTCTCATCTTAAATTTTCCAGAGAGATTGTGTGGCTGCCCTGTTGGTCCCAGCAGTGACAGAGATGGAGACAAAGTGGTTTGAAAATCTTTAGACCAACTGCTGTTGGTGAAAATGAGCAAGCTTTCAGGCTATACACAGCCCTTCCTCAGGCATGTAGCATAGCCACTGATAAGTCTATAAACTGAGCAAATTCAGGGCAGGTATATAAGGAGGCGGAAATGGATGCGAGTGGCTAAAACAATGGGTGTTTTTACACAGACACTAAGCCTGGGCTTATTTTTTTTATCCCGTGCTTAAAAGTTGGTTTAAATGAGCTTTCCCAGTATAACAAACCCGGGTTTAGAATTAACTCTGTTCTTATAAAACCTCTTTTTCAAGGGTTTATTAGTCCCGGGTTAAAATAAGCCTAGGTTTAAGTCCATGTAAACAATAAGTCCGGGCTAAGCTTAAAATGATCATAGAAAGTGCTAGGCAGATAAGACATCTTCTCTACACAGGACTGTATTTATGGTCTCATACAGACATGTATGATGGGGAGCTGGGACTGGAGTCTTCCCGAGCCAGCACTCACTCCCTTGGCTTCTTGTTGTAGCAGCCAGGGAGGAGCTAATCAGCTGATGCCAAAGAAAAGGGTCCCTTGAAACCAAGCAGCTGGGGCAAGTGCCAAGGAGGGGGCATCTCAAACCCGACTGCAGAAATTACCCAGCACTCCCATCCCTGGGGTCTGCATGTGTGGGCTGAGAGGGTGCTGGGTTGGGTCTCTGATGCCAACCAGGTCTTGGATGCTCCCTCCTTGGTGCTAGGAACAGCTGGTCAGTTTCAAGGAAGCGTGTTCCAATTCCAAGTTCCCCTGCACCCTTGTAATCCACAGATCAGAGGGGGGGGGGGGGGGGGGGGGGGAGGGGGAGAAGGGGTATGCAAGGTGGGGAAGGTGCAGAGCAAAGTAGAGAAGAGCCAAGCAAGGACATCATAACAGTGAGCTGGGTGGAGTAACGAGCAGAGATAGGCAGCAGGCATGAGCAGAGTTTATTCTCAGTAGTTAAGAAGCTTGACAGCTCAGCAGCAAAGCACCATGGGATTTTCCAGTCCTCCATGTTAGTCTAAACCCATATTAGCCATGAACACGGTTATCCTGAATTTATGATTATTCCAAGTTGTAAATGTCTGTGTAAACAAACAGGAGCCAGGGGGATTTTAAATACAGGCTAGTGTTCTTGTACAAAGATGTATACAGGTGAGAGAGAAAATGGCCCTGGCAGGCATGTGCTGTTCGCTTTTAGCCCTAAATTGAAATGCAGCCTCCTCCTTACTTCCCCCCCACTTCCTCTGCAGAGAAGCTGAGCAGTGAGAGACCCAGCAGCTGGAGCAGTCCCAAACTCAGAGAAACAGCCAGAGTTTGTTTTTAAACAAAAGGCGGGGAGGGCTGTGTAAGAGATTCTCACTTTCAGTGAAAATCCAGGCAGTTATTGGCTTGTTCTTGTTTGCAATAACGAGCCAAGAATACTGATTCTAATTGAGAAACGCGAGGATTGACGTCTAGCCCTAGTCTGAACCAAATATACAGGGGAACTTCAGCAAAAAAAAATTTAAAATGGAGGAATTGGGGAAGCTCTCTGGCCGAAAGCAGCTTGATTGCTCCCCAGCCAAATAATAATAATTTGATTTAGCACCCCTCCCCTGAGCAAATGGCACTAATAGTACTTTACAAAAATACACAGTAGGAATACAGTTAAACATGTAAAATCCATATAAAATGATTTAAAAGGGGAAGGTATAGGGGGAGGACCGAATACATTAAGGGGAACCAGCAGTGGGTCCAAAAACCTCCTAGAGAACTTTAAAAAAAAAAAAAGGCTTCAGGTGCTTTTTGAAGGTAAGGCAGGAGGAAGAAAGATGCAAATCTGGAGGGAGTGAGACCCACACTGAGCGGCCTGCCACAGCAAAGGCCCAATCCCCCACAGACTTACAGCGTGATGGCAGGATCCATAAACAGCAGGTGGTATCCGAGTGTAGATAACCATCAGGGCAAAGTTCCCGGAGCAGGTCTCAAATATAGCCAGCAAGCAGCCGCTATACAAGCAGCCAATGCAGAGAACACAGGGCAGGCAGAATATAACCATGGCTCTCCAAACCAGTAAGTAGCCAAGCTGCCACATTCTGAACAAGCTGCAAGTGACAGAGAAGCACTGCTGAATGTCCACAGAAGAGAGAATTACAAAACAGTGCATGAGCTGCTGTGGCAAGATCAGCCTGGGATAAATAAGGACTTTTTAACACAATTGCATAGCTGAAAAAACATCTCCAGACCACATTGGATACCTGAGCTTCCATGGACAGAGAATGGTCAAAGAGGACACTCAGGTTCTTTACCGGGCACACTATCTCCACCCTCTTAGTCATGGGATAAGAGGAAGTGTCTTATCATGGATCGATAGCTGGTTAAAAAGGTAGGAAACAAAGACTATGAATAAATGGTAATTTTTCAAGTTGGAGAGACGTAGATAGTGGGGTGTCTCAGGGGTCAGTACTGGGACCAGTACTGTTTAACATTGGTGCAGATCCTGACAGCACTTACCCCATGGTCAAGTGGGGCCCTGCTACAAAGAGGGTTGCCACTCAGGGGTTAGGATCAATCACAGTTTATTTACACTCACAAAGTCTCAGGCCAGGCACCAAGCCTCTGGCCAGTCCTTACGTATCCAGCACACATATCCATAACATAGGCCTAGCCAGCCAAACACAATCCCAGGTTTTACCCACACTCACACAAAGAGTCTCTTCAGGCCCTCAGATCCAGACTGCCGCCCTTCCAGGCATCCAGGTCAGGCAGCGTCTCCAGGAGATGGGTTCTCCTCAGCAGTCAGGAGCAGATTGTCCTCAGTGTCCTGTGCTGTCTTCTTTTAAATCACAAGCCACGCCCACTGGTTTCCGCTTCCTGTGTGGCCATTTTAGCTCAGTCCAGGCCTCATTTTAGCCCCTCTTAAAGGTACAGCAGTCTATTGTGGCACAACACAATATTTATTTATTTTATTTCTATTTATTTCTAAATGCTTATATCCCGCCCCCGCCTGCACACAATGGCAGCTCGGGGCAGCTCACAACAAATATTAATGAATGATCTGGAAAAAGGGGTAAAAAGTGAGGGGCAATTTGCAGATGACACCAAATTATTCGAGATAGTTAAGACCCAGGCAGACTGTGAGGAGCTACAGAGGGATCTTGCATGATTAGGTGAATGGGCAATAAAATGGCAAATAAAATTTAATGTTGATATGTGCAAAGTGATGCACATATGGAAAAATAATCCTCACCATACGTACACAATGCTAGGTTCTAATCTGGGTGTAACCCACTCAGCAGAAGGATCTTGGAGTCATTGTGGATAGTTCCTTGAAGACATCAGTTCAGTGTGTGGCAACAGTCAAAAAGGCAAACCAAATGCTAGGCATTATTGTGAAAGGAATAGAAAATAAAAGGGAAATTATGCTGCTGTATAAATCTTTGGTATGACCTCCCACCTTGAATATTGTGTGCAGTTCTGGTTGCCATCTCAAGAAAGATATAATAAAACTGGAAAAGGTTCAGAAAAGGAGAACAAGGATGATAGAAGGGATGGATTGAATTCCATATGAGGAGAGGCTCAACAGGCTAGGACTCCTTAGCTTGGAGACGAGGCCATTAAGGGGTAATATGATACAAGCTTATAAAACCATGAGTGGTGTGGAAAAAGTAAATAGGGAACTGTTGTTTGCCCTTTCTCACAATAAGAGAACAATTGGCACTCTCTGAAGTTAAATGGCAGCAGATTTTAAATGAACAAAAAGGAAGTACTTTTTCACGCAGTGGACAATACCATTGTGGAACTCAGTCAGAGGAGGCTGTGAAAGTCAGCAGCATAACTTGCTTCAAACAGAAATTAGACAAATCTTAGAGGATAGGGCCATAAACACCCACTAGTTGGGGCTTAAACCCCTGGCTACCAGTAGTTGGGAGTGGTTGGGGATCGATCACACCTCCATGACCTGTACATGTACTTCTCCTGAGCTGCCAGAGCTGGTCACTGTTGGAGAGAGAATGCTAGGCTAGATGGACCACTGTGTCGTGGCAGGGGGAACAATACAAGGGAAAGGGTGGACAGGGGTGCACACATGGACGGAAACGCCTTCCCTACAAGCGTCCAGAGGCGGGGACCCTTTTGTCCAATGCTTGGCAGGAGCTCGGGGGTAAAGATGCCCTTCAAGATAGAGTGGTGGCCACGAGATCTACAAGATATTAAGCCTCTATCATCATTGGGTGCCGAGCAAGCTGCACAGGGGTGCTCCCTCTTGCCTCTCACCCACGCACACCCTAGATACACACCACAGGGGAGGGGAGGCGTAGTAGTACCCGTGAGGATAGGAGGGGCCTGGGTCCCAGTCCCAGGGAAAAAGGAGGAAAGACTCAACCACACTGCGGAGGGCAGGAAAAACCTACAAAGGGGGAGGCACACCCACACCCTGTCATTCGTCACCCACTCGCGCTCGCACTCACTCAAAGGGAAATACACAAGGCCAACGCTCACCCTTCACTACACCAGCAGCAGCCACACTCTCTGACAGGGAAAGGGAACACAGGGAAATACAAGGAAAGGATTCACACACAATGCACTTAGCTCTCTGTAAAGGGGCCAGTCTGTTCAGATCACCGACGCTGTGTGTCTAACGGTGCCGGCGTTTATAGCGTCGGCCACGCCCTTCCGGCATGCTCCTCTCCATAAAGGAGGTGTTAACAATGCCCATTAATAGAGGTACCATTGCCCCAGAGCTCGCCCTCAATAGCCAGGAATGGCATAGGTCAGAGCCACAGGTGGTGGGTCTCAATAATCCCAACAATGCACAGATCTCCTCATTACTGATCACATCAAAGTCAACCAGGGGGATACAGTTCCTCAGGACCCCACAGCTCTCCACATCAAAAGGCTCATTGAGTTCCACCTGGAGTTTGTCTATCTTCTAGGCAAAAAATGTCACAAACTCTTCACGGTGCTCTATTGGAGAAACTGTAGGTGAGCTGAGGCAGTGTGGATTCACCAGGCTGTGCACAACCCAAAACAGCTGCACTGGTCTATTCTCTGAAGTTTCTATGCCCAAGGACAAGTACAACCCAAGGACAAGGACAACCACTTGGCCTGGGTAATAGCCCCTCTGTACACCTGCATAAACTCTTTGTACAACTGAAGATCATGGTTGGACCACCCAAAATTCTACAATAGGGCTGAGAAAGCCCTGGGTTCTTGAGTAAATGAAAAAAATAACTAAATAGCATTGATCCAAGGGGAAAACACAGGAAGAGCTTGAGGTGCATCAGTAGGGATGGCATTTATCCCAGAATAAGAAGCACCCTGAGAAAAAGGCAGGAGGAGCAAGGGCCTGGCATTCAGGTCTTGTCAAGGAGAAGAAAGGCCTGAGCCAAAGGCACCAATCCTGAAAGAAGGCCTGTAGAGATTATCTGCCATGAGGAAGAGGAAACCTACTCCTTTGAAGGTGTCAATGAATGCTCCCAGTCCCAGAAGAGGAATGAAAAGGGAAGCCTGCCTTTGGCTCCTTCTTGGGGAAACAGAGGTAGAGAAAGGTGGGAATCACCACAAAGTGCGTTACTGCCACAAAGGGGAAGGGCACCCTTCTTAACAGGGAATATCGCCCATTTAAGGGCAGGGACTCTGCTGTTCCAGCTGTCTGGAGGAATGGCTATCGACAGCAGCCAGAGCAGCTGGAATCTGCCAACTGTCTGCTTCAGCTGCCTTTTCCACCCCACCCTCTGTTGAACAGGCATCGTGGACTAATTTTAACTGAGATAGCTCAGCAGGTTATTTCAAAAACCTTTGCCAGCTGACCTAAAACATAAGGGCAGGGACTAGTTCACTACTGTGCTCCTCTGTCATGTGACTGTCCACCTGGCACCTCGAGATTATCACAATAGACAACACTACCACATCTTGGGCTATCCCAGTATTGTGGACTGGAAGGGACCTCCACAGGACCTACTAACCACCACAATCATCAGCACCTCCCATTCCAAGTGAAAGGCACACTTATTTCGCCTTATCTTTGCCAATAAAGCACAGGACTCAGCATAAGTAAATGTCTATGCAGTTTTTCCTGATGAGAAAAAGGAGGAAGAAATCCTAAGCGGCATATGCTAGCCATTTCGTTTCACACAGTACTAGGAGGGAGGTAAAGAAATCTCAGTGATGAGCACAGTACAATAACCTAGACTAAATAAGGGCTGGAAACACAACAGGTGCAGCCACACAAGACGAACTGGGGAGGCTACCACTCTTTGGGTAGCCTTACCCCTCCCTGGGAAAATGAGCCATGTGATGCCGAGGACGTGTCACAGAGGAAAATCCCAAGGACATATCGTGGAGCAGCCTTACCCCAAGTGGGGTAAGGCTGCCCAAATTGGGGCAACCCATGTGGCCAGGCACACTTGCCCTATCACACGTGGAGCAATGCTGTGAGGCCATAAGTCACAGGCGGTAGTGCCCATCACACAAGGCCACATCACAGCTAGGGGCCGGCTCTCAGTTGGGCTGAGGAAGGGAGGCAGGGCAGGGCAGGGCAGGGCTGGGCGGCTGCTCCTGTGGGCAGTGTCTCAGCTCTGAGATGGGCCGAGCCACCCAGCTTCCCCGCGCTCATGTGCCCGGCTCCCTGCGCTGGGCCCTGCAGTGTTGAAAAATTCACACCACATGTAAAAATCCTGCATGTGAGGTTTAGATACCAACGTTCTGCACATTAAAGCCCGTCACATGTTCTTTTAAAACCATGAATTAAATACCTCGATGCCGAGGTAACTCCTGCCCAGCATTGTGTATTCATAGTTTGGGTTATTTTTCCTTATGTGCATCACTTTGCACTTGTCCACATTAAATCTCATCTGCCATTTAGATGCCCAGGCACCTAGTCTTGTAAGAACTTGTTGCAGTTCTTCACAGTCTGCTTGTGTTTTAACTACCTTGAATAACTTGGTGTCTTTTGCAAATTTGATCACCTCACTCTTAATGCCCTTTTCCAGATCATTAATTAATACATTAAACCGCACCGGTCCCAATACAGATCCCTGGGGGACACCACTTTCTACATCTCTCCACTGTGAAAACTGACCATTCAGTCCTACACTTTGCTAACTATCATTTAACCAGTTACAGATCCATAGTAAGACACTACCTCCTATCCCATGACTTTTTAATTTTCTCAAGAGTCTTTTATGTGAGACCTTATCAAATGCTTTCTGAAAATCCAGGTACACTATATCTACCAGGTCTCCCTTGTCCACATGCTTATTTACACCCTCAAAGAATTCCAACAGATTAGTGAGGCATGACTTACTCTTGCTAAATCCATGTTGACGCTTCCCCGTTAAGCCATGTTTATCAACATGCCCAACAATTCTGTTCTTAATGATAGTTTCCACCATTTTACCCGGCACAGACATCAAGCTTACTGGTCTGTAGTTTCCAGGATCGCCTCTTTAAATATCGGGGTTACATTTGCCACCCTCCAGTCCTCAGGTACAGTGGCAGATTTTAGTGATAGGTTACAAATCCTGCACTTCAGTTAGGACTAGATCCAGAGTGGCTCCTTCTCTTGTTGGTTCCAGGATGAGCTACTCCAGGAAGCAGTCATTTATCTAGAAATTTTATCTCTGCATCCCACCCCAAGGAGACATTCACCCAGTCAATATGAGGGTAATTGAAATCGCCCGTTATTACTGCATTTCTGACTTTAGTAGCCTGTCTAATCTCCCTTAGCATTTCACAGTCAGTCTTACTGTCCTGGTCAGGAGGACGATAGTATAGGCCGACCGCTATAACTTCCCCATTATACATGGAATTTCTATCCACAGAGATTCCAGAGTACTGTTTGCTTCCTTTACAATATTAATGCTGCTTGACTCAATGTTGTCTCCTACATATTTCACCACCACACCACCAGCTCGATCTACTCTGTCATTTTGATATATTTTGTATCCTGGTAATACCGTGTCCCATTGGTTATCCTCATTCTATCAGGTCTCTGAGATTCCTATGACGTCTATATCCTCATTTAACGCAATACACTCTAATTCTCCCATCTTACCTTTTAGACTTCTAGCATTTGTATATAGACATTTAAATGTATCATTAAAAAAATCTGTTTATTGTAATTAACTGTTTTAGTTATTTGGGGATCAACAGAGTTTTACTGCTGCAAACTGATTTCCACCCGAGCTCCCTGGGGATTTTTCCTGTCTTCTATATTAGAATACTCTAATTCTTCTGAAATAACGGCATCTTTTGCAGCTGCCTCAGCCTGACCCACGTGCTGCTTAGCACCTGTCGGCTTTCCCCCAGTTTTTAGTTTAAAGACTGCTCTATCTCCTTTTTAATGTTTAGTGCCAGCAGTCAGGTTCCCCTTTGGTTAAGGTGGAGCCCATCCCATCGGTATACGCTCTCCCTTCCCCCCAAAGTTCCCCAGTTCTTAATTAATCTAAAGTCCTCTTCCTTGCACCATCGTCTCATCCAGGCATTGAGACTCCGGAGCTCAGCCTGCCTCTGGGGTCCTGCGTGTGGAACTGGGGGCATTTCAGAGAATGCTACCTTGGAGGTTCTGGACTTCAGTCTCCTTCCTAGAAGCCTAAATTTAGCTTCCAGAACCTCCCTGCTACTTTTCCCTATGTCATTGGTACCCACATGTACCATGATAACCGGCTCCTCCCCAGCACTCTCTAGAATTCTGTTTAGGCGATGTGTGAGGTCTCAAATATAATAAATAAATAAATAAATAAATAAATGGTAGAAGTCCCACGGAGAGTGAAAGTGGCAAGCGCTGGGACCGCTCTAGGTGCTTTGCCTGCACAGAGACTGCATGCACCCTAACAGAGGGGGGGAGGGAGGGCACCTGGGTGAGCACTGGCCTGGATTGGTCCACACGGTGAGCCCACAATGCCCCAAGACTATTCCACGAGTGGAGGCTCCATGGCACATGGGAGCACGCATCTCATGGCCACCTCATAAATGGGCCACAAATATGGGCTGAAGACCCAATTGTCTCATGTATAACCACCCCCCGTTAACTTTTCTGTTGATGATGTAAGAGCCACAATAGAACTCATTCTCCTCCCCCGTAGATGTTCTGGCTCTGCAGTGCTGACAATAGTACAGTAGCACACGTGTTTTTGTCAGTGCACATACAAACAGAGAGGAGATCTGCTAAGAAAATGTCAACTTCACATAGCCACTTTTCAGACTTAGGGCGCTTTTAGACGAGACAAATTTGTGCATGGTTGGTAAAAAAATGTGTGTGTTTTCATGCTCGTTTAAACACCTAAACCGTTTTAAATGCGCATTTGCCATGTTCGTGTAAAAGCCCAAACAGTTTTGAATGTGGTTTTTAAATAATGCGCGTTTTTTAAAAGCAGTTTTGGCACCCCCTGATCATCAAAGAGGCTCAAAACTGGTTTTAAAAAATGCACATTATTTAAAAAACACATTCAAAATAGTTTGGGCTTTTACACGATCATGGCAAATGCGCATTTAAAACGGTTTAGGTGTTTAAACGAGCATGAAAACACGCACATTTTTTTACTAACCATGCACAAATTTGTCTAATCTAAAAGCGCCCTAAGGCAGGTGCTAATCCCTAATTTGTAGCTTCCTCAACTGGAAGAATTCCGCAACTTTGGCTGTATTCCCATCTGTGGTGGCGGTGGCAGTAGAGGGAGCAGTGAGGGAAGACGCAGCAGCGGGGAAGAGCCGGCTGACAGGAAAAGAGGCAGTGCGAACAAGGATCCGCCGTGGCTTCTCTCGTGCATGTCAGGGCACAAAATCCTGCCCTGACCTACGCGAGAGAAGCCACAGCAGATCCCCGTTCGTACCAGCTCTTTTCCTGTCAGCTGGCTCCGCCCCGCTACTGCGTCTTCCCTCGCCGCTCCATCTGCCGCCACTGCCGCTGCAGATAGGAATACAGCCTTTCTTTCATTCTCACAACTAAAGCCTCCTTTTCTCCCTCTCTGAGGACCTGTACCTCTCTGTTCATCTTCAGGCTCTATGCCATATTCCTCTGTGGCTGCAGGACTTCCTTTTTGTCTCTGTTCCAACAGTTCCAATGCCTGTTCTTATGGGAACCTGGCCTTTCCCTTTAATCCCCAGGCATCAGACATCTCTGGGCCCTCTCTCTATTCCCTAGAGTCTGCCTCTTTGCTCCATGCTTCTTTCTCTCATTAGCTAAGCTCCTCTTTTTCAAGTTTTATTCAACAGTGTTTCAAGGGAGAGGACAGAAAATTACCATGTCCATAATTAAATTTCTCATGCAAATTCTGCATGCTATTTCTGCTGAAGAGGCAGATCCTTCTCAATGAATTACCGTGAGCTAGTATAAATCAAGTGACATGATAACTGAAATTTTAAAAAAGAAAATTCTCTGACCCAGATATGTAAGCTCTTTACACACAGAGCTTGTCATTGTCAAGAGCATGATCAAATATAGCATTGAAAACCTGAACTAACTGATTAGGTGGAACCCAGTCAGTGGAGGGACTGGAGAGCTGTGTGGTATCATGTGAGAGGCTCTAGTCTGGAAACAGCAGAGACTGATGTTGAAGGGGTCTGATGATGCAAGCCCCTGGGGGACTATGCTAACTACACCACGTTCACCAAGGCACAAAGTCTTTTTGACTACAGAAAACCTTAATAAATGGGCTTTGCTGTTCCATGTACCTTATTGTAACAACATACAGAATGAGAGTGGTAGCAGGCACTTGATGCCCCATTGGGGGTTATCTAGTGGGTCGACGATTGCTACCTCTATGCTTATGGCATGCATGGAAGGAGTCCTTCTTTATCCTTTACTCCCTGCCCCACTACTACTTCTTATCATTCCTATAGTGCTACCAGTCATACACAGCGCTGTCGGGGTACCTTTTCCATAGTCCCACTGACCAGATACAGTCCCACCAGTACCATCAGTAGAAGGCAAAGGCCTGGCAAGCACCACTCAACTTCACAATCTGTGATCCAAATGGGACACTCTTAAAAAAAAAAAGTAAAAAAAAAAAGTAAAAATAACTTGTGGTTATTTATTTTATTTAATTAATTTATTTATTTTTAAAACTTATTACCCCGCCCCTCCTGCCACTGGCAGCTTGGGGCGGCTTACAACAATAAAAACAATGAAAACAATTAAAACACATTAAAAGGCGGCAACAGAGAAAACAACTGCCCCCCCACCCTCCATCTCTACCCCCCCATCACCCCTCTCCTCCACCAAATGCCTGGGGGAAGAGCCAGGCCTTGTAACTTTTCCAAAAAGAGGGGAGGTCCAGGGCCAGCTGGGCCCCCACCAGAAGGGAGTTCCAGAGGCGCCGCACAGCCACCGAGAACGCCCTCTCCTGCGTGGCCACCCGAGAAATTCAGGGGACCTCAAGCAGGGCATCCCCAGATGACCACAGGGGCCGATCCAGAACACGGGGAGTGAGGCGGTCTCGCAAATAGGCAGGGCCCAGACTGTTTACGGCTTTATAGGTTAAAACCAACACCTTGAATCGGGCCCGGAAAACCACCAGCAGCCAGTGCAGAGAGCGGAGCACTGGTGTAATATGCTCCCAGAGGCCCAGTCCCACTAGGAGACAGGTCGCCGCATTCTGTAGCAGCTGCAATTTCCAAGCCGTTACCATGGGTAGCCCCAAGTAGAGCGCGTTACAGTAGTCTAGTCAAGAGGCGATGAAAGCATGGATGACTGTGGCCAGGTCAGAGTCCAAAACAAATGGCCGAAGCTGTCACACCAGGTGCAACTGGCGGAAAGCAATCCTCGCCACAGCCTCCACCTGGAGATCCAGGTGGAGCTGTGCATTGATGCGCACCCCTAGACTTCATACCTGGGAGGTCAATGGAGGTCAGACCCCATCAATGATGGGGGCTGCCAATTCAATCACCTTACCCACTGACATCACCTCTGTCTTGTCAGGATTCAGCTGCAGTAGATTAGCCCTCATCCAATCCCTCACAGCTGCCAGGCACCGAGTAAGCACCAAGACTTCCGGATCTGGGTCTGTTGAAAAAGAGAGGTACAGTTGGGCGTCATCAGCATATTGATGACACCGTATACCGAACCCCTAATCACCTTGCCGAGCGGCTGCATATACACATTGAACAGGAGAGGGGATAGAACAGAACCCTGCGGAACTCCACACGAGAGGTCTCAGTATGATGAAAAACAATCCCCGAGAACCACCCGCTGGGTTCTTCCAGTCAGGAACGAGCGGAGCCATTCAAGAACAGTCCCGCAGGCGCATCACCAACATCTCATGATCAACGGTATCAAACGCAGCCGACAGATCTAACAGGATCAGCAGGGTCGAACAACCCCAATCCATATCTGGGTGCAGGTCATCTACCAAAGTCACAAGCACAGTCTCGGTGCCCATAACCTGGATGAAAGCCAGACTGAGAGGGATCAAGAAAACTGATGCGATCAAGATGCCCCTGCAGCTGCCGAGCCACTACCTGTTCAATAACCATCCCTAAAAAGGGAAGGTTAGAGACAAGCCGATAGCTGGCAGGGGAGCCAGCGTCAAGTGATGGTTTCTTGAGCAGAGGCTGCATCACTGCCTCCTTGAGACAGCCCGGCACTCTGCCCTCCCGCAGGGAGGTATTGACCACCCCAGCCAGCAACGGCCCCATTGTCTCCCGGCAGATCTTAACCAGCCAGGACAGACAAGGGTCTAATTCACAAGAAGTGGCCCTGACCGCCCCAAGAACATCCACCACATCGGCGGGTGTCACTGACTGAAACTGATCCAAGAAAACCGGACATGACGGGGCTTCCATAACCTCTGGTTCCCCAAGTGTAAGAAATGTTACGTCGAAATCATGGTGAATAAAAATAATCCACAAACATGTCACACCGGGCAGTAGATGCCTCCACTCCAAGATTGAGGGAAGCCGGACTGACCAGCCCCCGCACTACCCGGAACAGCTCCGCTGGACGGGGATTTTGTGGACACTATGAAGGCAGCAAAGAACTCCCTCTTTGCTGCCCGCATAGCCACGACATAGGCTCGTAAACTGGCTCTATGCCGCAATCTATCGGCCTCAGCATGCGAAAGACGCCACCATTGCTCCAACTGCCGCCCATCTTGCTTCAGTAACCGCAGCTCCTCGGAAAACCAAGGAGATCTGCGGAGTTGCCGCCTGGGCAGCGGATGCCTAGGAGCCGTCTGATCAAATTTATGTACTTCACAGACTCCAAAGACCATCCCTGGATAGCAGTCTGTGAAGAACCCAAGATTTTTGTAAGGCTAGAATCTTACTTTAAAAACTGATATTCACCCTGGTAATTCCAGGAGCTCAGAATAGGGATGCTGTGATATAGCATGCCCCAACAGCTGGTCTTGCTCACTATACAGCTTTACACGATTCACCTTCCGGTAAAACATCAGTCCACCCCCCCAAGACTGTATTCTTCCAGGAGAGTCACTTAATATGCAAACAAAAGCATTCAGCAGCTGGGAAAGGAGAGCCTCTCCGAAATATGCTTAAGAAGAAAATACATTCTCCACTCCTCCCACATTCAGTGCCATGTTCTGAAAGTCACATCTGAGAAGCAGTTCTCACCATATACGCATAAACTGCCTTTGAAAATACAGCCTGTAATTAATATGGGCACTTACAAACCTCTTGTTGGCAGCAAACAACTTGTTAAAAAGTGAGATCATCTGCAGCACCAGCAGTGTCGATTGGAGAACGCTCCATACAAGATTTTATCCTGCTGTAGTATATTTAAAGGAGTGCTGTCAATTTATTATATAAATATTGTGCAATACCCAAAGGCTGCATACAGAACTGAGGCCCCATCATGCTGGACACACCATACAAAGACAGAATAAAATACAGACCCTGCCCTGAACTCTATGCTCAACGTTTAGCTTTTGTGAATAAAATTATATATTAAGAAAGAGGGTGAAAAGGGCTTTAAAACGGTGTGGTTCTCTGAGCAGACAGCACCAGTATTATCACTTAGCACAGATATGAAACACATCAGTGTCGAGACTCTAGTAGGAGCTCCTTTCAAGATGGTGGCTTGTTGAAACATCTGCCTGCAATGGACTAGGGCAGGAGACACAGGAGTGAGCTTGATCAGTTCATTGTCCAGACTGAGTAAAGCGCGAAAACATTAAAAAAATAAAATAAAATAGAGGAGTGTCAATCCCAAGTGTTAAAACCATGAGTTAGCCCTTCAGAGCCACAAGAATCATGAGAATTTTTCTTAAAGAATAAAAGACAGAGCTGTTTATTCACCTTCTCAGTTTTGAACCTTGAGGATACACTTTGGCTGCATGTTCAAGCCTTTCTGATCAACCTTTCTCTGCTTTTAGCTCTGCAAAGAGCTAAATATTGACTTCTTTAATGAGAAGCGAGCTTCCCTCCTCCCAAAGTGACTTCACAGGTCTGAGGCTTTAAAAATAGCATCAAATATTGTGAGAACTACAACACTGTAAGGCCACGTCCCCATGATCAGAGGCAAACAGGCTGTTCTCTGAGCTCCCTGCAAACTACCTTGTTACAAGTTGTTAGTGTCTCATTAGCAGCTACCTCTAATGAGCAAATCTGCATGGGAACACTGCTGCTGCACAACCTCACAGCATGCAGAACTGGAGGCCCCCTTTTCACAGACCCTCGATCCCCAAGTCTCATTACCATCCAAGAACAACATTGTGCAAGCCTATCTTTCTGATGGTCAAACCCCCACATCAAACTGTACAATCACTGCCTGTTGACTGTCCAGACCAATGAGTTTTTATAGGGTTATAGGAAAGCATGCTGGTGTTCTGCCAGTCCAACACATACCTCGGCTCCTCACACAGCTCCATGAACGTGGTGACTTGCTGCATCCATGCATCCAGGTAGGGTACTCCTGATGCCAGTCAAACAGAGGTGTTTGACAGAACTACTACTACTAATTATTTCTATAGCATCACAGATTACAATCACTTTACCATCACAGATTTTACACACACACGCACACCCCCAATGAGACACAGAGACAGTAGCTGGTGTAAAAAACTGGCCGCACTCTTTATTTCAATTATCAGAACCATAGGCCAATGGGTAATTGCACAAAGCAATTCTGGGTCCAGAATGCTAACTTTATAACAACTTTTTTACTCCAGTACTGCCCGGACGTGCCTTCCGTTGACAGTACCTTAACAGTAAACTTCACCTCCTTCAACAGCGCCATGGCCATGGCCATGGCCGAAGGGGGGCCGGCCCGACTCTGGGCATGAGTAGGGAGTGAAGCGTCCTCAGGGTGTGAGGACAGCACATGCCCCTGCACACCCTGGTAAGCCCCAACTCCCAGGGTTGTGACCCCAGCGCATGCTGTGCCCTGCATTACACTGGGTATCACCTCCCCATCTCTTAAGGAGATGACTCTTAAATATCCTACTTGTTCCTATTTATCCTATATAGCATACTGGACCCCCGCAGACTGCGACAATTCAATCCCACTTAACTCGTTTCTATTCCAAATTCGTTGTTCATCAAAATCAAATTCTCTTGAGATAACCAAATTACCCTATTTAAAACACAAATTGTTGATCCAGTATGTCCTAAACGTTGCCAAATGTAAAAAGTTAGCCGAATGTGAAAATATGACGACCATGACCAATATTAAGCCAAATTAAACCTATTTAACCTACTCAGCATTGTTAAGGAGGCAAAAACTGCAACCCTTTCTAAGAAGGCTGCCTGCTAGAAATTCCTCCTCGGTTCCCTAATGGCAACCGGTTCAAACCACAGTGCTAGAGGGGAGGTGGGTGGGCTGACTTCTCTTTCTTCGCCATTGGACTGCCAATCACGCAGCTCCCAGGAGGTCCGCCCCTTCTAACAGAGGAGGGGCCTCCAGTTCCACGAGGTGCGCGTTGGCGCGCCTCGTTCCAGGAACGGTTGCCCAGGCAACCCACAACTTATCCACAGGGAGGCTTTCAAACAAGCCCTCCCTGAAGTGGCCCCTCCCCAATCCTCTGTGCCTTGTTAGGGAAGAAAAGGGGGAGGAGTGTGACAATTTGCCTGTCGCCGCCATTTTGGTGGCGAAGGGGGCTTTGGAGACAGGTCCCTGCTCAGTGGGCTTACAATCTAAATGGACAAGGGTGTGGGGAACACAGGGGGAGACAGACAGACACAAATTCCCATTTTACAGATGGGGAACTGTGGCTGAGAGGTTGTGACTTGCCCAAGGCCACCCAGTGAATTTATGGCTACATGTCAGGTCCATGAGCAGATGGGGGTTTGGACGCCGCTTTCCCCGTGCGGCTGGCAGGTGGGTGGGGCGCTGTGTGCATGCCGCCATTTGTTGTCAGTTGCTCCAACGGCAGCAGGCGGTGGTGCAACCCTCCGTGACTGACAGAGGGCAGTGCGGTGTTCTCCTACATCCAGCGTGGGGATGCTGCAAAAGTCAGAGGGGCGGGGCCTGGGCAATAACAACTCCAGCAGTGGAAACAGATGCTGTTAGTTAGCAGGACTCTGTGACTAGCCTGGATGTTTGGGTGCTTGTGTCCTCCCTCTTGTCTAGTATTCGTTTGCTTGTGTATGTGTTTGGCTTAGTGAATGTGCAGAGTGAATGTGTTGATCTTCCTTGTGTTTGCCCCCTCCCCGCTATTCCCCACAGGTCTTTGGGAACAGGCATGTGAGTATCCTGCCCCTCCCCTGCGGTCTCCTCACTTCCTTCCTCCTGGCCTCTGGGGTGCACGTTCCCTCTGTGGTCCCCTCCCTTCTCCCTGGGGGTCCAAACCCTAGTGTGCATGTTTGAAGGGTGGGGTATGTGCCCTGGCTCTCTTGCTCCTGCGATGATCTGGGCTTATCTTGTTGGAATTTGATTAGTGGTCAAAAACCAAAAAACCAAAGTTTCACTGCGTACTGTGCCAGGACCTGTTAGAGCTCTGGCATCAGCAGAGTTTACACACAGCAAAAGAAAATAGCTCGAATTCTCAGTAACAACAGCTTAGAAGTAATTAATACCTTGGAGATTGTTTCTAGATTAAAATAATCTACTTTATTGAGAAATGCATTGTGATAGGAAAGGCCTGTCCCTAGATCTGTCTATCTAGCTGCCACCAGCATGGTGGCCAGTCATGTTGAAGGTCAGAGAGAGAAGAAAGGAATGGAGAAAGGTCAGGAAGAAGGAGGAAGTCCAGTAGGAGCTTCATGGGCACATCCCACCTGAGAGGGGGAAGAGGGGGCTTAGAAGCAGAGATCAGAAAGGTTAAAGTGACACACACACTAACTCACTATCTCTACTCCCAATGCCCCTAGTGGTCATTAGGGTTTGTTGGTGCAAAAGGTTGATGTCATCTGGAGCTGTTTCTCCAACATATCTCTCATTGAGACAAACTGCCTAACTTCAATCCTGAGGGCTCTTATTTCACAGCAGAGGTGAACTAGCCATTTTAGGGTGCCTCAGGGCAGGTGGCAATTATAGAGGCAGGTACGTGTTTCTCCTCCTTCCTCCTTCATGCCCCGCCCCCCGGGCAGGATTTGAATCCTGACTTCCCAGAACCAAGTCCAGCACCTTATCCACTACACCACATTGGCTCTCCAGGCTGAAAGGTTGTGACTTGTCCAAGGCCGGCCCTAAGGTTTGTGGGGCCATGTGTGAAGTCTTGGTGTGGGGCCTCATTCGCATAATTTACATAATTTGCCCTCAAACCTGCACACGCGCCATATCAGCATCACCACTTCCCCCGTAGCTTCCCACACACATGGCGGTTGTGGCGCCCTCTCGTCTCTTCCATCCCACAGATCCACTCACCACCACCCCAATTTCCCCTTCAGAGTGCCCCGTCTAGGCCCCCCAACTTTCCTCCCACACCCTGCCAACACAGGGAAGGAATGGCAGGAGGTGAAGGGCAGCATGGCACATAAAGAACATTGGGGGGACAGGGCTGTCTGGGTGCTCAGATTTGAGGAGGCGAGGGAAAGGTATTTTCTTGGCTGGGTAGCCCTTAACTCAGATGCTGTTGGGCCTGGCTCTTCTGGGAGGGCTGGTGGTCGTCAGAGGCAGGCTTAGGCTGCTAGACAGTAGGAGACAGCAGGAACGTTCTGGGGAGTGTCTCCTTGGGCTGGGTGGTGGTGGATTCTTCCTCCACTCCAGGAGCCATGGAGGGCAGGGGGCAGCCATGGAGAGAGGTGAGGGCACAGGGGGAGAGAAGACAGCCATGGGAAGGAGGTTATGGGGTTGGGGGAGGGAGGGAGAGAGAGAGAGAGATTAGGAGTAACCCCCTCGCACACCTCTCTCTCTCTCTCTCACACACACACACTTTTTTGTCTCCTCTCTCTCACACCGACTCACGCACTCACTTCTCTCAAAGAAACACTCAGACACACTCAAGACTCACACACACCTCTTTCACAGACACACTCATTTACACAGACACGCACACAAGTTCACACTCTCTCGTCTCTCACAGCTCACACACACACCTCGCTCTCTGACAGCTCACATACACACCTCTCTCTCTGTCATCACACACGACTCTGTACTCATCACAGACACACAAACACTATCACACACGCACCTCTCTCTCTCTCTCTCTCTCTCTCTCTCATATATCACTCACTCTACTCTCTGCTCACATCACACACATACCTCTCTCTCATTCTACTCATAATGCACACAGTCTCTCACCCACTCATCCAAACACTTACACTCTGGGGGTGGGGGAGAACTTGAAGGAACCACACTGCTGCCTGCCACTGGGGCAGGTCCCCTGCTTCCTCACCTGCTTGTAACAATCCTTCTGCCTCTGTGCCGGGTGCACCCACTACCAGCCACTCTGTTTAAATTCCCCGCGGCCCATGCTGCTGCATGGGGTAGGGAGATGCCATTTTCCTATTCTGGCATGCTGGGAAATATAGTCCCATGCATGCTGGACTAGGAAACTGAAACTAGAAAACCAGTTTCCTGGTCCAGCATTCTGGAACTACATTTCCCAGCATTCCAGAAGGGGAGTGCGGGGGGAGGTATATTTAAATAGACTATAGCGGTGCAGCTGCCTGCAGCAGCCACATCGGGTTTACTGCGCCACTTCACCTCGGAGGAAGGAAGGGAGAGAGAGAGCAACAAGTGGGCGGGGGGGTCCCGGCTGGCACGGGGCCATGTGTGACTGCATAGGTCGCACATGCCTAGGGCTGGCCCTGTCAAGGCCACCTAGTGAGTTCATAGGTAAGGTGAAATTTGAACCCTTATTTCCCAGGTCCAAGTCCAACACCTTATCTACTACACCACACTGTCTCTCATCTTAGTTTCATAAAGAGAACTTTATCTTCTCCGTTTTTTTGGTTGTCCATGATGTCCATCCAGCAGGTCCTGTACTGAGATGTCAGCTCCTCTCGCCAAGCAACGAAGTCGAGGCACATGATTGTTGCATATTCATGCTCTTGCACAGCTTCCAGCAACAGATCTGCGTCTATCTGCCACCTAGGATTGTCAGCCCTTGCACTTCAACCTGAGTCCATGGTCCGGGGGTTCCCCTTCTGAAGGGATGGTCCTCGCAGTTGGGATGCTTTGCCTGCCCCAGATGTTATTATCCCCCAGGTTCATAGTCCCTAGTCCCTGCCCTAGTCCCCCAGGTCATTGTCCCCCAAATGGCTTTGAGACCACTGGGTACATTAGACATCTTCCTCACAGAAGTCTCTAGCCCTGAGCAACTCCCTTGTTAAGGTTCTTAGCCCTTCTCTGGCATCTCCCTCCTTGTACATATTATTTAATTAATTAATTTATTTTATTTAAATCATTTTTACCCTGCCCTTCCCACAAAGGCTCAGAGTAGCTTACAAAGATATAAAACATATAAGAACATAAAAATATGTAACAACAAATATAAATAAACATATAAACAGTTAAAAAAAACTAAACTCCCTACCCTCCAACCCTCTCCCTAACCCCTCCACCCAATCCCATCTCAGCCTGCCAAGCACCTGGCCAAACAAAGAGGTCTTACATCTCTTCTGAAAGATGAGCAAGCTCGGGCTTAGGCGGATCTCCAAGGGGAGTTCCATAGTTATGGAGCAGTCACCGAGAATGCCTTTCTGCATGCTTTTGTTGTACAAACCTCACGGGTAGTTGATACTCGCAAGAGGGCACCTTCAGCCGACCTCAGAGGCCACAATAGAACATAAGGGAAAAGGCGGTCCTTCAGATACTTGGGGCCCAAGTCGTTTAGGGCTTTATAGGTCAAAACCTGCACCTTGAATTGTGCCCGGAAAGCTATTGGAGCATTGGTGTAATGTGCTCCTGGCTACCCATCCCCAACAGAAGGTAAGCCGCTGCGTTCTGCACCAACTGCAGCTTCTGAACAGTCATCAAGGGTAGCCCCACATAGAGCACATTGCAGTAATCTAGCCTCGAGGTTAAGAAGGTGGCCAAATCTGAGTCTGACAAAAATGGTCATAGCCTTCTCACCAGACAAAGCTGGTGAAAGACACTCCTCGCCAATGCCGCAACCTGGCAATCCAGGCACAGCAGTGGATCCAAGAACACGCTATGGCTATAAACCAGAGTGACCAAAGGAGGCTGGACGCCATCAATAACCGGGGTTTCTATGTCCCCCCAAGTCACATGACCAGGCAACCATCATCATCACCTCAGTCTTTATTTATTTGTATCCCACCCTCTCCTGCCTCCGTCAGCTCAAGGCAGCTCACAGCAGTCAACAGTCAATAAATATAATAAAACAATAAAAATATATAAAATAGCAGCAGAAAAAATCTATACAAGAAAACAGGCAGCATGTGGAAAACTATATAAAACCCACCCACCCTTAACCCTCCACACAACCATTCCCTCCACCAAACGCTAGGGATGGGCGAATTCAGTTCGGAAGTTTGGAGTTTGGCCCGAACTCGGCCTGTTCGGACGACTGAATCCGAACACGAATCCGAACACAAACTGGCTGAACCGAACTCAATTCTGAACGTTGAAATGACCGAACAGTTCGGTCAGTTCGATTGCGTCCGGGTGGCAAAAAAAGGTTCACTGGAAGGTCAAACGTGACAGGGAGGGGTAGTACTAGTCACTGAGGAGCAGACTTCCAGGCACCAGGGGTGGAGAGGCGTGCAAGAAATGAAACTATCTGCCTCCCCCCTTCCCAACAACTTCTGAGCTAGTCACTGTTCCTGAACAGCAGGTGTTGAGTAGGATTATTAGATTTCTTTAAGTTTCACTTCAGTTTTGTACTGAAATGAAACGTACAACTTAAACTGAAACCTTGTGTTGTTTGTGATTCCCCCATCCCATATATATCGATATCGATATCGAGATATATAGAGATATAGATAGATATATAGATATAAATACAGATAGATAGATAGGTTACAGATAGTAGACAGTTGTAGGAGTTAGCTTAGTGATAGATAGGGTTAGTGATTTAGTTTTAGTGTTTGTAGGAGTAGGCCTGTGTACTTATTAGATAATCCATTTAGTTCATAGCATTTAGAATAGTTAATAGCAGATGGATTTAGTGTAGATATATATATATAATATTAGATACAAAAATTAAATTAAAAAAACCCATTTAAAAACAAAAAAACCAAATAATAAAAAAAAAAACCACCCATAACAAAACATTTCTCAAACGGCCAAACCCGAACCGAATGGCGGAACCAAACGGCCAAACCCAAACCCGGCGAACTAACCGAACTGCCAAATTGAACAGACGAACCGAACGCAGCTGAACCGAACGGCCGAACCTGAATCGCGATCTGTTTGCCCATCCCTACCAAACGCCTGGCGGAAGAGCCACGCCTTATACTGGTGGTGAAAAAAAAAGGAGAGTCGGGCTGAGGCGAACACCCACCAGGAAAGATTTCCAGAGCACCAGTGCAACTGCCGAGAACGCCTGCCTGTTGGTCCCCACCCGATGATATTGAGGGCGCCCTCGATATCAATTGAGGGCGCTCCAGGAGGTCACCCCCCCGATGACCACAGGAGACACCCTGGAGCCTGGGAAGTGATCCTTCAGATAGCTAGGGCCCAGGTCGTTAAGGGTTTTATAGGTCAAAGCTATTTGGGGTGGAATGGGAATGTGATTGGGGGGGGGGGGGGGTTGAGGTTTGGTTATGTCCCCCAGTGAGAGGGGGGAGGGCTGGTGGGTGAAGGGGTGGGGATGACCAGGTGGGTTCTCCCCCACCACCCTGATGTGGAGCTGGTCAGGGAGTGGAAGCCAGGCTGGTGGTGGCCCGCTGGAGTGGGGCAGCAGTGGCAATTGGATCATCATGGAGGTGGGGATCTATGGCCCAAGAGGAGGGAAATATAATTGTGAGCGAAGGGACCAGTGGTTTGTGCCGGTCCCTCGCTTGGCCCCCCTGGGCTCAGGTAACAAGATGGATGAGGTTTCAGGTGACTCTGGCCTGTCGCTGGTGTTGCTTAACAGGTCAGTGGCCAATAAAGCTTCCATCATCCATGATTCCATCTTGGACTGGGCTGCCGACCTCGTGTGCGTGATGGAGACCTGACTGGACAAACTGTCGAGGCCTATTCTGGCTGACCTCATTCTAGTTGGGTACTCTGTTCAACACCAGCTCAGGCTGGAGGGTCGGGGTGGGGTGGGGTGGGCATAGCTGTTATTTTTAGGGATGGTTTGGTCATTCACATGTTTTAAGTGCAGACCGAGTCTGGGATAGAGGGCCTCCATCTTGTGTTTGATTTGGCTGGAGATGGACCGGAGGGTCCGGCCAGAGACAGGCTGGGGATTGTGTACCATCACCCCACTGCACGGCAGCATCCCTGACTGCTCTCGCAGCTCTGGTCTCAGACCTGGTCTTGAGGTCTCCAAGGCTTATTGTCCTGGGGGAGCTGAATATCTGTGCTGAGACTAGATTGCATGGGGTGGAGCAGGAATTCATGGATGCCATGGCAAACATGGGGTTGTCCCAGGTGGTGGTGGGCCTGACACATATGGGGAGATATACTATTGACTTGATGTTCTGCACTGACCTTGAGATGAGGGGTCCAACGATTGGAGGTGTGGAGTTCTCTCCTGTGTCATGGTCAGACCATTACCTCCCGTGAGCCTCCATCCCAGCACACCTACCTGAACATAGGCGTGTGGGACCAGTTAGGATGGTCCGCCCCCAGAGACTTATGGAACCAGAAGGGTTCCAGAATGCTCTGGGGGAGATACCTGGTGACTTCGATGTCCGTTCCATTAATGGTCTCATGGCCTTTGGAACATCTGACTGACTGAGGCCATTGATCGGGTGCCTCCTAGGCATCCACTCCAAGCAGGTCCCCATGGTTTACGAAGGACCTGGGGTGGCTGAAGCGTGAAGGGAGGCAGTTGGAGCGATGGCAGCACCATACTCGCGCTCAAGACAATCGACTGCGACATACAGCATTTTTGAAAAGCTATGCTCTGGCTGTTTAGGCAGCAAAGAAACTTCTTTTCTGCCCTCATAGCATCTGCTCAGTCACATCCAACAAAACTATTCTGGGTGGAGAGGGGGTTGGTAGGTCCACCCTGTCTCCGCCTGCAACCAAATTTGTCCAAGGCCTGCTGTGGCATGTTTTTAGTGTACTTTGCAGACAAAATTGCTTGCATTGATCATGACTTTGACCCTGTCATTTTGGATGCAGTGGCAGAGTCAGAGGTTGTCTGGTTTTGATTTATGGGATGAATTTCAATCGGTGACACCTGCCAAGGGCCAGTGAAAATAGGGGTGGAGCCTAGCCTAGGGGTGGAGCCAGGGCAACAGTAGGCCGAGCCAATGCGTGCCCAAACAGATAGGGCCCTATTATCGTGCACAGCATGCTATCAAACATGAATAAGAGATAACACTCCACATCATCAATTGAACAAAACCCACATTGCAACTGATCATGAACAAACCAACTTTATTCCCAGGCCAGAGAATGCACAGATATATAAAAACCAGAAAACCAGATATATAAAACCATGCACAGATAAAAACCAGCTAAAAACCATATGAAACAGCAACAAACCAGATAAAACAGATATAAAACCATATGAAACAGCAAAAAAACAGCTAAAAACCATATGAAACAGCTAAGAACCAGATAAAAACAGATATAAACCCATATAAAACAGTTATAAAACAGATATAAAGCCATTAAAACAGATAAAAAACAGATATAAAACCATATAAAACAGCTAAAAACATGAAACAGCTAAAAACCAGCTAAAAACATATAAAACAGATATAAAACCATTCAAAACAGATAACCCTAACCCCCATCATGTTCCCATGTCTCCCCCAACCCCCATCGTGTTCATGTCTCCCCATCTGTGTCTCCACCATGTCCCCCGTGCCCCCATCATGTCCATCTGTGTCCCCCCATGTCTCCCCCATCTGTGTCTCCCCCATCTGTCTCCCCACCCCCCATCGTGCCCCCCCACTTCACTCCATGGTCCTCCCAGACCAAATCCCCCCAGCCCAGACCACCCTACCTACCTGCTCATGCTGGCTGCAACAGGAACATGTGTGGCCACCAGCAATGCTGGGAGCGAGCGAGTGAGGTCTGAAAGACCCCACCCACCCGCAAATTTTGCGCCTGGCCTGGCGCAGCCGCAGTGGAGCCTACAGGGGCTACGGATTCCATTAGAACCCATTGCCCAAGTTGGCCACGCCCCCCCCAAAGCTGCATGTGCAGCTTTTCTGTAGGTCGGTGGCAGTGCCGACCTACAGAAAAGCCTCTCCCCCCGCCCCCGCATCTCTTCAGCGCATGCGCGCCAGCCTGGGGAGGAAAGTCTTTCTCACCAGCTGGCGCGCATGCACTGAAGACACGCCGGGACTCAAAAGCCCCCAGCATCGGCCCAGCACTATTCCGGATGCGCATGGGCCCCCAGCGCCGCCCCCCCCACATCCAAAATGTTGCTGGGCCGGCGCTGGGGGCCTGCGCGCATCCAGAATGGTGCTGGGCCGGCGCTGGGGGCCCGCACACATCTGGAATGGTGCTGAGCATGGGTGCTTTGGTGCTGGGGGATTCTGTAGGTCAGTGCCCCAGCGCCAAAGTGAGGGGCCGCCACTGCTGCAGGTGCATCTGGACACCACCAGTTTTCTTGATCCCACGCAGTTGGGCTTTCATCCAGGTTATGGCATGGAGATGGCATTTGTGGCCTTGGTTGAAGACCTCCTGGTGGAACTGGACAGGAGTCATATGACTGCTGGTTCTACTGGATCTATTGGCGGCTTTTGATACCGTGAACCATGAGATGTTGGTGACTTGCCTGCAGGACATGGCTGGCGTGGACGGAACCATTTTGCAATGGTTCTGTTCCTACCTCATGGGTAGATTACAGTGGGTGGTACTAGGGGACTGTGCTTCATCCTCTGGGGACCTCTCATATGGGGTTCCACAGGGTTCCATTCTGTCCCCTCTCTTGTTCAATATGTATATGAAGCCTCTTAGGGAGGTCATACACAGCTGGGGACTTCGTTGTCACCAATATGCGGATGACACCCAGCTGTAATTTATCTTTTTCAACCGACCCAGGCCCTGCTGTCTCCTTGCTGTCCCAGTGTTTAGCCACTGTGGGGGATTGGATAAGGTCGAGCCAATTCAGGCTCAATCCTGATAAGACAGAGGTGATGCTGGTGGGGGGTGGATTGGTGATCTGGGTGAGGGGAATACTCCTGTTATCGGGGGGTGTTCGCCCTCCATTTGTTTCACCTATGCAGAGCCCAGGGGTGCTCCTGGATTTGCATCTGCGCTTGGATTCTCAGGTGTCAGCTGTGGCCAGGGGTGCCTTTCGCCAATTACATCTGTCTCAGACTCCGATCTTGCCACTGTCATCCATGCATTCGTCACCTCGAGACTGGACTATTGCAATGCGCTCTACATGGGGCTGCCCATGGTGACGGTTCGGAAGCTGCAGCTGGTGCAAAATGCGGCAGCTTATCTGTTGACTGGGATGGGCCTGTGTGTGAGAGGGGTGGGGTAAAAATACAATAAATAGATAAAACCAGCAGCTTGAATTGGGCCCAGAAGATTAGCTTGGAGCACAGGTGAAATATGCTCCTGGTGGCCCATCCCTGTCAGCAGTTGAACCGCCGCATTCTGCACCAACTGCAGTCTCCATGTTGTCACCATGGGCAGCCCCACAAAGAGGGCATTACAGTAATCCAGCCTCAAGGTGACGAATGCATGGATGACGGTGGCGAGATTGGAGTACAAAACATAAGGACAGAGCCGCCTCACCAGATGTAACTGGCGAAAGGCACTCCGAGTCCTGGCCACAGTCGACATCTGGACCTCCAGGCATAACTGCAAATCCAGGAGTACCCACAGGCTCAACATACAAGGTGTAAGCACCGGGCGAACTCCGTCAATAACAGGGGATTCCCTCTCCCAGTCCACCAGCCCCATTTTGCCTGGATTCAGCTTCAATCAGCTCACCTGCATCCAATCCTCAGTGGCAGCCAGGCAGGGCCAACCTTACTAAAAGCGGGGCCCTGGGCGGGGAAAGAATGTGGGGGCCCTACTAACTTAAGGTGCTGCCAGCCACCAGGCCTAGGGGCACTCCCCAGCTCAGGGGGGTGCTCCCCGCCAGGCTCAGGATGTTACCCGGCTTGGGCTCAGGGATGGGTGGAGGGACACTCCCCTCCCCCCATCCCCAAGCCTGAGCGGCCGTTCGGATCACCTACCTGATCCACTGTCGCCGCTCAGCCTCTCGTGCGGTCCGTCCGCCGCTCCTCTTTCCGGGCTGCTGCCGCTGCCGCCAACTCCAGCCTGAGGCCGGAGGTGGCCTGGGCCCCGACCAGGCCATGGAGGGGGCCAGCAGTGTGAGAGAGAGGCGGGGCCTCTGCTTCTCCCTCACCTCCGCCGGAAGTGAGGGAGAAGAAGGCAGAGGCCCCGCCTCTCCCTCACGTTGTGATGCTGGTCGACTGGGCCCCCTCTGCTGCCTGGCTCAGTCTAGAGACTGAGCCAGGCAGCCGAGGGAGCAGTTTTGGCCAGGGGAAATGAGGGGGAGGCAGGACCTCTGCTGCTCTCCTCTTCATTTTCTCTGGCCGACTGTGACAGGCAGCGGAGGGAGGCGGGCACAGAGTGTGGGAGAGGCAGGGCCTCTGCTTCTCCCTCACTCCTGCTGGCCCCCCCTCCGCTGCCTGTCAGACATGGCGAGCTGCCTCCCAAGGGCCCTGCGCTCAGGGCCAGCTTTACCGCGGGGTTCGGGCTGGGAGCTAGGTGCGGGTCCCCCTCAGGAGCGGGGCCCTGGGCAGTCGTCCCTAACTGCCCTGCGGTAAGGCCGGACCTGCAGCCAGGCATTGGGTAAGCACCAAGACTGCAGGGCCTGGGTCCGATGAAAAGGAGAGCTAGAGTTGGGTGTCATCAGCATATTGATGGCACTTCACTCCAAATCTCCTAATGATCTCGCCCAGAGATCTCAGATACACATTAAAAGCAGTCTTGGTGGAACATTTCACCACCCCACTGTATTCCTCATTTAACTGGGAACTCCTGCTTATCCCATTTTCCTGTTACCTAACCTAATTACTCCCCTAATGGGCACCAGGTGATCAGTGACAGGGTGTTGACTACCTATGGTTCTGACATAACAGAATATTCCTTAGTAAGGTTTGTGGTGATAATAAGCAACTTTAAAATATTAAATAACAAAGTTTTTATTCCTGTCTCCTAAACTTTCTCAGCTTGTTCTTCACCTTGCTTTTTGTTGATGGGGCCATGGTCTAACGCTACTGCCAGGGCATGCACAGTTCAGTCTCTTCTCTACCCTCTCAGACTCAGACCCTAAGGGCAGCCATTCAAAATGCTGCACCTAAGATAATTTCCCTGACTCATCACTCTGATGATTTCTTAATGCATTATTTGCATCCCTTCACCGGCTCCCCTTTGGCTATCACATCTTCACTTTTAAGGCCTTTTCTGGGTCCTAACTCCATCCCACTTGTCATTTCTTAGGGTGCTTTTACACGAGTGGGTCGCTGTTGCGTGCCCACTCGCATGATATTTCAAAATCCCGCAAGGTGGGATTAGATGAGACGGAAGTCCGGGATCACGCACGTTGAAGACTGTCGTGCATTGTTTGCAGACCGCGAATTAAATACCTCGACCCACTCGTGTAAAAGCGCCCTTATATGATGATTTCTGGCTGGCTCCCACCTCAGACAGCCTTGATTACTTCGCATGTTGCATCTACTACAGACACCTTCATGCTACTCCTTACAAATGCAAAAGCTCCTGACAGCAGCCCACCACCTTTAGATCCACTTTTGCTATGGTAAACTTTGTGCTCCCCCCATCTGTCTGTTACATTGCTGTGTCGGTCCTATACTTAGATTGTAAGGCCCTGGTCTTAGACTCTGTAACAGAAGCTACTAGACATTTCTGCATAGTATTTGTATTGTTATAGACTCAGTTTATTGCTAAAGTCTCTCACTTCTTTCTGCACAACATTGCCAAAACATGGCCCTTATTTACTACTTCCACTGCCAAAAAAACCTAGTCCATTCTATAGCCATTTGTCACCCTTGACTACTGCAACCTCCTTCTCACTGGCCTCCCCCACTCTCATCTTGACTATCTCACTTCTGTTTAACATTCCGTTGCCAAGATTACCCCTTTCGTCCACCGTTTTGATCATGTTCAACACCATCTCTGCTCCTTCCACTGGCTCCCTCTCTCTCTTTCACATTCAGCACAAGCTCTTTGTCTTTCTTTTTTTATCTTGAAGGCCATTCATGGCCTTGCTCCCCCATATCTTTCTGCACTTGCTGCCTCCTACATTCCCATCTGGGAGCTTTGCTCTAGGGGTGTGCAATTCATTTTTGTTTTGTTTAATTACTAAAGCGAACAATGGCCAGTTCATTTTAGTAATTAAAATATGAAAATGACAGGCCATGGTAATGAAAATGGATGAAAACAAAGGGAAAAAAGTGTCAATTTTTGTTATAAATAAATAAATAAATAAATAAATAAATAAATTGTGAATGTGCACCCTTTCCCTAAAGACAGGGTGCCCTTTTCCAAAATAGTGCTGATGCTGCTGGTGCCATTTTGGGAAAGGGCGACACATGTGCAGAGTGGTCCGGTGGCCATTTTGTATATGCACAGTGATTTTTTTATTTTATTTTTATTTTTAATAGAAGTGATAATAAAAAAAACCAATGAAAACAAATGTTTTCCTTTTTGAAAACCCCTGAAAACAAAGAGTTTTTTCTAAACAAAAACAATACTGAAAACAAATGAGGGTGCCTGCTGCACACCTCCTACTTTCCTCCTCTTCTGCCACCACCCTCACCCACTTCCAAGTCTCTTGCTCCCTAAAACATCTTCCCCCTTTCTCCCAGCTTACCACCTGAAACTCCCTCCCTGAATGCATTCATTCTGCTCCCTACCTCCCAGTCCCTTCTGAAAACCTTACCTACCTCTTTCCCTAGCTCCTCCACCCTACAGGCTGTGCACTGATGCCTCTTCAAGTATCCATGCATTCAGGGTCCCGTTCTCCCCGCAACTAAGCTAAGCACACGCATCTGCAACTTCTCAATTTTGCGAATGTATCTTTCTCTCTCCCTATGTTTCCCTCTCCCTTGTCTCTTCCAGATTGTCTCACCAAATGCGACTCTTACAATGACCTGAGATCTTGCAGCATAAAAGGGGAATAGTGCATTCACACATTACAGAAATTGTGGAATTAAAATACTTGGTATTATCTTGGGTTATTATAATAGCCCATCTTTGTAATGTGTGAAAGCGGTCTATATCTGGTCAATTAACAGTTATGGGTTTACCTGTGATAATCCCTTGATCCCAGTAGCTTACAGCTTTTTGGATGATGTTTGCAATAGGGTACTCTCTCTGTGTGTAATTTATTTATTACAATAGGCTAGTTGTTGATTAATGTTGCTTTGGGCTGACGGACTGCGTTTGGGGCTGGAGGAGAGGGGAGATTTGTTGGGAGGAGCAGGGCTGTGCATGAAGGGCTGACCTGGGATCTTGTGGTGAGAGGGAAAGGTCTGTGCTTGGTTTTGGGGGAGAGTAGTAGGGGTTTGCTTAAGGAATGCAAGCTCCCAGCTAAAGGTGGGGAGGGGTCACATTTTCATATTTTGCCTAGGATGGCAAAATGTTTAAAGCCAACCCTGCTTGCCATGACATTGGGTGATTTTAGACGTTACGGGCGGGCGGTTCACCACGGTGAACCCCCAGGGGGGTGAACAGCACAACCACGGCCCGGGGTGGAAAAACGACCCAAACAGACATGATGGGACCGGGACCACGGGCGGGAACCGGGCCGAACCATCACGGACCGGGGCAGCACAACAGACGTGCAGCCGAACCCCCGCCGTGGTCAAAACGCCCAGAAGGCACCGGGCAGGGGCGGGACACAGACATGGTCGCCTGAGGGCAAACGAAGCCAAGAGGCACACAAGGGAACGCCCACACAAGGGAAACGGGAAGGGAGGGGGGAAGAGGGAGAACAAGCTGACAGGCGACACGCACAGCACACACACCAGCACACACACAGCGGACCCGCAGCGGGACACACTGCACGACCTCATGCCCGGGCGCACACACACACACACACACACACAGAGAAGAGAAAGGTTGGGAAGGGGGGGCAGGGGCGCCCGGAACACAGCACGAGGAACAACGGGAGGGACGAGGGGGCACCGCCAAGGGGCAAGGCACAGGCAGCAGCAACCCTCACCCCCAGAGCACCCCAGTCCACAGAGGCGCCCCCACAGCAACAGAGGCAGTCTCGGGGGGGG
>QEPC01013874.1:3575234-3598110 GCA_003113815.1 Sphenodon punctatus | reverse complement strand
TGTCTCTGCCTCCGCTCTCTTCCGCCTCCCTCCTCGCTCCATCCCGCCACGCTTGCTTGCTGCTGATTTCGCTTTAAATCTCCCTCCGGTGTTTGTGTTGTTGCTGGTTGCCCGGCAGCGATGCTGCGTGCCTTGTCCCCGGCTGGGGCTCGTTTCCTTTGGTTCCGCCCGGGGATTGGCGTCCAGACGTTACTTTTCCTTGGTTCCCAGTGGGGGTCTGTTTGACCACGCTTCCCGGGATATTCCCCCGGCTAGCCCGGGAAGCGTGGTTGAAATTGACCCCATGTGCGTATTCAGCGTGATGAACATCTGGCACGCGCCGAACAGACGTTCATGCCCCTTTGGCCCCGCCGCGGGGTTGAGCATGGTTCACTGTGGTTGAGCGTGATCTCGTAACGTCTGAAAATACCCATTGACAGGCCATTTTTGCATTTTTGGGTGCCTCCTCCCTGCCACTGGGTATGCAGGCAGGTGTGTGGTGGTGGGGCGTCCGTGCAAACGGTGCGGTTGCACGTGGGGGAATGGGAAACACCATGCGTCGTGGGTGGAGGTGGGTGTGTGTTCCCAGTGCACACCCATCTCCCACCCACAGAGCCATCTGGAAAACCAGAGGAGGGTCTGTGGGCGGGGATGGGTGGAGGTGAGTGGAAAAGGGCACACGCTTACCTCCACCCACTGCTGGCGCACACCCATCCCGCTACCTACTGCGTCCATGCAAAAAGGGCCACAGTGCCTGCTGCAATCATCTTAGGAATCCATTGTTTGTATTTTTGGTCAATTTTTGTCTATATTATTTGGTCCTGAACAAGGGATGTGCAGCACTTACCTTTCTGGTTTTTTTTGTTTTATGGGTTAAAAACCCATCCATTTTCAGGGGTTTCATAAAAACCCTATTTGTGGCTCAGAAGGAAGGGTCAGGAGGGAGGGGGTACCTGCTGAACTGTATGTCTACTGTGTATATACCTGCACTGGTGGTAGCAACAAAAAGGTGTTATCCTGCAATCAACGCCTGTTTTCCTGTTCCTGGGTGGTGAGCTGAGTGGCAAACCAGTGGGTCGGCCCTCATTCTGCAAGGAACCGCACCAATCTGAGAGCCACCCTTCAAAGACACCTTGCTTATCCTTGAGAGTTTCACTTGGTAGCTTCTCGCACATATAGATTGTGCTGGATAATTCTCCTGAATGTGGAAGTACCATCCCAGTTTTTCAACCTCTTTATTGTGAATGTGAAAAATCTCTCACAATCTGCAGTCTCTGTACTTCCTTGATTTTATTTATTTTTATTTTATTTTATTTATTTTACTATTTTTCTACCCTGCGCCCTCCTGCTCAAGAGCAGCTTGGGGCAGCTTATAAAACATCAATAAAAACACATATAAAATATCATTAAAAACATTTTAAAAGATAAAAAGAAGTAAAAGGGCAGAATTCCCCCTCCCCAACCCACCCTGCCCTACCTTGATAAGTTTAATCAAGCTCTTATAGTGTATGGATGATGCATTCTGTATGAAATTAATATTATTTGCATTTTTCTGGCGAGATGTTCTAACTCAGTTTGCAACCCAACTGACCACTCTAGAAATATAAAACAACATGGGCTTTTTTTAGGCATTAATTGCTACTGTTTGCCATGAGGGAGGGGGAGTAAGGGAAGGAGGGGACACAAAGGCAGAGGGAAACACTCGATGGGGGCCCACACACGTGCAGTAAGCTCCCCCCTCGCTCTGTTAGGAAGTCCATTGGAAATAAGCCTGTCAGAATAGTGTTATGGTCTTTAGATCTCACGGAGATCAGACCCCTATCATCATTGGGCACAAAGCGAGTCAAGGAGCGTAAGATCGCGCACCATACACTCACACCACAGACACCCCACGGTCCACAAGGGAAGGGTACACAGGTGACGGCAGTGTGGGGTGAAAGGGATGGGGCCGCAGGGTACAGAGGGGAAAGGAACAGGGCTCTTGTTCTCCGGGGGGGGGGGAAAATCCCAGGAGGGGGAAGGGACTAGCACTCAGCACTCCCACCTTACACCCACTCACAGGGAAGGGAACAGGGAGGAAGGAGCAACACCAACCAATCACTTTACTCTGGATAAGGTATACAATAGTAACAAAACCACACATAGCTCAGGTAGGGGCCAGCCTTTCATGCTCTGATTATTGGCGCTGTGTGCCCCACAGCGCTGGTGTTTATAGCGTAGGCCCCACCCCCCTTGTGTGCCTGGAGTACTGTGGAGTGCCGCACAGTCTCAGGCACCACCCTCACGCTGCGTGAGGTCCCGGGCTGGGCGAGGTTGGGTTGCCTGGCAACCTGCTACTGCAGGGAAGCGTCTGATGCTGCTGTGCCCGCGTCCCCTGTAGGCGGTGCTGCGGCAGGGCTGCAAATGGGGGAAGCGGCTCTCCGGTGAACTCCAGGGCCCCCGAGCCGGCCCCGGTGGAGGTCGCGGCGGGCGGTTCTGACACTGTTTTATTTTTCTCTAACAATTCTAAGAATTTAATTTACACATTAAACATAGATTTGCTGCATTGGTTTCTTAATGCCATTATTTTTCAACTTTAGTATTTGACGCCTACCCAGGCAGTTATATGAATTTTCCTGTGATAAAGACAGTAACTCAGTTTGATCTGCCAATTTTGTACTTGTGTTATCTTGCATTTTCCCTGCTTTCATATGCAATATTGCAGACCTTTCTACAATAAATACACTAAATACCAAACTTTATATATACCAATTCCAATCCTCACTCCTACATGGAGTGCTGGAGCAACCAGTCCCAGTTCCTAAGAACTATGAAAATCCTTGCTCCTGACAGAACACTCCCCAGGAACAGCAGAGGAGGAGGAGGGAAGGCCACAAGTCCTCAACCACAGCTCCTCTTTCCTGGCTACAGTTCCTCTTCTTAGCTTAAAAGTGAACTCCACCAGAGAACCTCAATCAGCCTGGGGGGGCTGGCCCTAGCTCCCCAAGCCTCTCCAAGGCCCGCTTCCTTAGGCACGCTGCCCTTAGACACACACCTGTGGCTCCGCCGGAAGCCGCAAATTCAAATACATCCCCTTGGCTGGTGTTTCTGGTGGGAGATGTTCCAGGCCTTGCCCCTTCTTTCACACTGGCAGCTAGGGGCGGGAAAACCGGTAAATCCGGTATCCGATAATGCCGGTACCGGGCGTACCGGCATTATCGGATTCGACCCGGTAAATCCGGTCCAGGTACCGGATTCCGGGTACCGGATTTTTTTACATTGCAGCCATTTAAAAATGGCTGCAATGTAAAAACTTAAAGCCCCAAGTTAAAAAAAACAAACCCTCCCCGAGTCCAGGCTGCGCGGGTGGAAGGGGGGACACCCCCCACCCACCCTGCCCAGCCTGGATTTTTGTTTAAAAACAGACTCAGAGGCGAGCCCACCCCCCAGCACCAGCGGCCGCGGCGTCCCCGCAGCCGCCGGTAAGTATGACCCGATCCCTGGGGGGGGTGTTTAACACCCCCACCCCCCCAGGGATCACCCCTACTAAAGGTCAGTGCGCCGCTTCGCTTACCTTTGGGGGCTGCGGCGGCGGCGGGCGGTCCGGCGGCCTCAGCGCCGGCTGTGGCTGCCGGCGTCAGAGACGCTCTAGGCCTTCCGGGGAAACCCGGAAGTTCCCCGGAAGGCCTAGAGCGTCTCTGACGCCGGCAGCCACAGCCGGCGCTGAGGCCGCCGGACCGCCCGCCGCCGCCGCACCCGGAGCTCCGCAAGGTAAGCAAGCTATGAACTTTAGTAGGGGTGATCCCTGGGGGGTGGGGGGGTGTTAAACACCCCCCCCAGGGATCGGGTCATACTTACCGGCGGCTGCGGGGACGCCGCGGCCGCTGGTGCTGGGGGGTGGGCTCGCCTCTGAGTCTGTTTTTAAACAAAAATCCAGGCTGGGCAGGGTGGGTGGGGGGTGTCCCCCCTTCCACCCGCGCAGCCTGGGAGGGGGAGGGGGAAGGAATTCATTGATTTCAATGGGGACACAGCGCCCCATTGAAATCAATGAAATAAAACCGGTACCGGCATACCGGATTTAATCCGGGAATCCGGTTTTTAGAGAACCGGTAACCGGTAAATCCGGTAGCCGGTAATGGGCCCGGGGTCCCATCTCTACTGGCAGCGGGAGGGAATGATGGAAGTCCTGGGGCCTCGGGCCGCTACTCACTGGTGCGGGGGGGGCAAGCCAGAGTGGCCACCAGCCCTCACGCAGGTGGAGACTTGGGACAAGAGCGGGGGTTAACTAACTTTATATATATACACCATCACTTTTTTATGGTCTTAAGGAGGCTTTGCAAATGATTAGGATTACCTTAATATAATTTTAAATCATCCATATAGCACAAGTGGGATAATTTGGAACTGAGCTAGATTTAACAATCCTCTAACAGAATGGACTTAACGCCATACAGAACCAAAATGGACTGAGGCTATCTCCTTAGATAATATCTCTTCTAATGGCTTACTCAGACTATGTATTGCTTCTAAGATTTAAAACAAGAACTGTTTGGCATTGTGGTATGCAAACTCTTAAGCATTTTATAATGCCTGGATCCATTTTCTAAATTTCTAAAGCTTTAACCAACATAGGTGGCTAATGAATTATTTGCTTGGGGAGGCCAAGACTGTGGGTTGTTGACATTGCCACCCCCATATTTCATATATGTTATGTCTTGAGTAAGGAATAATGGTATCTTCTGTGGGTCATTTATTTACTGATAGAATTCTGCCAGTTTCTTATGTGTTGATGTGAATTTCTTAAGCTGGTAACTTTGTACCATTTCCAGTTCTGGTGCTTTCCATTGTTGTATCATAATGACTTTTTCCATCTCTTTCATTGATTTATGTTTATTTTGGGGTTATCTTTGTATTCATTCTCCTGAAGTGGTATCCACTCCAGTCAGCATTAGATTTATGTTCAGCTGGCCTGAATCACATATTTGATAAAAAAAGGTGTAGCTCTTCCATTAAGGGTGGACTCTTGATATTCACTATATTAGCAGCATCCTGATTAAGTTATCAGAAGAATAACTTTTGAATAGTTTTGAATCGTTGGTTTGCTCATGTTGCTTTTTGGCAGTGATTTACGTTTATATATGTTTGTCTCACATAGGGCAGTTTTACACAGACACTAACACTGATAAAATGGGTGCTACATTTTATTATACATGTTGCAGGGCACCAATAGAGCATACCTGCAGCCCTGCAACATGTATAATAAAATGTAACACCCATTTTATCAGTTAGAGTGCCCATATGAAAAGGGTCATAGCTATTGTTTGCATTAGATAATCTACATTTATCCAACCTACTTGCCATATTTGACTTAGTCCATTTTTATTTGCTCCTAACTAATTCTCCTTTTTGTCTATTTGCCTGTTCTTGTTTATATCTTATAAAATTACTGGGTTGTCTTCCTTCCTCTTTAAATGGAAAGTCTGAGAATAGACAACAAAATTAGATTAATTATGATGATCATCATCATCATCAATAATAAATAATATGAAGTGAAAAGTTAAGATGCATAACTTTTTAACAGCAGTTTCATTATGAGGAAAAGGATGTTCTGGGAGTGGTTGTACTTAAATGTTTCTGCTTTGTTTCAATAAATAATAATGCTATCCGAGTATTGGCAGCAAATTTCTCTGAAGTTTGTATAGGGAATGTCACGGGTACCTTGGTAACTTTTTAACTTGTGATTTCTTTGGAGGAGGGACTATAATATAACTTCCTGTGAGTCCCTACGCAACACCTAGTTCATAACAGGCATTTCTGGAAACAAATTAAATGAACACTCAAGAAACAGCCATGCTATTAGTATTCAGGTATATAAGGCAACTACCAAGTTTTTAAGTACAGCTACTGCACAAAGTAGGAACATGCAGCTACTGCAGTACTAAGGCCAACTATTGCTTCAACAGTTCAAGATGCCTCCTTCTCCTTAAAAAAACCAGTTCTGCTGGATTGCTCTGGTTTGGCTCTTTCATCTTTCCTTTTGTTTACACTCAGGGTCATTCATGGAAGTGTTACATACAGTTACAGTACATAACATGCATTTCACTTGAAGAGGGGAGACAAGCTAGTTGCAGTGAAAGAAGCTCAGCGTAGTAGAAAGTTCCACTCCAAAATCATTCTGAATTCTAAAGGCTTCATTTAAGGGATAATGATGGGAGCTCAGAGCGCTTCTTCAGGATTAATCACTGGCTGGGCGAGATGATAGCTCAAGGCAGTGCCACAGGCCATTAACCCCCCAGGTCACATTATTCCCCAAGGAAATGCACTGGGTCAGGTTCACCATTGCTATTTTAAACTCTTGCAGGGAAAAAAATGTTAAACTTAAATGTTTATATATGTTTTCCATCCCCAAGTTTGTAGTGCTTGTTGATGACCTTTGGCAAGGCTTATATATGGTACCACAGAGAGATGTAAAAATGTGTTCTACTGCTGTATTTGACACCAAAGACACAATAAGTGGATTTTTTATTTGTTTACAGGGAAGGTTCTCAGAGATGGAATGAAAAATAAAACAGGAAAAGCGAAAGTCAGACATGGTTTATTATATGTAATTATTGACTAACTGGAAATTACAACAAAGAAGGGTGCAGACCCTAAAGTGGTGTAAATCAGTACAGTGGAGTATACTCTTTGCTCAAAGGCATTTAAGCATTTGTTAGGCTGGCATAAAAGAAAGTCAAAGTACATATCCTATTAAAATAATCACTTGAAACTATTGTTATGTATGGCTTCTTTGCCCAAGAGAACAGCCGTTTAAACATTCTGGACACAGATATTTTAAATGCTCTCTATTCTCTGTAATGGCCCAGCCCTAAAAACATGTCCTCAATCACAAGTTCATATTATTCACGAGATTAATTGTGTGAGCAAGGACTTGCAGAACTAATACCTGCATTTCTGAGCAATGAACACTGTGGAGGGCTAATGGTTTTTGTTCACATTGATGAGCCTTTCCTCATTCATGTGCCTAACTGGCAAAGTTCAGATCTGGATCTAGACCCAGACTTCCCCAAAGTTTTAGGATTTTCAGGCCAAGAGCAGTGGTTCAGCTCATTATGGTGAAAGAGTGCAGCTGTCAAATTCAGATCAGAGCTGGACTTGTGGCTCCTGAAGCCTGTGGGCCCCTTAATTAGAAATATAAAGGCGAATCCCAGCTTTCATTTTGAAATAGCTTTGACCCCCTTCTTGAGATAAGCCTTCAACATAAAACAATTACAAAGGATGAAAAGAACAAGCAGCTGAGCTTACCTCTGCAGCAGGAGCAGCAGTCATGGGGGTGGGGAGAGGAACAATCCTGGAGCATATAGACCTTGCAGTGTTTCCACTGAGGTGTTGTCTTGGGATCCAGAAGACTCAAGTTCTATTTCTGGAGCTGCAATTTATTTAGCTTCTCTGTGCTTTAGTTCACCATCTCTGAAATGAGAAAATTTGAACTCTGAAACAATGGTTCCCTACGTCGCAAGACACGTTATATATTGTTCCTGAGCTGTTCATATAGTGCAATAATAAGCAAGATAGGAAATGCTACACAAGTGAAAGATTTCACACACACACTTTAGGTAAAAGGAGTCTGTTACATTTGAGATATAGCCCAATGAACCAGCTCACTAACTCTGCTCAGGCTAGCCCTCTGTATTGTGATTGTGATTTACAACAGTAGACAAAAGTCTGTTGCATACAAATCAACATGAAAATTGCAAACAATGGCTACACAGGTCTGTCCCCAAAATGCTAAGGCCAATTCTGCATCTGGATTCATATCCAGTCTGAACTATTCCACAAATTGAGGAATGTTAATTAAATCCAGGATCTTGTTTGAGCACATCTATAGTCACTCATTACTATAGATGTGCAACCCTGGTGCTCTGTATGCTGCACTGGCTGTCGATAGTCTTCCGGGCCCAAATCAAGGTGCAAGGACCTTTAAAGCCCTAAACGGCCTGGGCCCCATCTATCTGAGGGATCACCTGGCTCCTCGTCTCCCGTTGCAGTCTCTGTGGTTGGCTGGGGGCGCCCTCCTGGAAACTTCGTTTCCTTCCTGACATTCAGGGTGCTCCATGGGATTGACATGAAGACTAAGAACTTTCCCAGGAGCCGCAGGAGTCAGACCTGTGGCAAGAGACCTCACTGTCTTTGAAAGAACAAAAGGCAACTCAACTTTCCTTCAATAAACTCTCAATACCCACAAACAAATCTATCAACAAATTAAGCTCTCTCTACTAGAGGTTGAAAAGGATGAAAAAGTAACATTTTTATTTCTGTATTTAGGTGCTTGGGGAAGCATTCAGATGCTGGGGTGAGTGATGCCACCTTAAAGTCTCTTTGCAGGCATAAGCTATTTTTACTGCCCATCTGACTTTTGGCAAGGGAGGGAAATGAGGACAAAAACACCATAGAAGTGCTAAGAATTATTTGTCTTTAAACGTTTCCTATTGCAGCAGCAGTGCTTTCCCTCTGCTTCATTTTTATCTCCCCTGCTCTTCTATTCAAGTTAGGTGGCACATTTATATGGCAGTATATACCCTTGCTATATAAACATGTTATAGCAAGACTCAAGGCCAGATCTTAGCTCCCAGTAAATTTGCTTTGTGACACTCTTGCAGTGAAACGCATTCCTAACAGCTGCTTAAACAGCTTCAAGGGAATGTCTTTGACTAGCTGTATCTTTCTAGCAGGGAATCATGTCAGTGGCTGGGGAGAGTGCGATTGGGGTGGAATAGGGTTTTGGAACAGGAAGCAACCTCTGTCTCATCTTCTGCTGCAGAAGGTCTTTGGTGTAAAATAATAGCTACAGATCTACTTTATTTAGCAGGTGTGGAACACTGGCCCAATTTATGGATTTGGTTATTTCGGTTTGGGTTTAAAGGTTTTTCTGTATTTAAGTATGGGTTCAGTTTGTTCAGTTTCATATTTAAATCTGGCAAAAAATCAATTTCCCCCCATCCCCATGGGCTCTACTTGCCATTTTGGTTAAGGGTGGCCTAATTGCACTCCATTTTTGCCACCACCATTTTGGTTAAGGGAGGTGGCCATTTTGTACATGCAAAAACAACTTCAGAACCCACTGGGCATGAATATTTTCTGCTGTTAGCTTGTAGCTATTATTTCCCTTCCTATACTGCACATGAACCTGAAAACAAATATTGTAAAAATTTAGGATCTTTCATTTTATATAGATGAGTGATATGATAATTATGTAGTTAGTATAAATAGAAGCAATTAAGAAACTATATTTATATATAAACATTAACTACATATATACACAAACACACATTTTAAATATAGGGTAATAAAGTACAAAGTAAACATAATTACAATAGCTCTCACACCTAATGGAATGATTTTTATTCCACTGTTATTTGACTAAAAGGATTTGCAAATGCTAAATGGAAAACTTTGGCATCAATATTTCATAAAGTACTGTAATAAGATGCTAATCATCTTATGTGATGAAGTAGCTCAGTTTTAGTTCATGATATGATGACTTAGTGTGCAACTGTTGATGCCGATCGCTCTCTAATCAACTTCTGAACCAACATTAAAACAAAGTTGAGGGGCTGGCATAAACAAAAAAACCACACAGCAATAGCAGACAGTACTGACCCTTCTTCCTTATTCATGCTATAGTGACAAAGAGGGCTGATGCAGCAGCAGCTTACCGCGCCGTGATTCCATTCCGCCATTTCGGAATTGCCCGCGCCACACCGCGGCTTTTCTGAGGACATTCCACGAATTCTGCCGGCATTCTGCAATTTCGGAAAAATTGCAGAAACTGTCAGAAAACCGCTGTTCCGCTATTTTGTGGCGCTGACGGAATGGCAGAAGTAGCTAATATGTCATGTTTCCGCTATTTTGTGAAGCCTGTGGAAGTAGCGGAATGAAATTAGCGGAACTGCGGAAGTAGCGGAATGAAACTAGTGGAATGAAAGCCTCTGCCACGCCGTACCACTAATTGCAGAAACACTGTTTCCGGCGGAAATAGCTACCACTGCGACATTCCGCAACAGCCCTTCCTGAACGAATCCTGCACAAGCTCCTAGTCTTCACCTATAAAGCTATTCACAACCTTGCTCCCCGCTACCTCTCTGCACTTACCGCCCTCCATACTCCAGCCCGTGCACTTTGCTCCTCCTCTGTCCCTTCTCTCACCCTTCCATGCCTTCCCTGCTCCCCTAAGCGCCTTCGTCCCTTCTCACTTGCTGCGCCCCATGCCTGGAACTCCCTCCCTGTCCACATCCGCCTTGCCCCCTCCCTTCATACCTTCAAATCTCTCCTTAAAACTCACCTCTTTCGCTCTGCTCTGTCTGACTCTTTATCCTGCTGAGCCACTATTCCTATACCTACGGTCTGTTTACCCTTATCCTTGCAACATGGACCTGCCTGCTGGCAATCTCATCGTAACCAAGCCAAGTACGTGCACTTGAGACCTCGCATCTTCATGAATGTTAGACCCCTTGTCTCTCCCTCTGTTCCCCTTCCTAAGTCTCTCCCCCAGCTCCTGTCTCTCAGATTGTAAGCCCTAGGGGCAGGGACCGTGTCTATTTTATTACTTTGTAAAGTGCCAGGTACACTGCTGGTGCTATATAAATGTTTGTTATTAATAAATAATAATAATAATAATAATGACAACATGCCTGGAGCATCAGTGAAGGACAAGCTTTCCAACAAATTAAACCATACATGAAGATGCAGCACAGTCTAATTTAATAGAATACTCCTGAATGTACTAATTTGACACAGAAAAAGGTGTTTAAGACTTGTCTCCTGGATGTCCATGCATGTATTCACAATAGAAGAGAGCATAGGGGAGTCCTTCAATACATGTGTTTCTACACAGGGGACATACCAACCCTCCCTCCCCCACCCCCAAAGAGAATGGTAGGAAGAAGCATAAGACACCAACAGTGATGCTAAATACACCAAAGCAGGTGCAAACTAATTTGGATACTGGGTGTATATTCTGCCTTCTGCATCTGCCACAGCCCCTATATAGTGCACCATTCTGGTGAGCATACAAGAGCCTGGGGAAACCAGAACAGGGTAGCCTAGGGCCACAGTAAATAACCCAATGCTTCCTTTAATTGCAAGCCCCACCTTGGGGAATGCCACAGGCTGGGGTTTGAGCACATAGAATTACAGGAAATGCTGTAATTTACACTGGTAGACATTTCAACTCTAAAACAGCAAAGAAACTGGAGTCCATATGTGGCAGAAAGGAAACACTGTCCTCTCCTAATGTTTCCTCTGGACTGTACCATCTGTATTGAACAGATGCCAGGAGGTGCCACATAAGACTGACCTCTGGAATTTTAAAACTAATTTTTCTATTTTATTTACCTGTGAAAACAAATGAGACAGTAGCCTGCATTAGCCCTCGTCAGCCCAGGAGTCACCTGCTCATTAGTTCGGGTGCCACCAGATGTTTGCCCACATCCATCAGAGCGAAGGCCGGGAGAAGGCCAAGCCACTCGGGCTAAAGTTGTTAGGCCCCAGTCAGCTTTGCTGCAGGGTGAGGTCCACCAGCAAAGCACGCAAAAAGCTGCCGGCTGCAACCACACCCCAATGCCCCTTTGCAGAAGACAGCCCTGGCACTCTTAAAGGGAACCCAGCGCCCGTCCTGCAATGAAGCAAGAGCCAGCCAAAGGGGGAACCATGCAACAGGAGGACAGCCAGTCCAGCACAGTAAGTCAGTACACCTAGGGGGAAGGGGTGGAGACAAAGCTGCTATCCCACAGTATGCACAACTTATATGTGGTGCATGTCTATCACTGTGTTCACAGGCATCCACCAGCATCACCATCCCAGGGACATCAGGAGCGCAGACTCCCACTGCGCTGGGAGAAGGCCCCTGAGCCACCCGCCAGAAGCAGGTCCTTTGGACCGAGGAGGAAATTACAGCATTCATCGGTCTTTGGGAGAACATATAGGTCCAGTATGACCTGTGCAAAACGCACAGGAATGAGCAGGTGTTCCAGGGGATCACCACCTGGACCACGGAGCTCGTTTACCACTGGGACATGAGCTAGGGCCAGCAGTGGGCAAAGGACCTGAGGAGGGGCTACAAGGAGGTGAAGGACAATAACCTCCAGTCCAGCTGTGGCTGCCAAACACATGAAGCTCCAGGACACCTTCCTGTGCATGGATGGGTCCATAGTTGCTCTGTGCCTTGCCAGCACCCTTGATGAGGCCCATCAAGGGCCACCATCAGGTGGACACCCCTCCCCCACTGCCAGTCCATGCTGCACCCACTCCAGCAGAAAGCTCTCCTCCTCCCTCTAAGGAGGCTGGGCCCTTAGGGATGCAGCCCACTGTGGCAGGCCACACACCCAGCCAGGGTCTGAATCTGAGGAAACTGACAAACCCTCAGGACCCTCAACCCCTACCCACTCGACTCAGAGAGCCAGCAGTCGGTCCCAGAGCAAGTGGAGGTACAGGCAAAGGGGACAGAGGGCATGGAGCCCTTGGGGAACGTGGAGCCTGAAGGGAGTGGTAAGTGAATGCACCTGAGGGAGTCGGAGGGGCTAGGTGACCCAGTCACAGGATGCAGTGGCCATGGCGGGACTCATGCGGGAGGAACCAGCAGAGTCTCGGGACATAGAAGCACTGTGCGGGAATAGTAGGTGTGACAAGCAGGGTTGAAACCATCATGAGATGTATGTACCAGGGACAAAGTCAATAAACGATATTCATTATGGTGGTAACCATGGTGTCTGTCCTTATTCTGCCCCAGGTGAAAGCATGCCCCTAAACCCCAGACTCCTGAAATCAGGGACAGGGAGACCCAAACCATGGGACACTGGGACACCTTATGAGATCACATTGCACCACACAATGGGTATGCATGCATACATGCACATATACATTAAGGGACCTGTGAGGCTGGGCCTGGAACTCCAAGCCTGGGCTGTAAAGAAATACATATGTACATGGCCAGGACTCACAGCCATACTATAACCCCCCTTGCAAGTCAAGCATATGCCCTTGCCCAGCTATCATGCTGTGTGGGGACATGTGGAAATGAATGATACGGAAGGCCCACAGGCAATAATGGAGGCATCAGCACAACCACCATCTTGAAATGAGGGTGAGGCACGAATACCAATGGACCCTCCTGGCCACTACAGTGATACAATAGAGCAGCATCTCTTAAAGGAAGGGAGAGTGGGAAGGGGGTTGAGTGGCTAGCATGTGGCTGCGGGGTGTGGGTGTGTTGAAAGGTGCTAGAATGGAACAACAGGAAAGAAGCCAAGAGGAGGTGCTCCATTACCATTGGACTGGATGTCTGTCATCTATGCCCTATTCATTCCAGCTGCTTGCAGCAGTCTCACCATTCTTCCATAGGATCCCCAGTCAATCCCTAGTCACTTCAGCTGTGCTTGAGAATGTCCTCATCGGACTTCACCCCATCCCTAGAGCCCTCCTCCCTGTCACTGCACCCATCCCATCCTCATTCTAGCCACTCCAAACGTCCCTCTCCTCTGTGTCAGTGCAGCTGCTCCCTGTCACTCCTGTGCTGCCTGTGTCCTCTTCCCTGTCATTCCACACCCTCCTCTCAGTCCGGCCACTCTCGCAGCACCCTTCCCCATCATTCCATCTGGTTCCCCTTCAGCTTAGGTCCTGCTGGCAGCCTCCTCCATGTAAATAACCCAATTGTTGCTCCTTCCTTGGTGTTATTGTACTCAGTAGGCAAGTGTCTACAGTAGCTACTTCACAACAACACGCCTCAATAATGGTGCATACATTTACCAATTGATTTGACAGCATGTTATGTACAGCTTAACTACTGTCCCTCCTCTCCCTCCTAGATCTGCGCCTGCGTGGCCTCGATGTATTTACAGATATTTACAAGTTTGTATTGGCCATGCGGTCTATAGACAGGCAGAAGGCTTCCCTGGCTATGCGGTTCTCCGCGCAGTTGCTCTGCTCCCTGTACAAGGGCTCTGGCTCATGGCAGGCAATGGGGAGGAGGTACTCCAAGGTGGCACCATCCATCTCACAGATGCTGTGCAAGATGCTTGTGGCTGTGACCATCAGGGGGGCTGTCTCCACCTTGAAGTCAATCCATCCTGTGATGGATCACCAGCATTGTTTGAGCACCCCGAACACTCATTCCACCATGCACCAGGAGACACTAAGCTGCCTGTTGAACTGGGTTTCTTCTGGGGTGCAGGCCACGAGGCAGGCCTTCATGAGCCATGGCGTCAGGAGATAGGCTGCATCCCCCAGCACGCTGAGCTTCATGAGTCCCCTTTTATGTTGCTGATGATGTTGGTCCCGAAGTCCCCCGTATACATCCAAGCAAAGGATGGGGACTACCAGAGGATACGGGCGTCATGGCTCCAGCCAGAGCAGCTGACCACCACATCCAAGAACCAGCCATGGTGGTCCACTACCACCTGCAGGACCACATAGTGGTACCCCGTCCAGTTGATTTACTCATCCCAGCGATGATGATGATGATGATGATGATGATGATGATGATGCGACTTATGTGACTTATAGCCTGCCCTACCCTGTCTTACAGCAGTTGGAAAAATCAAATATGTAAAACATATTAAATAAATCCCGTCCCCAACAGTCTACAATAATTAAAACTGTCAGTGGGTAGGGGAAACGGGGGCTCAGATCCACACACTCACTCACACGCCTTGCAGTTATACCAGTGCCCTGCCCCCACGGGGTTGGGGAAAATTGCCCATCAGGATAGTAATGTGGCCTGATGTGTCTCACAGAGACGGGGCCCCTATCATCATAGGGCGCAGAGCACAAGCTGGAGCCCAAGCGGGTCCAACCCGCCACTGATCCACACAATGCACTCACACTAGAAGGAGGGGAACGAGGATGGCTGGCAGTGTGGACGGCAGTGAGGGGATAGGGGCGAGGACCCAGGACAACAAGGAAGACAAGGGCTGCATGCACTGGGGACTGGGGAAGGGAACCCAGCACGGAAGGGGGCTCACAGTCCAGCACTCACTCTCTCACGTACGCCACACACTGTTGTCACACACAATATGGGAAGAACAGTAGGAATCCAACCAACCCTCACCAATCCCAAATCCACACGAGCACCACCCACTATCCACACAAGAACCAACAAGTACAAGAATCAAACACTTAGCTTTGGGGCCAGTCTCTCGCTCTGATTACCGGCACCAGGTAACACCCGGCGCCGGCTTATGTAATTGGAACCATGCCCCCTGGCATGCTAGAAGGCACGCAGAGAGACGTGGGGGTGGGTCTGCCCCCTGCGATGTCCCTGAAAGTGGCGCAACACCATTAGCGGCAGCGGCAGTTTCTGTGGCAACCGGAGGCGGCAGCGCAGCCCCCTCTGCCGCTTCGGGGAACAGGTCCGGGACCGTGGACTGGGGGAGTGCCTGTGCCCTCCCCACAGGGAGGCCCCAAGGCCTGACCGTATCCCCGCCCCCGCTGAGCCCCCCGGGCAAGGGACCACAACGGCCGGGGCGGCCAGGGTGCTGCAAGTGAAACTGGCGGACCAGACGCGGGGCAGAGACAAAGAAAGTGGGCTCCCAGGAGAAGTCCTCAGGACTGTAGCCGTGCCAGTCCACCAGGTAATAGAGGCAGCCTCGGGAGAGCTTGGAATCTAGGATGGCACAGACCTCGTATACAGGGTCTTCAGCAGAGGAGGAGATGTCAGCAGCAGGTGCAGAGGGAGGAGCGGTGCCTAGAAAGGGTTTGAGGAGGGCGACATGGAAAGTTGGGTGGATCCGTAGGTGGGGAGGAAGGCGTAGGATATAGGTGACATCATTGATCTTGCGGAGGATCAGAAACGGATCCATTTAGCATTCGTCCAACTTGTGAGAGGGTCGGGCAGAGGGGTAATGCCGTCGGTCCAGCCATACCAGGTCTCTGGGTACAAAGGATGGAATGGAACGCCGCCTGTTGTCAGCATACCATTTGCAGTTTTGTCAAGCTTGAGCGACGGTGTGTTGTGCCAAGGCTTGAGTCTCACGAATTCGTTAGGCCAATGCTCTGGCCACGGGGACTTGAGTGATGGAGATGTCCATTGTTCCTAGTGGGGCGTGGTAGCCATATGTAACGTAGAAGGGTGAGTTCTCCAGTGATGCATTCGGGGTGTTATTGTAAGCGAACTTGGCCGATGGAAGCCATGCATACCAATCGTCTTACAAATAGTTCGTATAACAACGAAGGTATTGTTCAATAGTTTGGTTGACTCTTTCCACCTGTCCGTTGGTTTGGGGTGGTATGTGGTGGAGGGTTTTAGGGTAACTTGCATAGCTTTACACAAGGCTTTCCAAAAGCGTGACACGAACTGCTACTCGTGGTCCCTGACAATCTCTCTTGGCCATCCATGCAATTTTACTATGTGGCGAAGAAATAGTTGTGTGGTGCATTGGGCCATTGGAAGGCCTTTGCAAGTTACAAAATGTCCCAGTTTTGTGAAGTGATCTACTATCACAAATATAGTAGTATAACCCTGGGACAGGGGCAATTCCACTACAAAATCCATCCCTATGCATTGCCATGGCCCCTGGGGTACAGGGTTGAGTTGTAGGACTCCTATAGGTGCCCCCCGAGGTCTCTTGGTATGTGCACAGGTAAGGCACCGCTGTATATATTGGTGTACATCCTGTGTCAAGTGAGGCCACCAAAAGGATCTTTGGATCAACTGTCTTGTGCGGTCTGGTCCTAAATGTCCTGCAAGGGGAGAATCATGGTGGGACCACAAGATGTGCTGTCTACAGGAAGGGGGGACCACAATACGACCATCCTTATGAAGAAGCCTGTCCTTTGCCAGGTAGGACGGATTATCTGCTATTGGAAGTTCTGTTGTGGTGGCTTGTTGCAGTCATTCATGAGAGAGGTAGGTGCCTGCAAAGACCCGGTGTTCTAATATTGGACTGTGGAGGTGCTGGGTGTGGTCCCGACCTTCCTGATAGTGTGACAGAGCATCCGCCAAAATGTTCTGTTTCCCAGGATGATATTGGATAGGGAAAGAAAAGCGGACAAAAAATAAGGCCCACCATGCATGGCGTGCGTTAGCAATCTAAGCACTTTGTAAGAAAGTGAGATTCTTGTGATCTGTGAGAACTGTCAAAGGATGTTGAGCTCCCTCCAAATAATGATGCCAGGTCTAGAAGGCCGCCTTAATGGCCAAGAGTTCTCAGTCATATATGGCGTCGTTTTGTTCTGCTGGTGATAGTTGGTGGGAATAGTAAGCACAAGGGTGTAGCCCCTCCTCGTCGTCCAACGGCTGCAGGAGGATGGCTTCTATCACGTGACTGGAGGCATCGGCCTCAACATGAAAGGGTCTGTTAAAGTCCGGGTGTAGTAGGATCGGAGCTGTAAGAAATGCTTCCTTGAGGTACGGAAAACGATGTTATTGTTCGGGCCCCCAGATATATTCTTGATTTTTCTTGAGAAGTGTCGTGAGGGGTTTGGTGATGTCTGCATAGTTAGGGATATATTGCCAGTAGTAGTTGGTACTACCGAGGAACCTTTGGAGCGGTTTCACCGCTTTTGGAGGTGGCCACTGTTGAATGGCCTTGACCTTGTTTTTGTCCATTGCCACCCCTTCGGGGCTTACTACAAAGCCAAAGAATTCCACCATCTGGAGGTGGAAGGCACATTTTCCCCGTTTACAATAAATTTTGTGCTAACGCAGATGCTTTAGGATTTGTTGTACGTGACGAACATGCTGGGGTAATGATGTCGAATAAATGAGAATGTTGTCGAGGTATGCTATGACGAAGAGGTCCAACACATCCTGCAGGATATCATTTATAAAATGCTGAAATGTGGCCAGGGCATTGGCCAACCTGAACGGCATTACCCGGTACTCAAAGTGCCCGTAACGAGTGCGAAATGCCATCTTCCACTCGTCTTCCTCTTGCACCCTCACAAGGTTGTATGCTCCCCGGAGGTCTAACTTGGTGAACCAGCAAGCCCCCTGGAGGCGGTCTATGAGTTCCGGAATCAGGGGGAAGAGGGTAGCGATTCTTGATCGTGACTGTGTTTAGGCCCCGATAGTTGATACAGGGCCGAAGCCCTCCATCCTTTTTGGCAACAAAAAAGATGGGGGCCCCCGCAGGCGATGAGGACGGCCGGATAAAGCCATTAAGAAGACTTTCGTCAAGGTACTGCCATAGGGCACCTAGTTCTGGTGTCGACAGGGCATAGATCTGTCCGAAGGGAGGCTCTGTGCCTGGTAGGAGGTCGATGGGGCAGTCATAGGCCCAATGTGGGGGGAGTTCGTCTGCTTGTACCAGGCTAAACACATCCGCATAATCCTGGTATTCCGGGGCAAGGAGACGTCAGTCGTGGTTATACTGCCGCCGAGGGTTGCGGGACTCTGAGGTGGTGGTAGCAAACAGGTCTGGGCACAATATCAAGACGGAAAACGAACATGTTTGAGATTCCAAGAGATGCTGGAGTCGTGCCGCTGGAGCCAGGGGATGCCTAAGACCACGAGAAACATGGGAGTGAGAATGATATCAAAGGAGAGATTCTCATGATGAACTCTGATGGCACACCTTAGCAGCAGTGTTTGTGATGTGATAGACCCTGACATGAGGGGAGAGCCATCTATAGAATGAACCATTTCCGGGTGAGCCTTAGTCTAAAGGAAAGGCGCTGGTATGGGCCCATGTTAAATCCATAAAGTTTCCAGAGGCCCTGGAGTCAATAAGGGCCCAGACCACATGGGAACAGTGGGGTGCGAGGACCACAGTGAGGGGTACCCGCAGATGAGGGCTGAGTGAGATCTGTGATGCGGGATTCTGTCCTACGACCGGGATGACCCCTGCCCATCACGGCCCTTGGGGTTTCCCCGATCCCAGTGCTGAGGAGGCAGGGCGGTACACTCCTGAATGACATGGTTGGTGCCTCCACAATAAAAACAGGCCTTGGCCTTCCACCTCCATTCTCGTTCTTCCATTGGCAATGGTCCCCAGGATGCACCGATCTGCATAGGCTCGGGGTCCGGTGTCTCAGATGCCTGGGGCAAGGGCAATGGCAGTGGAAGGACACAAGGCAGTGGAAGTTCAAGGTCCTAGTGATGATCTATAAAGCCCTATACGGCCTTGGCCCCTCATACCTTAGGGACCGCCTCGCCCTTCGCGCCCCGGGACGGCTCCTGCGGTCTGCCGGGGGTGCCCTCCTGGAGGTCCCCCGTGTGAAGCGGGGGGCCACGATGGAGCGAGCATTCTCGGTGATAGGGCCGCGGCTGTGGAACTCCCTTCCGGAGGAAGCTCGCCTGGCCCCAAGCCTTTTGACATTTCGGCGGAACTGTAAGACCTGGCTGTTTGCCCAGGCCTTTGGGAGGGAGGGAGGGGGAGGGTGATTTTAATCCCCTGCCCATTTATCTATTTATTATTGTTTCCTAACCCTGTTTTTGATGTTTTTATATTTATATTTTAACTGTTTTAATTGTTTTATTGTTGTTGTACGCCGCCCCGAGCTGCATTGCAGGAGGGGGCGGGATATAAATTTGATAAATAAATAAATAAATAAATAAAGGCGTAAAACTCTGGACTTCATGTCATTGCTCCCTTTGTCACTCCGAAAGGAGATTTTGAATCTGGAGGGTCAGGAAGACGAGGCCCTCCCAGGTATCCGGAAGGGGGGTATACGCTAGCTGATCTTTGATCTCCTCGCTAAGGCCTTTCCAAAACAGCACAATCAATACATCATTGGGCCATTGCAAATCGAGGACTAACTGTTGGGACTGCATGATATAGTCAAGTAGGCTACCCTTTCCCTGCAGCAAGGACATGATGGTTGCTTCTGCGTCCCTCCGGCAGTGGGGATGATCGAAAAGGAAGGTGAACTCCCTAACAAAATCAGCATATAGTTGGATAGAAGGGGGCTTTTTCCTTTTAGCAAGGTCGTGGCCCAATCCAAGGCCACGTCACCCAAATTACTTATAATATATGCTACCTTCAATGTATCGGAAGCATAAGTGGTGGGCTGCATAGTGAAGGTAAGTATACAGAGGGCTAAGAAGACCTGGAATGAACACCTATCCCCTATGAAATTTTCTAACCGGGGTTCCTTAGGTTCTCGGCTGGTGGCCAGGGCCCCCGCTGGTGCAGGGGCTGGTGGGGGGGCCGCATTGGGAACTACAGTCAGGGGTTTGGCCAGTTCCCCAGCGGCCTCTGTGGCAGGAAGCGCCATTGCAGCCTCTTCCCTGGTGGCGGCGTGACCCACCACCGCGGTCAATTCAGCATACTAAATCTGTAAGTCTTTAATTTCCATTGCAATGGCTTGTACAGCCCGCATTATTTCCTCCATTTCCCTGGAACGATCCATGTCCACGAATTCCCACTATAGAAGGGGGGAAGGGCTAGGAAGTGGCCAGTTATTCTGTCAGTGGGTAGGGGGAATGGGGGCTCGGATCCACGCACTCACTCACACGCCTTGCAGTTATACCAGTGCCCTGCCCCCACGGGGTTGGGGGAAATGTGGCCCGATGTGTCTCGCAGAGATGGGACCCCTATCATCTTAGGACGCAGAGCACAAGCTGGAGCCCAAGTGGGTCCGATCCACCACTGATCCACACAATGCACTCACACTAGAAGTGGGGGAACCGGGATGGCTGGCAGTGTGGAGGACAGTGAGGGGATAGGGACGAGGACCAGGACAACAAGGAAGACATGGGCTGCACGCACCAGGGACTGGGGAAGGGAACCCAGTGGGGAAGGGGACTTACACTCCAGCACTCACTCTCTCACATACGCCACACACTGTTGTCACACACCCTATGGGAAGAACAGTAGAAATCCAACCAACCCTCACCAATCCCAAATCCACACGAGCACCATCCACTATCCACACAAGAACCAACAAGTACAAGAATCAAACACTTAGCTTTGGGGCCAGTCTCTTGCTCTGATTACCGGTGCCAGGGAACACCCGGAGCTGGCTTATGTAGTTGGAACCACGCCCCTGGCATGCTAGGAGGCACGCAGAGCACCGCGGAGGTGGCTCAGCCCCCTGCGACGTCCCTGAAAGCGGCGCAACGCCGTGAGCGGCAGCGTCAGTTGCCATGGCAACCGGAGGCAGCGGCGCAGTCCCCTCTGCCGCTTCAGGGAGCGGGTCTGGGACCGTGGACTGGGGGAGTGCCTGTGCCCTCCCAGCAGCCTGACAAAAACAATAAATCATACCACCTCTCCAACTCTCCCCATCCCTTGCCTCTCACACAAGGGAGTTCCCAATCCCCAGGCACTCCCTGTTTCTCACCCAGGAGAGCACCCACCCCACAAACACATACCCCGCCTGCTCACTGAGGAGTCATGTCTATATTCCACCTCCAACAAACCATTCACACCCTCAACCCCCTTTAAACACTTCACTTCAAAAATACATATAAAATGCATTCTCCACCTCCCAACCCTCCCCCACCCATTCCTCCAACTCTCACTTGGANGTGTAACAAAGAGATATTTAATATGATGTATTTTAGACTTGCTGTCTGATAGTCTTCCAAAAGCAGATACATTCAGACTCATGATACACTATGGCCTGTCTCTTATACACATCTAGATGTGTATAAGAGACAGAAACTATAAAGCTCCACCGGCCCCCTTCTCACTTCCCAGTCTCTCACCCAAGGGAGTCTGCCTAAACTACCCCACACGCCCCAGCCTTCCCAGTCTCCCTATCCATGGCATATCCCCATAAAATACAAACTTATCCTCATAGCAACATAAAGCAAAAAAACAAAGCTTAATAGAAGGAAGGACTAAAAGCAGCATTAATAAGATGGCAACTCTTCCAGGATAGCAGAGCTCTGTGGCCATGGTCACATGGTCCACAAACAGCTGCCTCGCGGCAGCTTGATCCCCATATAAAGGCTGTATAAATTTGATATCTGTTGTAAGTTTGGAACCTATTATTTATTATCAGTTTTATCTAGTTTATGGTATATGGCTACTAGGCTTGTCCTTCTGATATGTTTTATATCAGGTATTGTATGAATTTATCCTGTTATATTATTGGAATGGTTTATGAACTTTTGTTCTTTCTGTTTTATAAGTATTTGTTTTTGTACAGATTGGTTTGTATTTTACAAGTATAAGTATTAGTATTTGTTTTCAATGGCTATTGGCCACGCGAAATAAACATTTATTAATTATTATTATTATTATAAAGGCTGTACCTGAAGGGAAAAGCAGATGGTTCTAATCCTCAATCACGCAAGCTTCAGGGAAAGGAAGATGGCCCACATACAGCCAAGCCTAGGGGCAGCTGGTGGGCTTTGAGGCTGGAGAGGCAGTAAGGCTGGCTGGCCTGCTGGTGGCAAAGCTGCCGGCAGGCCAGTGAGCCTAGGGACGGAGCCAGGGCAAAGGTAGGCAGAACCAGGGCAATGGTAGGCAGCATAACCCAACAGCAAGGAGTTCCCAGGGTTAACATACAAAACACAGTCTACACGCACATCAAGCTTAAAATAAATAATTTATAAACCCAAAACACAGGCACCCATCCTTGTAAAGCACCCCAGTCACAGCCTGAGTTCAGTAGTTCATGATACTGAGGAAGACTGACAATGCCATGTAGTCTACATAACCATGCAAGATTATCATTGGTCCCATTTAAGACCACAGATTGAAACCCACCAGTCACAGTTTTTACACCAGATCAAGGATTGCAACAAAACACAGTTTGCATGTGGTTTCTGTTTTTTTGTGTTTTTTTTTAAATGTGATTCATGGGGCTTTAAAATTCCTCCCCAACACAAACACACACACACCAGAAGGCAAGAATACTGCTTCAGAAAGAAGGGACTTGCTGCATGTGTGTTGGAGGGACCCCAATCCCTGTTTTAGAAGTCCCTTCTGAAGCAGTATTCTTGCTGCATGTGTGTGTGTGTGTGGGGGGGGGG
>QEPC01013874.1:3549454-3574517 GCA_003113815.1 Sphenodon punctatus | reverse complement strand
CCCCAGGCCCTGAAATTTACTCACTACACGTCAGGCCAGCTTCTCTCCTCAGTGCTGTAAGCTGAGGTCACACCTCCTAAGAGTTGTGCATGCACGGCAGCAGCTCCCCCCCCAGGCTGGGACAGGGAAGTTCATACCCGGGCACCTCTGTGTGGCACCCAGGTATGAACTTTAGCCCAGCCCGGCCCCTGCAATGAAATAGCGCCCCCTTCAGCACTATTTCATTGCAGGGTCTCTTTATGCAGAATAGACGGTGCTTCTAGTCATCCATTCCGCATAAAGGGAGAACGCTTCCCTTTTGTCCCTGAAGGCTTCCTTGGTGGTGTGAGTCATCATTTGTGTGCGCACGCGCACACACATCCGGTGACAATGTTCAGAACCATCTCAAAGAACCTTGTTTAGAGAGGCAGCAACTTCAGAAGGTTCCTGCCTCTCTAAACAAGGTTCTTCGAGATGGTTCCAAACATTCACTGCAGCGCGGCCAATTTTTTTTTTTTTAAAAAAAAGTCTGCGGGAGTGCGGGGGAATCCTGGACAGTCCTGGGGCCAGGAGGGGCATTGCCCCTGCCTCCCTAGGGGGCCCACCGCCCCTGACCAAGCCCCTTCCCACCCAAGGCTCCAGGCAGATGATGGCGATGTGCGTGCCATCGATTGCTGCAATGCAATTGGGAACCCCACCCAACTGGAAGCCTTCCATCACCTCCTTGGGGTAGGTCAATGGGACCACCCTGTTGAGCAGCAGGGCCTCCAATAGGATGGCACCCACATTGGATGTTCTCATGCCGAACTACTGGGCCACGGAGTGGCAGAAATCTGGTGTGGTGAGCATCCAAATGGTGATGGCCATGTGCTGCTCCACATCTATGGGCATCCTCATTGCCATCTGCTCCCTCTCCAGCCATGGACAGAGGAGTTCTGCAATCCGGAAGAGCACCTGCAAAGATACGTCCCCACTTGATTGGCACGGACTCAGGTATTTCCTTATCTTGTGTACATTACACTTTTTTCTTGTTTGAATGTGGACTGCTCTGCTCCGGGCTCCCAGTCTCATTGTGTGTACTTGTGCCTGGACCAGCCCACCATGGCCAGTGTTCCAGCCTGTACCTGCTGCTGCTGCCTGGCATACAAGGCACAGAGTGGTTGGGGCTCTCTGACACCTTGGCCCTGGCTGATGTTTGGCTGATGATGTACAAGCACTGCTGGCTGATTCATCTTCCAGAGAGGCTGGCTATGGGGTTGTAACTTGTGAGCCAGTATATGCAGCTCCTGGGGCAGTGTGTGTGCGGGATGGAGCACGAGCACCACACAGCTGAGCTAGGCTTCTGGGTGCTGCAGCTCACTGGTGTGGGACACCCCACCCCCAGGAGCAGTGGGACTGTTGGATGTGAACAAGAACATGGCTTTGCAGGAGGCTTCTGAGCTTCCGGTTTCACCTGTGCCTTACGGCAGCTAGACCTTCCCTGCTACTTTAGTTCAGCACTGCCCTGCTGATGGTAAGGGAACACTCACAGGGCCAGCATAAGTGCCTTGATCGGATGCTGGAAGTCGACCTCCTCAGGGTGCTGGAAAGGGCTGCCTACCAGGAGGAGGAACTGACTGCAGTCGAGCTTCATGTCCTCTGTCCATGGCTGGAGAGGGAGAAGATGGCAATGAGGACACCCATGCATGTGGAGCAGACCATGGCCTGTACAAGGTCTGGACATGGCCAGAGATGCAGATCACTCTGGCCAGCAGGGATGCTTTCGACCCCCACTATACGGTTGTGCTGCAACTGTTGGCGCAGGACTCTCATAGGGACATGTACCAATGGAGGTTATATGCAGAGAGAGCAGGGTTCTTCACCTCCCAGGTGCCAGGACCCCATTAGACCTTTCTGCTGCAGGCTTCCAGCAGATCTGCGGAGGGAGGGGGTTCCCCTCCAGGCACCGGGACCCCACTAGAACTTTGTGCTATAGGCAGGGCCCCAAGATTCATGCTACCTTGAATTATAAGTTTTATGTGGAATCCAGGCCACAGGGAACTTCCCAGCGGAATTTCTCTTGCTGGACATCACAGCATGGAAGCCTCAGATTCGCTCACACATGGTGATGTCACCCATCAATCACAACATGCAAGCCAATCAGAGACTTGCATGCGATGGTTGGGTGACATCACCCAAATCACCACATGATCAGGCTTGCACCCACCACGTGGGGGTTCCTGCTGCCGAGCTGTTCCTGCTTCCAAACAGGCTGGGTTGAGTTGGCCATGGGCCAGGGTGGATTGAGAAGAGTGGAGGTCACTCCAGCCTACTCAGGAGGAACATTGGTGTGGTGTTGCTGCTGCCACCTGCTACACCAGGGTTTCCCCACTGCTGAGTTGGCCTGGGTGAGTTGGCGATGGGCCAGAGGGAGCAGGGCAGGAGGGAGGGATGATGGGAGGGGAAGGGAGTGGAAGCAACCCAGCCAACTCACCCGGCCCGCTTGAAAGCAGGAACCCCAGTGTGGTGCTGCTGCAGCCACCTGCCATGCCAGGGTTTCCCCACTGTCATGCCAGCTGGGGTGAGTTGTCCATGGACTGGGGGGGAAACCTAGCCAACTCACCCTGGCCGGCTCAGATGCAGGAACCCCGGTGTGTGGCGCTGCTGCAGCCACCTGACACGCCATGGTTTCCCCACTGCCAAGTGGGTTGGGGTGAGCAGGCCATGGGCCAGAGTGGGCAGGAAGAGGGAGGGGGGGCAACCCGACCAACTCACCCCAGCCCACTTGGCAGCAGGAACTCCCAAGCACTCAGGGGAACCCGAGCTCCTGCTGCCCCCACTTGCTACACTGGGGTTTCGCCACTGTCTCACTGCCAAGTGGGCTGGGAGCTGGCTGAGCTGAGGAGCAGGGGAGGGAGAGGGCCCACAGAATTGGGCCTGCAGACTCTTGTGGAACTTTGAAAAAATTTCTGCAGGAAAATGGGGGCCGTGGCTATGGGCTGCCAGTATGACAAATCTGTGGAGAAATGGGGGTTCCCCCTCCAAGTGCTGGAACCCTGTTGGAACTTTGTGCTATGAGCTGCCAGCTTGACTGAGCTGTGGGGGGAGATTCCGTCCCCCTCCCCCAGGTCCCCATTGGAACTTTGCTCAATGGACTGATCCATGATCCATGCTGTTAATGGTGGCTGGAAGGGACCAGAATGGAAACATGCCAAGGGACCAGTTGTTTGGCCCATGTGCAGCTGCTTTCATTTCTGTCTTCTGCTTTCCCCTCTGCTCACTATAGAGTATGTGCTTTACTCCCTACAGCTGAATTTCGATGGGTGATTGGTTCCTCCTTTGACTGGTTGGCATTTCCATGTGCCAGCAGGAATGCCAGGGTCTGCTTCTCTGGCTTCTGCCCCCACCCTCATGGAGTACTATGCAGGGCAGGTAGACATGGTTGCTGCGGCTTCTTTGCCTGCAGTTCACCATGGCTGCACGTCATGGCACGACAGGGTACTGGGAGTGGGGTGTGGCTGGACACCCACCTGTGTGTTCAGTTCCTCTATCCTACCTGTGGTGTGGGGACGGTGGGACAGCTCTCTGTCTGCCCAGGTTTACCCGCATGTTTGTTCTGCACTGCACTTAGTCCAATAAAAGATATCAGCGGTGCTATTTCGTCCCTCGTGTACTTGTAGGCTCTTTGAGGAAATAAACTTTTTTCTTTTTTTTTTTTTTTACAGTGTAACATTTTTATTTTTCTAACTGAGTCATGCTTGTGAAAAGTTATGTCATACTTAAATTGAGTCCAAATGGAACAAGCAAATTTGTCCCAGATGTTAGTGCAGCATGCCAAAAATATTTACACCAGAAACAAATCTGATTGCATCATTGTGAACCTATTTTGTGTTAGAAGAATATGTGGAAATGTGTGGAAGGAACTACTTCTAAGTGTACAAGTACTCAATGCAAATGTGTATCGTTGGAGATATATATTATTTTTACAGTTAGCACCTTATCCAATCCAGAGAACTGTGCATTTCGTTAGACTATTTTATAGCAAGGAGACATCTGTATATTTAATTCATTCATTAAAAAAAGGACGCTGTGAGTTAAGGTTGTTACAAACGCTCACAAGAATGGAAATATAGTACCAGTTTCCACAGTCACTACAAGTAGCAAGTAAAACATTGATTTGAAAAGCTATTGCAACTGTAGAGTAAGCAGGCTGAAAATTAAGTCCATGTCCCCCCCTCCCCCAAACTCATAGGACTTGAAACAGCTGGTGCATCACCTGTCTGTCTCCAGCATATTCCAGCTTCAACAACAGGTCCACCGTTGCTTGCAAACCTCCTGGGGCTCCCAGACCCCGTGTATTATATTATATTATTATTATTATAAACATTTATATAGCGCCGGTCAAGTACGTGGCACTGTACAGAACATAGGAATAGACGCGGTCCCTGCCTGTAGCTTACAATCTAAAAGACAAGCAGGGGGACACAGGGAGAGGGGACAGTGGGAGAGACAGGGGAGAAGACAAACAAACATTCAAGCAGATGCAAAGTCTCAGGTGTGTGTGCTTGGCTTGGTTACAATCAGGTTGGTTGCAGCAGTCTGCAGGTGCATAGCTACAAACATTAGGGATTTGGGCAAGATGGTACAAAGTCAAACCTGCCATTACTCTAAGGACACATCAATTTTTCGAAGCTCCTTGTGTTTGAACATTGCACCGCACGGTGAGAGGGTTCTTGGGCACTGAAGCACTAGCATGCTCATTTCCAGAGCTGCAGAAGGCTGGGAGCCAGACAACATCACCTTTCCAAAGATTGCTGGAGCTCAGAGCCACCAGTACTCTCCCCATAGTCTCTGGAACACAGGGCTCCAAATACCAGGGACCTGAAAAGCTGTTATGGCTGATCTTGGAGATGCAGCAGGTGGGGGTGAGCAAGCAGACTGGAACTTGGGGTACCCCACAGGGTTGTGCTGAAGGGACCACATTAATTTCCATTTCTGCATTTGTTTTAGTTTTTAAAATCTATTTGTTTTCATGTTATGTTTAGAAAGCCGTTCATTTTTGTACAACAATTCGTATTAAAATCTATTAAAACATAAAAAAATGAAAATGAAAAAAAGGTTATTGTGCATGTGAAAAATGGCTGCCAGACATTTCTGTGCATGCACACCCCTTTTCAAAATGGCGGCAGCAGCGTAACCGCCATTTTGGAAAAAGGCAGCCAGTCTGCACATATGCAGTGGCCATTTTGTGCATGTGCAGAACTGCTACCCTTTTCCAAAATGGCGATTACACTGCTGCTGCCATTTTGAAAAAGGAGGTGCATGCACAGAAAGACCTGGGAGTCATTTTGCACATGCAGAATGATTTATCTTTTTCATTTTTTTATTTTTTAATAGATTTTAATACGAAATGTGTTACAAAAATGAATGGCTTTCTAAATGCCACTGCCATTTTGAAAAAGAGTGTGCATGCACAGAATGGTCTGGCAGCCATTTGTGCATGTGAAATGATTTTTAAATATTATTATTATAATTATTTATACAAAAATGAATGAAGTTTGCTTATTCATTCATTTTCAAGTCTTTAGTCACTAAAATGGATGGAGTGCCATTCATTTTAGTAACTTAAAAAACAACAACAAATTTTACACCACTAGTGCCCCAAGGAGTTCCAATTCCCAACAGTGAGAATTGGAGAGAGGTGAGGGGGACTTTTCTCCCTTCTCCTGCCCAGAGCAAGGCTGAGTTGGTGGTGTTATTTTTTATAGTCTCCCTCCCATGCAATGCAAGAGGAGTTTTTCTAGTCTGTTCCAAAACCCTGAAAAGTATAAGTAGCTACTTCCCTGGGTCTTTCAGCACTCATGCCTGCCAAAACTAGGTGCCCTATGGCTCTAGCTGTTGAACCCCAAGCACACCTGGCACCCTGGCTAGGACAGAGCAGGCCCCCTCTACTCATGAGTCAAGCTCTCTTCCAGTGCTGCTGGAAGGGAAGTCCTTTTAAGACCCCCCACCCCCTCAGCCAGACCTGGCACTGTTCCCATGTCCAAAGCAGTCTCCTCTCCACACCATGAAGAGAAATCTATCTGCTCTGCACCCTGCAGCAGCCTCCATAACTCAGACACACGCATGACTCTGTTTGGCAACGCCACTCATCAAACACTTCACTTTTCTAGGGTCTACCCAGCTTCACTTTCTTGTGATCAGCAATTAAACGGACTATGTGTTCACTAGAAAAGTGTGAAATAGAAACAAGAGTTGTTCTGGGGAGATAAATTATTGTATGAAACCTGGGAAACTCCAGATATTGTTCCAGGATGTGTGCATCTATCAGCAGAGCAGATTTGAAAGAAATAGTCCTACAGACAGAGGTGTGAGAGGGTTGCAGAGAATGTCACACTCAACCATTCAAGCAGTTTTGAAGAGCCATTTCTGAAGCTGAATTAATTAAACTGTGGCAAGGACTATTATGCAATAACTTACATAGAAAATTCAAGCTTTCTTTTCAATTTCTCATCTAATTTCCATTTCTATCTCTGTTCTATGGTTCCAAAGTGAAAACACTCTTCCCACTTTAAGGGAAAATTTGAACACAACCTCACTCATAGCTTAAACTATGGCTTAGCTGTAATTCACTGAATGAAAAATACCATCTTATAGGTTAAACCAGACATGACGGTGGCCTGCCTAGGCCCGCTGTGGCCTGCTTTAGCCTGCCAGCCACTGTTTTTGCCCCATCAGATGTTGGCCTGGGCTTGGCCTGGGCTTTGCCAATGGCTAGCCCAGGCTCTGATCTTGGGAAACCCATGAAATCACAGCCCGGGCTAAAGCCACCAGACTGGGCTAACACAGGCCACAGCGGGCTAGCACATCTATTGTGGCCTGCCATGACCTGGCCACCATGGCAAGGGGTGGGGCACTAGAAGCAGTGTGGGGGCAGGGCAAGACATCTGCATGTCTGTTCCAGTCCTCCCCCCTCCCTGGGACCCCTGGTCCGCCATGGATTTCCACCCTGGGATGGGTTACCCATATTTTCTCAAGTGATCCAAATGATGCTCTTAGGCAGAAACTAAAAGCTTAATATAAAAATTAAACAATAAAGTATGAAATTTGGAAGTTGTTTTTTAGGGGCAAATGAATCAAAGAAAGATGTTGGACATAGATCCATGAAAGTTGCATTCCTCCAGTCCAAAGAGCACAGCATTTTCTACACCATCATGGAGCTGGCATTTGGGAGCGGGATAGGATTATGTTGATCCATTTGCCATACTTGCCTAAGGGAAAGAGACACAAGCCACCGGGGCGGCAGCAGCCATAGGACTGCAACAGTGGCTACAGGGCAGTTGTGTGGCCTATGCAGGAGACATTTCCTCAGGATCCTGTGCAACTTCCTAGTATACAACTACTTTAGATATGCAAGAATGGGCTTTTAGGACCTTTCCAGATACGGTAAAAATAATAGAAGAGCCAAACTAGCTATGATGTAAGCTCAACTGACAGAGAAATTGCTAGATCACAATATACATCACAGTGTTATGGTTAGAAAGAAATGTTATGGTGCCTTGAGGAACTTAAATAGTTTTCTCCTTTCTTGAATTTTAGGGCTACTGCTTGGAAGTGTAGGGAGTGGTGTAACAAAGAGATATTTAATATGATGTATTTTAGACTTGCTGTCTGATAGTCTTCCAAAAGCAGATACATTCAGACTCATGATACACTATGGCAGACTCAATGGAACTCCTCCAGTCTAGAGTCTGTCTGATAGTCTTCCAAAAGAAGATACAATTAGTTTCACGCTGCAATATGGCAGACTCAATAGGACTCCTCCAGAGTAAATGGTTTGAAGACTGCAGCCTATCAGATAGATGATGTGAATTGTTAGCAGAGTGCTTTGAGGACTCAACCTCAATTAAGGCCAGGACCTAAAAAACTTGTAAACACTTCTTCAAGCCTGAATGGATTTTTATTATTAATAGATAAAACTTGAAAATCCTAGTAGACTCTAGTTGAGTGTAACAACATTATTACACTATATAGAAAATTAATGCAATAATGTAATGTCAGCTCCTCTCAAAAAACCTTCATTAGGGTTCCATGAAAATCGGTTTCATAATTACCAGGTGACACCTCATTAAAATTACTCCATAAAAAGGATGTTGGAAAATAATGAAACATGAATTCAAATGTTAGCTTTTGTGGTAAAAAAAAAAGTACTGTAACAATACTTAATGGAAGGATGATTTGGATAAGTTGTATTTATAAAGCTCTTCACAACCTTGCTCCCCCCTACCTCTCTGCACTTATCGCCCTCCATACTCCAGCCCGTGCACTTCGCTCCTCCTCTGTCCCTTCTCTCACCCTTCCATGCCTTCCCTGCTCCCCTAAGCGCCTTCGTCCCTTCTCACTTGCCGCCCCCCATGCCTGGAACTCCCTCCCTGTCCACATCCGCCTTGCCCCCTCCCTTCATACCTTCAAATCTCTCCTTAAAACTCACCTCTTTCGCTCTGCTCTGTCTGACTCTTTATCCTGCTGAGCCACTATTCCTATACCTATGATCGGTTTACCCTTATCCTTGCAACATGGACCTGCCTGCTGTCATTCTCATCGTAACCAAGCCAAGTATGTGCACTTGAGACCTCGCATCTTCATGAATGTTAGACCCCTTGTCTCTCCCTCTGTTCCCCTTCCTAAGTCTCTCCTCCAGCTCCTGTCTCTCAGATTGTAAGCCCTAGGGGCAGGGACCGTGTCTATTTTATTACTTTGTAAAGTGCCAGGTACACTGCTGGTGCTATATAAATGTTTGTTAATAATAATAATAATAATAGTGCTAGTTGAAATCTTCCAAATTTTGATTTTGTCAGTTTTTTCATAGAATATACATTCATATGTTTGATCAGCTCTATTTGTAATACATTTATGTTACATCCATGCATTCTGAGTGGGCAAAAGCATCCTTATGAAATTCCAAAGGAAATTCTACCCCAATAAACATAATTTCAGAAAAATATAATTCCTTCTCATATATGAACATTAGCAATATCAAATGACAGATATGCTAGAACTTTAGGCTGTGTTCACACAAAATGGGGAAACTGACACTATAATTTCCCTCAGGCAAGTTATGACGCAGCTTTCACACATCCCAGGGTTTAAATGCAGGAGACTGCTACCCACATTAAACACAAGTTGTCTACCACTGGAGAAATAAGTTTTATCCTGAGATTCTTACCCTGTACACAAAACAACATAAATCATGAGATAAATATTAGGAATATATATTCCACCTTTAGAGTTGTTATGAATACTTAGAGAGCTCATGGTGTTAAAGAGAACAGATTTGGGGCAGTTGGAGCTGGCAGAGCCAAGAGTCTCTGGGTCTTTCTATATAAACTAGGCCTCAGCTTCAATAAAGGCTTATTTCATAAGCCCTGACTGTTGTCTGTTTCCTCAGAACCCACAGATTATCACATGGTACCCAGAGTGGTACAAAAAAAGAAAGAGGACTGTTGAGAAAGAAAAGAAGCTACACTGGAGATGGAACAGTTAAAACCCCGAGGAACTGAAACTCTGGTAATGCTAAGGTTGCCACCTCTTGTGGTTTTGACCCTGACACTCCTACGGGCCAAAATGAGAGTGTCAAGGTCAATATCACAAGAGGGGCAACCCTATGCAGCAGAACTGTGGAAGAGAGTCAAGCAAAGTCTTGCTATATACATGCAAACTACTGGCTTCAAAGAAGACCAAGGGAAAAGTAAATACCTTTGCTTTACGTCCTGTGCCCTGCGCTATCACATGACAAGTGTAGCAGAAAGAGAACGAAGGACTCAATGGGCTGCCATTCACCCCACACTATCCCAATACTGTGTTAGTCTAGGGGTACAGCCACATAAGATGGGAAGGCCAGAAGCAGTTGATGTTTTTCATAGAATACAGTTAAACCATGCAGAGAGAGCAAGCTACAGGACAGTTTTGAAGAAATACAATGATTCATTTAATTGTGAAAAAGTGAATCTCTCCCTTCTGGGCAGATATACCTAGAGGAAGAATTCAGACTTCACCACCATCAGTGCTTTAATGACACAGCAACAGTAGACATATGCGTATATACAGTTAAAGCTATGTTTATAGAGCAATTATTTAAACTGTTGGGGAAAGCGGGAGTTGCATGAGAGGGTTTGAGGGGTTTAATCAGCCAATCAGAACCTAGAGTGGACTTACAACTCTGAAGAGCAGTTGGAAGTTAGGCTTGAGGGGAGAAGGAAGCGAGACCAGAGAGGAGGGAGCTGAAGAGAGGGTGTGTGCAGAATAGCTATCAGGAGTGTGTTGTGCATATCCTTGCTCACCTCAAGATAGCTGGTGGCTGAGAGTCACCCTGGGAGCTGCTCAACCTGTGAGACTTCGTTATGAGTTGAGAACAGCGGGCCAAGGATTGGTGAGGTTGCAGCTCATCTGCATACGCTCCCAGCATCCTCGGCTGTCATCGCTCGAGGACACCACGACTCTCCTGGGGCTTGGCCTTCCTGCCGCCCATTTCTTTTCTACTGTACTTCCCCCTCCTATCTTACTCACTAACATGTCTGCCCTATTTTCTCGCCTTTTCTTTCCCTCCTCTCCTTCTCCTCTTCCTGTCCATCTTTTTCTTCCTCTACTTTTCTCCTCCCAGCTTCTTCCTCCCCCCAACCGATCACCACTCTCTAACCTCCCCCATACATCCTTTGCTCCCTTGGCTACTTTCTCTTATTGCTCCCCTTCCACTCCTGTCTCTAGCCTTCCTCGATGCTCCCCTTCTCCCAATCTTATCCCTATTCCTCCTGTCTCTAGCCTACCACGACGCTCCCCTTCTCCCAATCTTATCCCTATTCCTTGCCTCCCCCCTCATCAACTACCATTTTTCTGCTCCCTCTGGAACTGTCGCTCATCTATCAGTAAAGCTCCCTATATCCATGATCTTTTCCTCTCTCGCTCCCTCCAGCTCCTTGCCCTTACTGAAACTTGGATCACTCCCTCGGACTCTGTCACGCCTGCTACCCTCTCCTGTGGGGGTCTCTCCTTCTCTCACCAACCCCGCCCTGAAGGACGGGGTGGTGGGGTGGGCCTCCTTCTTGCTAAATCCTGTCAGTTCCAACCAATTTCTCCTCCCCCCTCTCTCTCCTTCCATACCTTTGAGGCTCACTCCGTGCGCCTCTACTCCCCCCTCCATCTACGTGTTGCTGTCATCTACCGTCCCCCTGGTCCTCTCTCCTCCTTTCTTTCTGACTTTGAGTCCTGGCTCACTTTCTTCCTCTCTGTTGATATCCCCACTCTCATCCTTGGTGACTTCAACATTCATGTTGATGACCCATCTCAGCCCTCAGTCTCTCGCTTCCTCTCCCTAGCCTCCTCCTTCAACCTCCACCTTTGGACCAACTCCCCCACCCATACTAATGGCCATTCTCTTGATCTTGTCCTCTCTAGAAACTGCTCTGTCGCTGATCTCTCCTTCGATCCTCATCCTATATCAGACCACTTCCTTGCCTCTTTCAACATTTCCCACTGTCCCCCCTCCTCTTCCCCTTCTCTACGCCCCTTCCGTGACCTTCAAGCTATTGATCCCCTGGACTTTGCCTCCTCTCTCTCTCCCCTTCTTCCTACAGTCTTCTCTTCCTCCTCCCCTGACTCCGCTGTCTCTGCTCTCAACGCCTCTCTCTCCTCCACACTTGACTCCCATGCCCCTCTCTCTTCCCGCCCTGCCTTCTCCCACAACCCCCGTCCTTGGCTCACCCCTAGTATCCGCCACCTCCGTTCTTGCACTCGTGCTGCTGAACGACTCTGGCGCAAATCCCATTCTCACGCTGACTTCCTTCACTTCAAATTCTGTCTCTCCACCCTTACTTCTGCTATCTCCCTTGCTAGACAACACTACTATGCCTCCCGCATTGAGTCCTGTTCTCGGGACCCTCGCCGCCTGTTCTCTACCTTTGACTCCCTCCTCAAGCCTCCCTGTCCTCCCCCTCCTTCTTCCCTTTCTGCTCAGGATCTTGCCTCCTTCTTCACCTCCAAGATAGACAAGATCCGCCTCGACATCGCTTCCCACTCCTCTCTTCCCACTCCCACCCCTCTCCCTCCTCCCCCTCCTTCTCTCATGTCCTCCTTCTCCCCTGCCTCCCTTAAGGAAATCTCCTCTCTGCTCTCCTCCTCCAACCCTTCCACTTGCCCCCTTGATCCCATTCCTTCCCGCCTCCTCACCTCCATTACTCCCACTGTCGCCCCTTCCTTCCTGCACATCATCAACCTCTCCCTCTCTACTGGCTCTTTCCCTTCTGCCTTCAAACATGCCACAGTCTCTCCTATTCTCAAAAAGTCCACTCTTGACCCCTCTGACCCTTCTAGCTATCGTCCTGTCTCACTCCTTCCTTTTGCTTCCAAGCTGCTTGAACGTGTTGTCTACTCCCGCTGCCTTGACTTCCTATCCTCCAACTCCTCCCTTGACCCCCTCCAATCTGGCTTCCGCCCCCTTCATTCTACTGAAACTGCTCTCGCTAAGATCACCAACGATCTTCTGGTGGCTAAATCTAAACGTCTCTATTCCATTCTTGTCCTCCTTGATCTCTCTGCTGCCTTCGATACTGTTGACCACTCACTCTTGCTGGATTCCCTTCACTCCCTTGGCTTTTGTGGCTCTGTCCATAACTGGTTCTCCTCCTACCTCTCTGACCGCTCCTTTAATGTGTCTCTCTCCAACTCCGCCTCCTCCTCCTTCCCCCTCTCAGTTGGTGTTCCTCAAGGCTCTGTTCTTGGCCCTCTCCTCTTCTCGATCTATACCTCATCCTTAGGCAAACTCATTGCCTCCCATGGCTTCCAATACCACCTCTATGCTGATGACACTCAACTCTATCTCTCTACTCCCTCTCTCTCTCCCTCTGTTCAAGCTCGTCTCATCAACTGTCTCTCTGACATCTCTACCTGGATGTCTCAACGTCAACTCAAACTCAACATGGCTAAAACTGAACTCCTTATCTTCCCCCCTCATCCTTCCTCTCCTTCCTCACTGTCAATAACTATTGATGGAGTCACCATCCTGCCTGTCCCCCAAGCCCGTAGCCTAGGCTTCATCTTTGACTCACCCCTTTCTTTTAAACCCTACATTGACTCTGTTGCTAAATCCTGTCGCTTCTCCCTCCATAACATTGCTAAGATTCGCCCTTTTCTCTCTGTCTCGTCTGCCAAAACTCTTGTTCATGCTCTGGTCATCTCTCGCCTCGATTACTGTAACCTCCTTCTCACTGGCCTTCCCCGGTCTCACCTTTCTCCCCTCATCTCTGTCCAAAACTCTGCTGCCAGGGTCATCTACCTCGCCAGTCGCTTCGACCATGTGCAGCCCCTCCTCTCTTCGCTTCACTGGCTTCCCCTTCCTGAACGAATCCTGCACAAGCTCCTAGTCTTCACCTATAAAGCTCTTCACAACCTTGCTCCCCCCTACCTCTCTGCACTTATCGCCCTCCATACTCCAGCCCGTGCACTTCGCTCCTCCTCTGTCCCTTCTCTCACCCTTCCACGCCTTCCCTGCTCCCCTAAGCGCCTTCGTCCCTTCTCACTTGCTGCCCCCCATGCCTGGAACTCCCTCCCTGTCCACATCCGCCTTGCCCCCTCCCTTCATACCTTCAAATCTCTCCTTAAAACTCACCTCTTTCGCTCTGCTCTGTCTGACTCTTTATCCTGCTGAGCCACTATTCCTATACCTACGATCGGTTTACCCTTATCCTTGCAACATGGACCTGCCTGCTGTCATTCTCATCGTAACCAAGCCAAGTACGTGCACTTGAGACCTCGCATCTTCATGAATGTTAGACCCCTTGTCTCTCCCTCTGTTCCCCTTCCTAAGTCTCTCCCCCAGCTCCTGTCTCTCAGATTGTAAGCCCTAGGGGCAGGGACCGTGTCTATTTTATTACTTTGTAAAGTGCCAGGTACACTGCTGGCGCTATATAAATGTTTGTTAATAATAATAATAATAATAACAGGGAGAGGAACTTCAGAGGCTGTAAAGGACTGGACAGAGGAACTGAGACCGAGTCTGCAGAGGTGTCTATTTTATTCTCTGTAAAGCACCAGGTACATCGCTGGCGCTATATAAAAGTTTATAATAAAATTAATAAATAATAATAATAATAATAATAAATAAGGGACTGAAGAAATAACAAGTAAACTTATAACCAATCAGAAGATACTAAGAGATTTGTTGTTACCAGGACTGACGGCATTTTTGAACTAGTGCTTTGTTGTGCATGTGGTATTCCCCCTCGTCTGGAAGTCAGACGGTGCCATGAAACCCTGGGATGGGGTGAACATCTGGTGGCTGCTGGGCACATGAGCCACTGCATCACACGGCAACGGTACCCAAATTGGGGTAAGGGCTGTTCAAATCGTGGTAACATCTCATGTGGCTGTACCCATAGACTAACACAGTATTGGGGTAGTGTGGGGTGAATGGCAGCCCACTGACTCCTTCGTTCTCTTCCTGCTATACTTGTCATGTGATAACACAGGGCACAGAACAGCCACTGGCATGATGTAGCAACCTGACATCCACCTCTTTATACTGTGAATGCAGCTGAAGATTAGGCAGTAAGGACCAGAGTCAAACTACACCACAGTAAAAAAGGGCCCAGATTTCACCCTAAATTAAGTCAAATTCTCCAATCCATTATTTATACTGGTTTTCTGCAAGTGTAATTTACATTGAATTAATTAATTATTAATTATTATTATTATAGTGCCAGCAATGTACCTGGCTTTGTACACTCATTAATTAGAGACAGATCCCTACCCCAATGGACTTACAATCTAGAAAAGAAAAAGGAGAGGAGAACAAAGGGAGATACAGGGATACATTCATAAAGTTGAGAAGCCACAACTTCATGCAACTTATGGAATTAATAAACGTGGCAGTGGCCCGCTTGGACCCACTTTGGTCCACGGGCCACCATCACATTTGTTCAGGACCATCTAGATGTTTGGGCCCGAGTTTCCGAGCGTGGTGGCGGCTAGCCCGGGCTGTGACTCCGGAGACCTCTAAAGTCGCAGCCTGATGGAAGAGCTAGGCTCTTAGGAGTGATTTGAAGGTTGGGAGGGAAGCAGCAGAGTGAATGCATTCAGGGAGGGAGTTCCAGGCATAGAGGAGAGGTCCATCAGCATAAAGGCATGGAGAATCAGAACCATCATTTTTTGCTTCCTCTCTTCCTTCATATGTCCAGCACATAAATCCAGCCCACGTTCAAGCTCCCAATATCCACCTTCTTTTTTCTGCACTTTTATTAATATTAGCTGAAGCTGTATCTGTCAGTAATTCTTTGACTAAAGAGTGTTCGTCATGTATGTTTTAAATCTTAGAAAGGAGTAGTAAAAATAATTCCAATAAATACTGAATCAGTAGTGCAAAACCTCACCCTGCTTCTTTTCTTCCACTCCAATACCTCCAGCAAAGTCCTTGGGCCAACTCCTTGCATTAGTGGTCTTGTTCTTCTGACATCAACAGCTAATTTACATAAGCTCACTTTCTGGTCTGGTGCCTTATCTATTTCAAAACATTTTTAGGAATTACAAACTATGCCCTATTACACAATTAACAATGTACATCACATTGCCTATAAATAAGAGTGTACAAGAAAATGACAAGCTGCAAAGGCAAACTCTATATTATTAAGTGTTTCATTGTTGCCAATTATCATAATTTTTTCCTAAGTGTGGTGACATTTGAAGTCCTCCTTGACCCCTTACTAAGGGGTAAGTCATACTCAGTTTTGACTTTCATTTTTTAAGCTTCTAGTCTTCATGGTTTCAGAGAAAAGATTGGGAAGAAGGCCAGTGTGTCACACGAAGACTCAAAACCAAGACGTAAATAAACAGTCCCAAATGTACCCTATTACTAGTATTCAACATGTTTTTGAGAGCCCCCACTTCATGATTTTGAGCACTGTGTACTGTACTGACACCACTCATGTTTGATATGCATGTTATGTTCCCTGATTATGTCAATCTACAGTCAAGTATATTATTCAATGACCACTTTCTATGATACTTATATGGCATCTTATTCCCTAATAATTATCTGCTTGTGTTACTCACATGAGTAGTCCCCATGGATCTGACCCAAGAACACACTTCAACAAATGGTAAAGACATTTTGTTATCCTTAAGTGGTGTTGTTAGATGATAAGTGTTATCTGACACTGATATGCTAAAAACAAACCTTAAATATTATAGCACCATATATGGAACGCTGAATATAAAGCTGCGTCATTGGTTTTATTCTTAAACGGTGAGGACCTTGACAAATGGAAGAGTGTATATCTAAAAAAAAACCAGTGCTTCCATGTGCGATAATGACCCTAGTATACACTTTGGTACAGGTACAACATAAAAATACTATAGATCATCTAAAAACATATGAGAATGTCAAAGCATTAATTATAAACAACTTTGTGTAATACTGTGCTTTTACCATGCTTTACTAGGTGCAATATATCTGCATGCCCTATGAAATTATTAAGTCTCATCATATTCTAACATTCTGCATAAAAAAAATACCATCTGATTTACTGCTCCTTTGACCAAGATTACATTATCAGTGAGTTGTTCGTGCTGAATTCTGTAACCCTTTCAGCTTTTTTGGGATGTACCTACACTACCACATACTCGGGCATAAACATTACAGTAAGAAGGTCTGATGTCTGAAAGGAAGGATTTAATCATGAAATCCTTACCCAGATAAACCTCCCATAAACCATACTAGTTATGATAAACAATAGCTAAGGAGTTATAGCCAAATACACATACCCAGAGGTGGGTAAATGACAGCTCGGGAGCCACATACAGCTCTCATGCACCTGAATGGAGGCCCCTGCCAGACGTGTCTTCTAGGGGGTGGGGTGTCCATGCAGCTCCCTCAGGTGCAAGAGAAGTTAAGCTGCCATTTCTACCACCACTATGGGGACAGAGGGTGATTTCAGACGTTACGGGGCCCATTGGCCCCGTACCGAAATCAACCCATTCATTCCCCGCCGGGGTCACCCCGTCACGCCGCAACAGACGTGCCGGAGGGATCCCGGCAGGGAATCTGGGAGGGGGCGGGGCTGTGCGGCGCAACGTGCAGCCGCACGGCCCCGCCCCCTCCANCCGCCGCGGCGGGCCGGATTCGCCACGACCCGGGATCCCGCCGGTGATCCCGGGCCGTGGCGTCCGGCCAGACGTTACTTTTTTTTTATCCCCGCTGGGGATCTCTTTGACCACGCTTCCTGGGACATTCCCCCGGCTAGCCCGGGAACCGTGGTTAAAATGGACCCCATGCCGGTATTGACCGTGGCGAACATCTGGCGGCCGCCAAACAGACGTTCGAGACCAGGTGGGTATTCACCGTGGTTCACTGTGATCTCGTAACATCTGAAAATACCCAGAGTCTCCTGAGGGGCATGAGAGAAGGGGGACCATGTCCTGAGCTCCATCACTGAGATAAGGGGAAGCCATGCCCTGGTCTCAGAAGCCTCTAACCTGCAGGCAGTCAACACCTTTCCTCTGGTGTCCTGAGTCCTACACTGGTAGTTGCAAAGGAGAGAAAGCATTGAAAAGTGGCTTCAGTTTAGAGTGTCCAGAGATGCAAATTTTAGAGGACACTTATGAGAAGTAAGGTTACTCTGCAACCTGTATTTCTCATAGGTGTGCTCTAAAATTTGCATCTCTGACCACCCTCCTTCAGTTCCAGCAGGAGCTGCAGTCTCTTTGTCAACAATTCTACTAGAGGTATAGGACTGTTTTGAAGTATGATTGAGCTGGCCCATTATTTTTTAGTTCCCCCACCTACTTCATGATTAATGTCTTTCATTTATGCAACTCAAACTTATTGGCTTTTCATATGAGGAGTTCCATGTTCATAAATTCTATAAACAAGTGGTGGTTTTAAATAACTGATACAAGTTTATCAAATATTTATTTTATTTGTTAAAATTCAGGGACTGCAGATATGTCAATGCAAAGTGTCTTGTCAGGGCCAGCTTTAAGCAAGGCCAGTAGGGGCCATGGTCTGGGACCCTCCCCCGCAGGGAGGCCAGTCCTGGTAGCCTCAGAATCAGCGCTCCTGAGGCCCTGGAATGGGCTATTTCTGCTCCCCTCTCCCCATATCTACTAGGGTGGGAGAACAGGGCCCTGAAGGAATGGGTTTAAGGGGTAGGGTTATGGAGGCCTCCACATTGGATTTTACCCCAGGTGCCACAAATTCTAAGGCCACCCACCCCTCTGTCTTGTGGCTCTTGGCAATATGAAAATGTTGTTAGGCAGCTCTTGGGCTTGAGAACTTCTCCACCCCCGATATACACACACACAGAGCTTTATGTTTCTGGACATGGGCCAAACAATAGATGTGTAATGAGCAGTTTAGGTACCTACTTCTCATCAAATCATTAAGCCCCACCCCTTTCACATAATGTGACAGGTGCCCTTACGCTGAAATTCAGCACAGCTTCTGGACCACACCCCTGCCCCCGGAAGGTCCTTATGTGTAAGTTTAAGGTAGCTTGTGGGTCAGGGTAGCTTTAAGGTAATTTAAGGTAGCTTACGTGAGTTTAAGGTAGCTTATGTGTGAGTTTAAGATAGCTTGCGGGTCAGGGTAGCTTTAAGGTAGTTTAAGGTAGCTTACGTGAGTTTAAGGTAGCTTACGTGTGAGTTTAAGGTAGCTTGCAGGTCACGGGGGTTGGGACCTGACCCCGAAAGGTCCTTGGTTGTGGGTTATGTGGGATCTCAAACAACACAGGAGAATGAACTAGACCAATCGGGCTCGGTTTGAAAGCTCTAGCCCCTCCTGTTCCATAGAAAAGGGGCCCTATGGGACGGCGGTTCGTGGGTAGGCAGGGCCTGGAGAAGAATGTGAGGCCTCAAACAACTCAGGAGACTGAGCTGAACCAATTGGCAAAGGTTTCATCATCCTGGACCCCTCCGTTGCCGAGCTCTGGCCCAATGGGATGACGGTTCTTGGGTAGGCAGGATTGGCAGAAGGGGTTCATGTGACCTCTCAAACAACTCAGCGCACCAATCTTGACAAATCGGAAAAGATTTTTGAACTTTAGCCCCATCCTAGGGGCTTGCTGTTGAGGTTCCCCATTCAACAATTGTATATTAAAGAGCGGCCATTTTGTGAAGTGGGGTATGCGTTTCTGAACACTGCGCAGATCAGAGAGACATAGTGCTACATGCATAAAACCCAAATGATTTCCCTTGATGACGCTACCCCTGTGAGGCCTTTGGCGCTTACTAATCCACCATCCATGGTGCGATACCGTTAGCATTGCTGAGCCACCTACTACAAAGTAAAACCCCAATGCCTTACCTTGACGGTGCAACCCCTATGGCCCAGTTTATTTATTTATACTAAACATTTTAACCCGCTCTCTCCTGCACAATGCCACCTTGGGGTGGCGTACAACACAAATAATAAAATACAATAATAAAATCATCTAATATACTACAAAAAATATATAAATGGACATTGCGGTTTTAGTAGCAAGGATAAAACCCCTTCCCACCCCCTCCCTGAAGGCCCAGCGGAACAACCAGGTCTTACAACATCTATGGAAAGAGGGAAGGTCTGGGGACAGACGAGCCTCCAGCAGGAGGGAATTCTACAACCGAGGTGCGGCCACCAAGAACGCCCTCTCTGCCGTCGCCACCCGGCATACCTGGAGGACTTCAACCTGGGCGCCCCCAGCTGACCACAAGGGTCACAAAAAGACCCGAGGCGGTCTCAGATGTAAACAGGACCCAGGCTGTTTAGGGCTTTATAGGTCATAACCAGTACTTTGAATTGGGCCCGGAAGACAACAGGCAGCCAGTATGGAGCACAGGTGTAATGTGCTCATGGCGGCCCGTCCCTATTAGGAGCCCGGTACTCCCTTGAACATGATAAGATGAACAAGAACAGCATAAAGACCTTCCAGTGTCAGGGAGCTCCAGAAGGCAGGAGTTCCAGGGGACGGGGTACCTGTCACATTATGCTTAGTGATTTGATGGGACGTAGGTCCCTGAACTACTGCAATGCAGCCCTGCAACCTGTATTTCTCATGTGTCCTCTAAAATTTGCATATCTGGTCATCCTATCATTAGCAGGTTGTGCCACAATTAACTATTGAAAGTGAAAGCAAGTATGATTTATTGTTTTTACCATAAATTGTAACAAATTACAAATAAAATTAATACAAAACAAGGATTAACACAAAAATACAAAAACAAAAACAACAAAATGAAAAACGGCGACAATTAAAATACAACCAAGTATAATCCTACTCCTAAACTCCAGTCCCTACTACCCAAGGTGTTTACCACGGGAGCCTTTTGGCCCCCCTGCTTTTTAATTTTTTTATTAATAGAGCTGCCCTTGAGCTGAGGGACCCTTCCTTCCATTCTGTTGCATTGGATTCTGCATGCTGTACACAAATGACACAATTAACTATTATCAATTTTAATGATTTTCCTCTGAAATCTGGGCGGCCATCTGGTATTTACCAATGACACAGAATTAAATGGATCACTGGTCTGACACTGTGTTTCGATTCCTACATTGCCTTTAGGACATGTATTCTGAGGCTGCAAGAAGGCTCCTGCTGTTCTCAGGGCGAAATTCATGCTGGTGTGAAGGACCAGCAGAAAGCCCTCCACATCATATAAGTCCCATGCTGCGACCACGGAGAGCAGCTGCATGGGGAGTGTTGCAGCTGTTCCACGCCAGAAAGGGGGTGTAGGACCCATATATAACACTGCAGAGGAAGTGGTTTATGAAGATAACTCACAGGCTCCTTGGTGTAGTATCTGTAAGGGAGGCTACATTGCAGCTCTCTAACTTTCCCCCAATGTGGGAGTGTCTTTCAGAATAATCAATCCTTCTCCACTTCATCCATTTAAAGCTCCATCACTTTGGCTTTACACAGGTAAAGATTCTACCTTCAATGATGAAAAAGTAAGATATACAAAGTAAAACAGGCTTAAAGATTCAGTGTAAAATGCCAATTTAAAGAGATTATATGATCATCTCAGCAATCAAATGTGGCATCTGCTTGAAAATCATCAAATCCACAAGAACTGAGTTCCCCAACATGCACGAACAATAGATAAAATTGCTTCTGTTACAAGGGGGTATTCAAATAAGCAAAACCAGCTGCAATTCTGTCAGGTCTGAGGTCCCGAATCCCTGGCCGTGGGGGCTTTGGAGTGCTGCCTCGGCTGCCAGGACCACCCCTTGGGCCTGATCTGAGCCTTGTTCCCTCTTCCCTATGTCTCCTCCTGTGTCTCCCACTCCTTGCTGTGCCACACCCTTCCCCAGCTGTCCCCCATTGCCCCAGTCCTGCCTCCCAACTTCCTGATTGGTTACCAGCCAATACTTAAGCCTGCTGGTAGCCACAGGATGTTGGGTGGAGCAACTGCTCTCTTCCCTGTTCTGTGCAGCTTTGGTCTGTGTGTTATATGTAGGGTTGCCACCTATGTATATTTGTCCAGGTCACTTCTGAAACATACATGTTTCAGGGCCTGCACTGGTGCCATAGGTGCCAATGCAGGTTCAGCAACATGTATGTTTCAGAAGGGGCCTGGAAAAAAATACATAGGTGGCAACCCTAATTGTATGTATTACTACTTTTGGTCCCAGCCGTTGTGCTTTCCCCCCTTCTGGCCTTAGTAATGTTCCTTAGCTCTGATTCCTTGTATCCCTTAGTTTCCAGGTTCCTTGTTCCCCTTGTAATTTCCTAGCCCTTTTAAATCCCTTGCTTAATGTTTGGTTCCCCCTTCATAGACCCCAGTTCCCTGTAAGTCCCTGCTAGATTCTGTACTTCCTTGGTCCCTTGCTTCCTGATCCCCCAGCTCTAGTTCCCACTCTGATCTTTGTCCTCGTCACTTGGTTCCCTGCTTCCCGACTCCCCCTGCTCTGGTTCCCTGATCCTTGGTGTTCCCCTGCTCTCTAATTCCCCCAGCTCCCTGACTCCCAGTTCTGGTTCTTTGCTCCCTTTCCTCAACCTCAGTGATGAGCTGTAAGCACTCTGAGGCTGGATTCCCTGGCTCTCATGCTAAGTATTAGGCTGTTTTTACATGGACGTCACCCACCCATGAACACCCATCGGATGGGTGTGAAAGTGCCTATGTAAACGTCCGTGAGTGGGTGGGTGCACGTTCACAACGCACCCACCAACATCCACCAACACCCACGGAGCAGCCGGGAAGGAGCCGGCATGCTCGGTGGGTGGAGATGGGTGGAGGTGGGTGGAAATGGGTGTTCAACACCCACCCATCTGTATAAAAACCAAGACACCCACACCCACAGGAATGGGTCCGCCGAGACCACAGAGAGATGGCCAGAGAGGCCATGCAGGGGCCCCCACGCAGACACGCCCACCCGGGGAGATGCCAGACGCCTGCCTGGGAGCCTGTAAAAGGGATCCAAAACAGGACATGGGTGTGCCGGCTCCCAATATGTCTGGAAGGAAAGCCTCTGACAAAACGAAGGGAGCCAGCACTGTGACGTGCACAGGATGGGCCAGGGTAAGCAGAGGGACCCAGGGATGCCCAGGGGAGGGGGACCGGTCCCATGGGCGGCAGGGGGGAACATGGGAAGAACCACTAAACACAGCACACCTGTCCCGTCACAGGGCCGAGGACAGACTGCAGTGGCTGCGCCGACCGCAGCCCCCCACCCCAGCACAGCCACGGGGCATGGGGAAGGGAGCATGAGCGACAGTGAGGTATGTGCGAGGGGACCCCAAGAACCCGGGGAGGGGGGGCTCGCACGCCAACAACAGAAAATAACCCGAGGGAGCACAGGGCGGGCCGCCGACAGCTAATGGTTACAACCCCTACCCCCAGGACAGCACCCAGACACAGGAGCAACGCACCACCAGGGAGACAGCCGAGGAGGGCCTCCGTGACAGCCAGGTAAGGCGCCCATGCCCCACGGGGGGAGCGGGGAGGGAACCCCCCACAAGGGAGCACAAGGGGGCTGTGGGATGGATGATAACCCCTCTGCAACACCCCCAACAGGAGACGACCAGCTCTGCTGTCACCATAGCTACCGGGCGGGCCCCAAGCCATGAAGCTGGTAGACCCCACGCAAGTGGTACCCAAAAGGGGGAGCCCTGGTCGAGGCAGGAGACCAGGGACTTCATATGTGTGAGGCGGGGGCAAAAACCCGGAAGTTCCCCAGAAGGCCTAGAGCGTCTCTGACGCCGGCAGCCACAGCCGGTGCTGAGGCCGCCGGACCGCCCGCCGCCGCCGCCGCACCCGGAGCTCCGCAAAGGTACAGCACTGTCAACACTTTAGTAGGGGTGATCCCTGGGGGGTTGGGGGGGTGTTAAACACCCCCCCCCAGGGATCGGGTCTATACTTACCGGCGGCTGCGGGAACGCCGCGGCCGCTGGTGCTGGGGGGGAGGCTCTTTTTTTAACAAAAATCCAGGGTGGGTGGGGGGTGTCCCCCCTTCCACCCGCGCAGCCTGGACTCGGGGAGGGTTTTTTTAAAAACTTTTTGGGTGGGACTTACATTGCAGCCATTCATTTAAATGGCTGCAATGTAAAAAAATCCGGTACCCGGAATCCGGTAACGGGACCGGATTTACCGGGTTGAATCCGATAATGCTGGTACGCCCAGTACCGGCATTATCGGATACCGGATTTACCGGCACGCCCACCCCTACCAGATACAGCTGAGGGTAAGGGAGTGCAACTCGCCATGACATACCACAGGGTCTCAGCCCCACACAGTCATGCCCGCCAACACTCCCACATAGTCGTCACCCCCAACCCACTCAGTTTCCAATCACACCACCAAGCACCCGAACACACATGCCTACGTTACCGTATTCTTCAAGTACTCCACACAATCCAGGCTGGGGGCCAATTTCTCACAGCGTTGCTGATCACCTGCAACTAGCTGTGTCGCCGGCTTCTGGTAGCCCTGCCCCTCTGGGCGCGCAGGTGTGCAGAACGGCGCAATGCGCCTGAGGGCCCTGCCCTACCGTCTCTCATCGGCGCAGGCCGGGGCTCTTCCCAGTGATGTCAGCTGTTTGCAGAGCTGGCTCTGTTGGCTCTGCCCCCACATGCATGCCAGCATCCCTGGGCATCTCCTTGTTGCCGCTTGCAGCACGCCGACTATGGCTCCGACCCTGCGCCGACCAGAGACGGCAACAGCGATGGTGAGCCCTGACAGGTTGGCCGCCCCGCCTGGGCTGTCCTGCCTTTCACCACTCCTGGCGCCCCCTGTTGGTTCCCACCATTTGCACTCTAGGCGATTGATGGGCGGCAGGCAAGCCAGGCAGCTGACCATGAGTGCAGGCAGTGTACAGGCCTGTTTTTGGCTGCCTGTGTTCCCCCTTGGTGTGAGCGGGTGAGCTGCTGGATTGGGTGTCCCTGCCCACTGCATGGGTTGTGCTAGCTGTGTGGTTCCGACCCCTGCTCACCCGCACCCTTTCCATGCACCCTCTCCCCTTCTCCCTCTCCTTTCTAGCTACACTGGTTGTCTTTCTGGCCGTTCTCCGCCTGGCACAGATGGCTGGGCAGCTGCAGTGTGCGGCCTCGGATCTCTGTGCTGGGGTTCGCCTGTACAATGATATCAGTGAGTGTGCTGCGTGTGTGCGGGGCCCTCTCCCTGCGTGTCTGTTCGGGGTTCCACTTTGTTGGGGCCCACTGTCCCATCTGATGGCCCCTTCTCTCTATCCCTTAGTGCAGGCGATGACTGCCAAGCGGACAAGGGAACAGGAGGAGGTTGTGCAGCTGCTGCTGCACCTCCTGGAGCGGGTGCACTACCTGAATCATGCCCAGGCGGATCGATGGAGTCAGGCAGGGGGCTGGCATCCCTATTGAGGCCGGGGCCGGCATCCCTATTGAGGCCAGGTCCCTGCCCCACAGACCTGCTCTCTGTGCTGCATCCCCATCTCCCTTGGACCTTTCCCGTGTTCCACGCCTTTCCCCCTTGTAATAAAATTGCTTTGCTCCCTTCTTCAGTTGTGTGTCATGTTCAGGGCCCCGATTCTTCCGCGGAATTTTTTTAAAAATTCCGCGGGAGTCAGGGCCCAATTCTGCGCCTCGGCGCGATTTACCATGCGGGGGGGGGG
>QEPC01013874.1:3529484-3541398 GCA_003113815.1 Sphenodon punctatus | reverse complement strand
GATTTCTGATAGTATATAGATGGGAACAGATTATAGTAGATGTATACATGATGGGCGGAGGATTAGCATTGATGGGGAAGGTGCAGCCTCGTGAGAGGGAGACCTGCTGCCACCCAATCGCCTCCTCCCCTGGCTGATCATGACCCCATGGCACTGGAAATGTGAAGATAAGCGGTGTGGTCTATTTTGATGAAAATGAAAGCACTGATCAAATGCCAGACCTAATGAGGCCAAGTTCATCAAGACAGAAAAAGACTGCAGAACTGCAGATAAAAGAGGAAGCTGAAGTTTCACTTGATTTGACTATGGGTATTTTCAGACGTTACGAGATCACAGTGAACCACGGTGAACACGCACCTGTGGTCAATGTGGCTCGCACGTCTGTTTGGCGGCTGCCAGATGTTCGCCACGGTCAATACCCGCATGGGGTCAATTTGAACCACGCTTCCCGGGCTAGCGGGGGGAATGTCCTGGGAAGCATGGTCAAAGAGATCCCCAGCGGGGACAAAAAAAAAGTAATGTCTGGCCGGCCGCCACGGCTTGGGATCCCCGGCGGGATCCCGGGCCGTGGCAAATCTGGCCCGCCGCAGCCGCCGCATTGGCCCCGCCGCCCGTCCGTCTCCCCAGAGGGCGGGCGGCGGGAGCGTGGAGGGGGCGGGGCCGTGAGGCCGCACATTACGCCGCGCGGCCCCGCCCCCTCCCAGATTCCCCGCTGGGATCCCCCCGGCACGTCTGTTGTGGTGTGACGGGGTGACCCCGGCGGGGAATGAATAGGGTGATTTCGGTATGGGGCCAACGGGCCCCGTAACGTCTGAAATCACCCTATGTTCAATCAACCTGAACCAGAAGGGGGCACTGACACTAACACAGATGCTGATGCTGACACTGAAGCAGAACCAGAACCAGAACCAGAAGGGGGCACCGACACTAATACTGAAGCTGAACCAGAACTGGCCCATGGCACATGCTATAATAGGGTTAGGCTGGTGCCAGCATAAAATAAATGGATGCTCCTACTCGTATGAGATTATGCTGCTGGCAGGTGTCCAGGAATGCAGGTTCCACACAGATCAAAGGATCACACCAGCCAACGAGAAGGAAGGAGACCAAAGAGCTTGTGGGATATAAAAGCCCAAGGCTCAACTGAGTGAGGGAGGCTATAGGAGACAGAGTTTGGGAGTGGGTCTCTTCTGAGAGGTAGAAGAGTGAAGACTGGAAGGCTGATGAGGTTCTCAAACTTTGGCTCAAGCAGCCTGACTGTAGATGCATCCTTCTCATCAGCAGGACTTGAGTCAGCTGGAACCTCTGCTCCTCAGGACCTAGGTGGGAACTGCCCTTTTTATCAAGCAAAGGCTGTTTGGACTGTATAAAGGTTTCTGGGTCTCCATGCCAAACCCAGTACTGAAGACTCTGGTGGAGTAGGATGGCTGTAAGGGGTGGTGGGAGTTCAGACCCATTCAACCTGCCTAGGCATACTGGGAGCTGCTTGGGAAAGGATGATGACTCTTGGAAACTGCATAAAGCTTCAGGGCGGCAGGAATTTACAATAAGAGACCATTAAGGAGAACTGAACTGGACTGTAAGCTGATTTCCCAAGTGACCTGTCAGTGCCCCCTGCAGGCCCTGGTGGGAAGCCCAGTTGCACACACATTAAATATCTTTATCTTCCAAATAAATTGGGATTTATCATTTCCCCATTAGTTGAGTTAAATAAAAATTTGCAAACTCCTCTCACTAAACGCACTCTCTCTCTCACACACACACACTCAAACTTATTAGTCACATAGCTTAGAGTAGCCTAGCCATTGCCAATAACTAGGTAAACTTTCATAAACTTTGCAGCCTCTAGGGATAACGAAACCTCCACTCCCAGCTCTTGCTACAAGTCTATAAATCTCACTGCACTGGACCACACAATATACTAGCAGAAGGAGGGCATCCCTATCTAGCTAGAGTAAACCTATCTGTAAATGGTTTGGCATGCTGTCCTTGCACCAGCAGCAGACACATCCTGGAATATCCCCTCTGGGGGAGTCTTAAGCTTGTATAAACTCCTTTGCCTAGAGCTCTGCCACCAAAGGGGCAGCTTCACAGAAACGTACTGAGCAAGTCTGTAGCAATGACACCCTGATTTCTGGATATGTCTGTGCTCTTGTAAGACAGTCATGTTCTGCATGCATGCAAGCAAATAAACAAAAAGCCACTAATTTTCTTCTATTGCTGCCTTTTAAAAATTAGATGCACCACAAGACCCACCATTTACACAAGCCTAAGAATATAATAAACTAGGTATTTCATAAAGTCCACAGCTTCCTTCCCCCACTGCAAGATAAATGCAGAACAGTTTTTAGGGTTCAAATTATCACCATACACCAGTGGGATAACAACAGGAGGAGGAAACAGTTGCAGTCAACTGTGGCATTTTCCTTAGGGATAACTGTTCGCAACAAGAAAACAAAATAAAGTTAGATAGTAAGAAAACAGACAAGAACTCCCCAAGGGGAGATGGGGCTGGTAAACCTTTCAGCTGGTGGGGCAGTGGCTGGGGCTATTGGGGACAGGGCCTTAATTGGATGCATTACTGTGGAGTACACAATTATTTAAAAAAACTACACTGAATGCAGATCTTAGGCTCAAGGTAAGGGTTTTACCTGGGTTTATCAAGTAAAAAAAGGTTTTATGCTCACTGTATATACAAAAACTTTACAAGAGTTTACAGCTTGTAGACAAAGTTTTCCTGGTGCTCTTTATGCACTCATTAGCAGAGAGTGATCCTCTAGGGACATCTGGGTTTGGTATGCATCTAATCCAGGGACTCTCCTGCAGTCTGATCTGAGGAACAGATGTGTCTTTTTGGACTGAAATCATCTCACTCTAAAAGCAAGACATGCATCTAAGCAGAAAAATGTTTGTCTTTCCCTCAATCAGCCAATCTATGCAGGTAATGCAATTGTTTCAGAACCTGGAATGAGAAGGATGGATCCCTGCAGGAAAGCAGATCAATGGAAAGGCAAGCTCTCTTTTGCTAAGGTGACTATCTTGCTCTTGCAACCAGATGTTTTCATCAAAAAGGCAAAGTTGTTCCTTGGATCTGGCTGCAGAGTTCCTGATCAGATGCAAATCAAACTCACAGGCTGAACTTGCAAGCTATCCTGAACTCAATTCTCTCTGCTAACGAGAAGGGCAGAAATACGGTGACACAATGGCTGTGAAAATGTGCTGAGAGACCACTATTGCAGCAGCTGCTGCCAGCCTTCCCAACAACCCCTTTCCTTACCCCCAGCTCCTTATTTTGGAAATCTGACAAATCAGCTTTCCCCCTCCTACCTTGCTCAGTTACTGGCTGCAAAAAATAGAGATAGGTAGCAGTCATCTCTCTTAAATCAGCCTCAGGAAGCACCAAAAAGGTAAAAGTTAATGATCAATACAGAGAGAGTTTCACTCGCAACTTAGCCCCTTCGTCTGAGGCTGTTTTTACACGGATACTAAATATGGAATACCGTCTCTCAACCCGGGTTTAAATGCCCATGTAAACACCTAATCCTAGTTTAAATTATATGGGTTAAGGCTGAGCCGGGGCTTACTTAATCCTCATTTTCAAGGATTTATTTAACCCGCGATCAAATAAACCCAGGTTAACATCCATGTAAACTGTAAATCCAAATTGAGCATAGAGATTAGTAACTAGAGCAAACATCTTCTCTGCCCAGGTACATCTCTATGTGTGTCAGCACGTTCTGGGGTTCTGGCCAGGAAATCAGCATTTTGATTTCTCTCCTTCCAAACCTGGTACATAGGTTTGGGTGATCTATGTATAAATCTGGATTTTGTCACACACTACTTCTAAGCCTAACTAAAAGACTTCCTTTTAAACTAATATCACTTATTAGTCTCATTTAAGAATGAAATGGTTCTTCTGGCATCTCTATTATCAATAGGAGACGTGAAGGAATGCTTCCTACCTTCCTACAGTGCATGACCAGCTTTCTTCTGAAAAGTAAAGGAAATAGAAAATATAAGTAAATTCTAGTTTGTTTTATATGCAGCATAAAAAACAAAGGTTAAACAATGCTGCTCTGTAGTGTTTACTGAAACAAACTTGGCAGCTGGAATGATTTGACAGCTTTACAAACCCCAAAATAAGAGAGCCTGGTGTTTTTCTGGCTTCTTTAAATGCTAGAATCCAGCACTATTATTGCTTCTCATTAGCAATAGTGCTGCAGGATGTTTACCTTTCAATAATTGTGGACTGTCTGGTCTAAACAAAGCACATTCTTACTACAGTATGCGCCCCCAATGCAATTAGCACTGGGGAAGATCAGATTCGGAGAAAGGTACTGTAAATGGCCAGTGAGTAGTCAAGCAGGCTTGGCTTCCCAGGCTGAAGCTGCCTTCAATGTTGCTAGCTCTCAATAGCTCCCACTCCTGTTAATGAGCTGATGATGGCGCACCCATTAAGCTTGAGGAAAACACAGTATCTAATAGGAAGGATTTTTCATAAATCGGGTACAACTTGAATCATTTCATATTGAGGGATGAAGTGCAAGGGGGTTTCCCAGATCCCAAGTAATCAAGGGGTGAATGAAGCCAAGATTATAAAAAATTTAAACAGAAGAAACTTCTGTGGACATGTCCTATTTGAACGACCTTTGAAATGCACTAGGATGCTAGTACTAAGTGTGCAAGCTCCTTAACCTACAAGAGTGTAAACTTCAGCAATCACCTCATTACTAAAATACAACGCAAGCAACATACCTTGCACTGTACAAGCATAATTATACACAGGTCCCTTCCTAGAGGGGCTTAGAATATAGGAAAGGTATAGGGAAAGATAAATCTCCACTCTTACTGGAGGTTTACCTTTCAGTAACTGCAAACCGATGATCTAAGCAAAGAAAATTCTTAGTACAATAGTCAATGTAATTAGCATCCGGGAAAGATCAGATTCTGAGAGATACTATACTGGTCAGCGAGTCAAGCAGGCTTGGTTTCTAGGGATGGGAGATCGTGCTGAAAATTGGGGTTGGTTCAAAATTGGACCGACCTGACTTTCAATTCGATTTTAGATTGTATTAATTGGAATCAGGATCAGTTTCTGATCAATATGTCCTAAATCCAATGTCTGCCCCCAGCTCTGCCTCCCCCAGACCCCTGATGGGCCTGGGCTTAGGCAGGAGTCCAAGGGAGGCAGAGCTGGGAGTAGACTGACCGTGCATGGGTGTGGAGGGAGAGGGGGTGGTTAATTAACTTACCTTTTCCCCTTAGGCTACGGAGCCCAGCAGCATCCCGTTGGTGCCCAGCGCAGCCTTCTCAGGGCCGCGTTGTGCCAAAATACTAAAGAAAACTGTGCATGCACAAAATGGCCATCAAGGCCATTCTGATCATGCACTGCCATTTTCCAAAAAGGCACCAGCAACGTCAGTGCCATTTTGGAAAATGGCAGCTGGTCTGTGCATGCCTGGCTGCCAGCTAAGCATGTGCAGACTGGCTGCCATTTTCTAAAATGGCGCCAATGCTGCCGGTGCCATTTTGGAAAATGGCCACATGTACAGAACAGCCATGATGGCCATTTTGTGTATGCACAGTTTTCCTTAGTATACCCTTTCTGCCTGGCACAACTCTGAGAAGGCTGCACCGAGCACCGTGGGGCACCACTGGACTCCAGAGCATAAAGGGGAAAATGTAAGTTAATTAACTACCCCCTCTCCTTCCCCACCCTGCACAGCCCCTCTATCGGACCCCTGCCCAGCACTCAGGTCGGGCAGGGGTCTGGGGAAGGCAGAGCTGGGGATCCTTGGAGCAGTGCCAGTGCCACTTCAAGGAGCTTTGATAGACCTCGCCAGGGGAACCTATCTTTTTGAATTTTATCACTTGGCAGGATCGGATTCTTCAGATCAATACTATTGATCAAAAAATTGGACCAATCGTATTGATCCGATCCCAATATTTCCATCCCTATTGGTGCGCAAAGCCACCAGTAGAGAATACCCCAATATCCCTAGGCTAACAAGCTATTGATGGCCCATTAAGCTTGAGGACACATAGCCCTCAGCAGTCTGTCACTAATGGCTATTGAGGTCTACTAGTTAAGTACTACATTGGATGTTCACAAACACGACGGGGGCCTGGTTTGGCCACTCTGGTCCAATTGGGCCAGCGCCAACACCAAACATTTGTTTCGGGCCCGTTAGATGTCGGCCTGGTTCAAACCCTGGTAGGGTTGGGGGCTGGGCCAGAAACGTGGGCTCAGAATGAACTGGACCCACAATCCAGTCCTGCAAGCTTCCCAGACAGGTCATAGTGGGTCAAATTGGGCAGGTGCATCTTGTCTGTCTGCCTGGTTCAGTGTGGAAGGTTGCCATGGCAGCCAGCTATGGCTGCCTGTTATTGGCAGCCAGCTATGACTGCCTGTCATGGTGGGGGGCAGAGCACCAGCTGCAGCACAGGGGTGGAGCTAGCCAGTCGCGTGTCACTCTCCTCCCTGCCAGGTGAGACCGTGGGAACATGTGTTCCTGTCTCTGGAGTTCACCTGACCAGGGTCCTCCCTGCTCCAGGCGGAATATCGTCATTGCCATCATGTTTGTGGAACACCCATCAAAGGCAGTTTTGGGGCTCAGCAGACTGCATGAATACAATTGTTTTAATTGTTGTGGCCATTAAATGAAAGCTAGCACTGAAAGTACCTAATGATATGAGAAACCTACTCCACCAAACTAAACAATGGAAACAACATCCAACTTTCCTCTCCTCCCACAGTTACTGCTGGTGTCCCTGCAACTGAGGTGAAGGAGGGAAGAGGGAGAGGATTTCTAGCCCACTTTGCATAAAATTGCCCCCTCCTCCATATCAGGTAGCTCTGCGCTCCATGGTGCAGCTGACAGTGGCTCTGCTCTAGCCAGCTCCCTCTGCTAATGGAGACTGGAGAGAAAGTGCTCAGGCAAAGCAGAGAAAGCACCACCTCCAGGCAGCCCTGTTCTTTGCAGCCACTGGTTGGGGGCAGTGTGAGCCAGCATCCCTAGAGTGCTCTAATTGGCTAGACTCCTTCATAGGAGCCTAGTCAGTCTCCCCACCACCTACTCTCACCCCTCCTCTATGAGTCACTGAGCATGATGCGGACAGATGGAGCAGCCAGCTGCCCATTAAAGCTTCCCTCACCCCAGCTCATTCAATTAGCAGCACTAGAGCTGCCAGTGTTCCCAGCTCAGTCCTGCCCCTACAATCTCCTCCTCAGCAGGCAGGTCATCGAACAGCAGCCCTCATTAGCAAATCACCCCTGGGTCCTACTCGGTCCTCTGCTTTTTGGCTACAGAAACCAAGGTTCCTTGGAGCATATTTTCTCTATTCTATTCCTTTTTGTGAGCAACTGTAGCAGAAACAACGGAGTTCAATTTAATTCCATCATATTGACTATTTATTTGAGCTATGAATGCAAATTACTGGATTCCAGAAACACAGTAGGGACATAGTTTTAAACATTACATGGCCTCTGAAAATATTTTTAAAACACCACCAGCATATTGATACTAGGGGTGGTAATTTGGTTTAAATTATGGATTTTGATTCATTGCAGATCATATCTGCAACTTGCAGATTTAAATAGGGATTTGTATTATAGATCTGTATTTGAATCAATATAATAATAAAAAAATATATATTTTTTTTAAAAGTTCCGCATGCAAAAAATGGCCACTGGACCATTCTACGTATGCGCACATTTTTCCAAAATGGTGGCGGCAGCATCGTTGCGATTTTGGGAAAAGGCTGCCTGTCTACGCATAAACAAAATGGTCACTGCAGATGTGCAGACTGGCTACCCTTTTCCAAAACAGCAGCAATGCTGCCACTGTCGTTTTGGGAAAAGGTGTGCATGAACAGAATGGTCTGGTGGCCATTTTACACATGTGCAGTGGGCTTTTTTTAGTTTATTTTTTATTTATCCATAGATTTCAAACTGAACTGCAATGGGCATGTTGCCACTGTTGTGGTTTGGTGCAGATTGATTATTTATTTATGTATATTTCCCACATATGCTCAGGGCAGCTCACAAGCCTAAAAAACAAGTTAAAAAACCATTAAAATCAATGAAAAACCAATAATACCCCACCCAATCCACCCCTCTACCTCCCACCTATCACACCCTATCCCTACCTACCAAATAACTAACAATTCACCCACCAAACCCCTCATCCCCTACCCAATCCCCCATCCTCCCCCTTAATTAGCCCCCCGGGAATTCAGTACCAGCTGCCAAAAGCCCGATGGATCAAAATGGTCTTACACTGCCTCCGGAAGGCCACCAGGCTTGAACACAGGCGGATCTTCTGGGGGAGGGAGTTCCATATCAAAGTGCGATGGCCAAGAATGCCCTCCTCATAGTTGAGACCTGGCGAAACCTGAGGTCTCCAGCAAGGCGCCCCTAGACAAGTCCAGAGGCTGCGAAGGGACGTGGGGAGCCAGACAATCCCTCAGATAGATACGTATTAATCTGTACAGGCCCATTACAAGTAGTTATGGATCAACCAAATCCAAACTGCCCACCCCTAAGGTATACATCAACATCACAGAAACATGTAGATCTCCTCTCTAATTCGGGCTGCATGGAAAAATTTAAGAAGTTTGTGAACTATATTCATTTAACCAATGTACAGAAGTTTATTATTCTTTCAATTACAAGTAGAGTCTCAGAAGTTTGCTTGTAGTCAGGGATTTGTGCTCACTGGGTATTCAACTGTTTTCTACACTGACAGCAATAGGGAAAATGGAGAGAACAAGGGTCCCCGCTTGTAGCTCCAGATAATACATCAGCCTGAGAAGAATCCATTTTACAATCCAAAACAGGGTTAATGAAAGTGCAGATCAGCATGTCCCAAACAAGCTACAGATGCTACAGCAGCCCTAATAAATAACAGAGTGTGAGCTGTCTTTTACAGAAATTATTGGTTCATGCCACCCTCTTATCTAAACGAAAAGGTCAAAAGCACACTCTATCAATCTGTAAAACATTAACCTACGCCCAACAAAATGCAAAAGCATCACATGAGCACAGAGTCAATCACCTTGCACAATCATGAGAGCAGGCAGTGGGTGTACATGCTGCTGAGAGAGACGCAACAACTGACACAGCCTCCTTTAGATATATACCAAGATACTGTATATTTTAATCAGCTGTTAAACATAACACACCTCTTCCCATGGATTTTCTACAAGAAACTGCAGTCCTGGACCACTAACAAGCAAACCTCAAAAAGCTCATACTTGCCATTCAACGAAGCCTGCTGACCTAATAATAACTTCAAAATCCACCATCACAGTACCACCTTTTTGGTACAAAGTTATCAGTATCATTCTGGTCATCACTGGTTGTTTATAACTCCAGAGAAGGCAAAATCTTATGCAATTCAGGCTCATTAATGACTCCTAGAGACAAAAATATTATCCATGAAGTTTGCATAACCATTGTATATAATATACCACAGCATCAGCCAACTTGCCACGTGCCGATAATTAGAAATGATATCTGCATGGCCTTTGGTGCACACCTGCTAATGCTTTTCTTCTTCTAGTTAGGGATGTGCAAACCAATTGCGGTTCGGAAGTTCAGTCGTTCTGTTCGGTCGCCGAGTTCAGGTTTGGTCATTTGGTTTGGTCTCCGAGTTGGGGTTTGGTCATTCGGTTCAGTGGCGCTCGGTTTGGTTCGGCCGTTTGGCCATTGGTTTTGGTCTAGCTATCGTGTGGTCCCGTGATCACGTCGGAAGCTGGAAACCGGAAATTCGAGTGCGTGCAGAGCTTGTGTGGGGAGAGAACGTGTGTGTGTGTGGCTGGCTGGCTGACTGTTTGGTTCGTGTGTTTTAGCTGTTTTGTGTTTGGTTTGGTGGTGGTGTTTTGGCTGGTTGGTGAGTGTTAGTGGTGGGTGACTGTGTTTTGTTTGGTTTCTGTTTGCTTGAAAAAAAATAAAAATGAAGAGGGTGAGGATCAATAGGAGGACCTGGGAGAAGGCCAAGGTGGCAGAGCTGGTGGGAGGAGGAAGAGGTTTCTGCCGCTGCTGCTGGACCTTTGGTGGTGGAGGAGGAGCAAGAGCTGTCGGGCACAGGAGGTGCTGCAACTGCTGCCAGGTTTGTAAACTTTTTTTTACTTTGTGGACAAAAAGAATACTACTATCCTTTAGAGCGAGCTCACTGGCATGCGGGTGGGTGCATGGGTGGTGGGCACTCAGGCACAAACAGTGGGCATCAGTGGGTGGCAGTGAATGGTTGCCACAGAGAGACGGTACTGTAATGTGGGGGCTCTTCCAGCAGTCAGGCATGAGCACCCCTACCCAAACATGTGCCAGACTAGCAAGGGTCTCCACTCTCCAGTTGCCATCCCTACGCACCCCCAAATAACGGCAGGATTTGCACGTGCCAGCCAGGGTCTTTCCAGTTGCCATCGCTACTAGCACCCCAAGGAGGGCAGGATTTGCACATGTCAGCCAGGGTCACCGTCTCCGGTTGCCATCCCTACTAGCACCCCAAGGAGGGAGGACTAGAGGCATCATCATAAATGCATGATATTACTTAGGTGTTGTTTATGTGTTCCTGTTTCAGAGAGGGTGAGGATGAGGAATCCTCCAATGCCAGTGCCAGGCGCAGGAGGACAACACCAGGGACTGAAGGCAGTGAGTGAGGACCGTGAGGTTGCGGAGGCCCCGTCTGGTCCATCTTCTTGGGCTGAGTTTCAGGAAGTGATGCCAGCTGATGCAGTGGATGTCCTGGGGTCTGTTACGGCCACCAGTTGTCAACTCGATCCGTGCCCATGCTGGCTGGTGAAAGTCTCCAGAAAGACACTAGGGACAGTGCTGGCAAGGGTTATCAATGCGTCCCTTTGGCAGGGTAGATTAGTGCCCAGCCTTAAGCAGGCTGTGGTGCGTCCCCTACTGAAGAAGCCATCTATAGACGTGGATGCACTCACTAGCTACCGCCTTGTCTCTAACCTTCCCTTTTTAGGGAAAGTTATTGAATGAGCAGTGGCACTGCAGCTCCAGCGGCATTTTGATAGCATCGGTTTCCTTGACCCTTTTCAATCTGGGTTCCGCCCCGGCTATGGTACTGAGATGGCATTGGTGGCTTTGGCCGACGATCTCCGCCAGGAGATGGACGCAGGACGGTCGACATTTCTGGTCCTGCTAGATCTCTTGGCTGCTTTTGATACTGTGGACCATGGGCTGCTGTTGAGATGGCTGCGAGATCTGGGGGGTCTGGACGGGACTGTTCTTGGATTATTCCACTCATTCCTCTCAGATAGAAGCCAACGGGTGGTGCTGGGAGCTGAAACATCAAGCCCCTGGGCCTTGACCTGTGGTGTTCCGTAGGGTTCCATTCTGTCTCCACTGTTATTTAATGTATATATGCAGCCCCTGGGGGAGATCATGAGACGGTTCGGGGTGTGTTGTCACCAATATGCCGATGACACACAGCTGTACCTCTCTTTTTCAACGGACCCAGGTCCTGCCATCTCGATACTTTCCCAGTGTCTGGAGGCCATGGAGGATTGGATGAGGCAGAGCAGACTGAAGCTGAACCCAGATAAGACGGAGGTGATGGTAGTGGGGAGGGCAAAGGAGGTGTCAGCTCCTCCTATTGTGGGGTATGCCCTCCAGTTGCCCAGCAGGTTCGGAGTCTGGGGGTGATTTTGGATGCAGACCTCTGCCTGGATCGGCAGGTGGAGGCAGTGCCTAAAGCCACCTTCCGCCAGCTGTATCTGGTGTGGAGGCTGCACCCATACATCTCCAGACCCGACCTGGCCACTTTCATCCATGCCTTCGTTACCTCGAGGCTTGACTACTGCAACGCACTCTACGTGGGGCTTCCCTTGATATTGGTTCGGAGGCTGCAGCTGGTGCAGAATGCGGCGGCCCATCTCCTTACAGGGATGGGTC
>QEPC01013874.1:3492247-3520246 GCA_003113815.1 Sphenodon punctatus | reverse complement strand
CTCATGCCCGCACTCACCCCCCATGTGCCTCCCCGCTCCCCCCGTGTGCCCACACTTCCCCCACCCCCATCCCATCCCGGGCCCCGCAATTTACTCACCATGGTGGGGCCAGCTCCTAACCTCTCCTCAGCGCCACCGCCGATCTGCGTCCAGGGAGGGAGGGAGGGAGGAAGGGACTCAGGGAGGCTAAGAGCTGCACGTGTATCAACAGCTCTTAGTTCATACCAGGGCATGTCTATTGGGCGCCCGGGTATGAAGTTTAGCCCTGCCCGGCCCCTGCAATGAAAGAGTGCCCCCTGCGGCACTCTTTCATTGCAGGGTCCCTTTATGCGGAATGGACGGCGCTTCTAGCCGCCCACTCCGCATAAAGGGAGAATGCTTCCTTTTTGTCCCTGAAGGCTTCCTTAGGAAGCCTTGGGGGAGGGGGTGAGTACTCACTGGTTGTGTGCGCACACAACCAGTGAGAATGTTTGGAGCCACCTCGAAGAACTTTGAGAGGCAGAAACCTCCCGAAGGTTTCTGCCTCTCAAACAAAACAAGGTTCTTCGAGATGGCTCCGAACATTCACCGTGACACCGACGCAGTCGATTTTTTTTATTTTTTTTTTAAAAGCCTCTGCTGTCTGGGGGAGTCCTGGGGGGGCCAGACGGGGCATTGCCCCTGCCTCCCTAGGGGGCCCACCGCCCCTGGATGTGGGGCTACAGTCTGCTCATCTGACATCTGCTGCAGCCCCACTCTTGACTGGGATTGCACTGGGCAATGTCAGCCTAGAGTGTCAGACATTTTCCCACAACTCTATGGTGTAGGGGAGGGGGGCTATGTGTGGGCAGACTGTGGGCCATGGCAGCTGCTGGGTCCATATAAACCCAGTGCAGGCAGGGCTGGACACGAGGGATGTGGGGCTGGCCATTCCTGGAGTAGGATTACGGTTGGCCAGCCCCAGGTCTATCTGAAGACAGTCATGGTCACTTTGGAAAGGGGCAGGGCAGCCTCTTTACCACTCCCCTTCGTAACATGGTTCCCACCCTTCCAAACATTGTGCTGCTCAGAAAGGAGGTGTGGTTAAGTCAAGAAGGGGTGCAATGAAGGACCTCTCTTACCACCCCCACCTGTTCCAATGTAAAATTCTGCTGGTGCCCATGAATATCAATACCCTTTCAAAAAAGAATGAAGTGGTTAGATTTTCAAAACTAAAGTCAGATTTTCAAAAGTACTTGGCTCCAAGCAGCAACTGCTGTTGGCAAGCAATGGAATTTTTATTCAGGTATCTATATACCCTAACCAAAACAATATTTTTTTCTCTAATGCTCACATGAATACTTCCAAGTAATGAAACACTGCTATGAGACTTGTGCAAATGATTGGTATTATGCCTAAATGATATGTCACAGGGCTGAAAGGAAGATTTTTTTTCTCTGCATTTTCTTTTGCCTTTTGCAGAGCTGCACCCCAGCCAATACTAATACCAACTTAAGATATGGTGACCTCATGCAAACTGGTCTGAGTGTTTCTGAAGTGTGCTTCTGCCAGGACTAACACTCACAACCACAGTGGTAAGTCCCATTTTGCAAGAGTGCCCCAAATTGTCCAAGAATATCCTCATAATGTCAAAGTTAGTATGCTAATTTGCTTCTGATAAGCCATCACTCACCAGCAATCTGTTCGCACCATTCCCCATGTTCTCCAGCAGATGGCAATAGACAGTGTTTACCAAACTTTACCACCTTATCTGAGTGAGCGAGTGATGGGGATTTAATGGCGCAGTGTCTGTCAGGCCATATTATGTCAAGCAAAAGGTGAAGAACAAAGTAACACTCATGGCAAGGTTAAAAACACTTTATGGGAAGCAGCAGAGGTCTAGGGATAGCAGCAGCTCTGTAAGCTATGGGCCAATTATCTGAGGACTTGGGCTGAATGTTGAGTACCCCTGATACAGAGATTTATTCTGGTACAAGAGTTTCATTGTCAATAGGGGGAGTTGTGGGACACTGAGAATTTCTGCAGTTCTGCCCATTTAGTTTTGAAAATCTGACCCTGAATTCTCTTTTGAAAATCTTGCCCAGAATCAGTCAGAGTGAAGGTCTGTAGGGCCACAACATGTATTTTCTTTGTTAATCTATCAAGAAAAGCTGAATTAAGTCAATCTCGGGCTGCCCGAGAAGCTGGTCCGGAGGCTGCAGCTGGTGCAGAATGTCGCGGCCCGTCTCCTTACCGGGGTGGGTCGCAGGGAGCACATGACACCAGTGCTCCGGGCTCTGCACTGGCTGCCTATAAAGCACCGGGCCAGGTTCAAGGTGCTGGTTTTAACCTTTAAAGCCCTTCACGGCCTGGGCCCTGCTTATCTGCGAGACGGCCTCACTCCCCATGTGCCTGTGAGACCCTTGAGATCATCCGTGGGAGCCTTTTTGGAGGTTCCCCGGGCGAGGCGGGCAGCCACCGATGTTAGATCTTTTTCGCTGGCCGCCCTTGTAGTATGGAATTCACTCCCGGAGGAGGCTCGGCTGGCTCCCACTCTCCTGCTGTATTGGCGTCTATGTAAGACCTGGCTGTTCCGTCAGGCTTTTGGCGAGGGGTAGGGGTGAGGGTTTTCCCCACATATTGTATTTTTAAATTGTTTTAAATTTTTTATATTGTTTTATTGAGTGCTGTTTGCCGCCCTGGGCTGCCCTGTGGGCAGGAGGGGCGGGATATAAATTTTAAATAAATAAATAAAAATAATAAAAAATGTACTATGAAGGATGGAGGACATGGGAATCTTGACTGCCACTGCTGTACTTCTTGTTTGAATGATTTCCATTTCCAGGGCTATCAATTTCAGTGATGCACAATCCTTGTGCTCTGGCATCAGGCCAAATGTAATTTGCATACCAGTTTAATTTTTTTAATCGAAAATAAATGTGCACAACCATAAAATTTCATCTTTTTAAAACATCAATTCCATTTTTTTCCCTTGGTGCTCATGGGAAAGAGTCTTCTTGTGGTACTTCTCCTTTCCATTCTGCTCAATTTTCACCTTTTTCTCCATTATGTTACCACCACCCCTTACGTGTCTCTTTCCCCTCTCTGACCCTATGCTTCCTCGAGACTGGAACACTGGTATCAACAGACGAGGGATTATCTGCTAGAAGTGTGGTTATTAAATACTTTCTCCTTGAAAACATGATCATCCTTTGTTACAGTTGTTGGCTTTGCTGTTTGCAGGAGGCAGTCCTGACAGTAACATCTCTTAAGTGATATTGTCACAGTGTCACAGAGGGAGATGACTAAATAGTGGGGTCACAAGTCAGTGATTTTCACAAAATTATGTTAAGAGTCAAGCAAAAAGAGAGCTATGGACCTGAACAGTGCAACTGCCCAAGACAAGACAACACTACAGTAAAATGGCACCTGCAGGAATCCTACTTGTTTGTGAGCTCCTAGCCACTGAACGAGCCAGACTGTTGTTGGAGAGGGAAGTAAACCAACCCTTGGAAATAACCATAGGTATACTGCTGGTTTTGTAATGTGTATGTTCAAAGGATTATTTGAAAACATGCTCCTCTATATAGATAATAAATATCTGTTTTTAAACTCAGATTCATTTTCAAATGTATTGTTAGCAGCCAAATAGCTTCTCTTTGAAGAGCATAGTATCAGACTGGGGTCTTGAGGCTGGCAGGTGAGTTGGGAGAAGAGCACAGTAGAAGGATCAGATGGAGGCATAGTCAGGGCAGAGCATAGGTCAAGCCAGGGCATCAGTTAGCGCAGGAATCAGCAAAAAGGATCAGATGGAGGCATAATCTGGACGGAGTGTAGGTCAAACCAAGTGATCAGTTAGTATGGTACAAGAGATCCGGACACAAGCAGAAGCAGAGAGTGACCGGGCAGGAGGCAGAGGCTAGGCATGGGACAGGGTTACACAGCAGGAAGTACAGGAAGGCTATACCAGGAAAGGACCTGTTGGTAAGCCACTGGTAGCTTGCTGGTTTTTTTCTTATAGAGAGGAAGAAGAGTAAGTACTGGGGGCTTCCTATCCTGCCCTGTGGCCCTCTGAGCTGCCTCTGATTGGTTAAGGTCATGGCAGTCTGAGGCAATGGGGCCAGAGCTACCTACAGTCTGGTGCTGGCACAGCTGAAGGATGCCTCCTACCTGCAGTCTGGTGTTGGCACAGCTGAAGGATGCTGTAACAAGGTGGCAGTGTCTAGTGGTAAGTCTTTGCAGAATCAACTTCTTAGTTGATGTGGGAATTGGCTCTTACCCGGTGTTTGGCAGCTGAGGGGGATTGGATGAGGGCTAACTGATTGCGATTGAACCCTGACAAGACGGAGGTGATGGTAGTGGGGAAGTCGGTGGAAGTGACAGCTCCCAAGGTTGACGGGATCTGTTCTCTGTTGATTTCCCAGGTACGGAGCCTGGGGGTGCTCCTCGACATGCAGCTCTGCCTGGCTCTCCAGGTGGAGGCTGCGGCGAGGAGTGCCTTCCAGCAGTTACATCTGGGGCGGCGGCGGCGGTCGTTGGTTTCAGTTCCTGACTTGGCCATGCTTTTATCACCTCTCGACTAGACTACTGTAACGCGCTCTACGTGGGACTACCTATGGTGACGGCTTGGAAGCTGCAGCTGGTGCAGAATGCGGCGGCCCAGCTCTTAGTGGGACTGGGCCGCCAGGAGCACATTACACCACTGCTCCGGTCTCTGTACTGGTTGCCAGTAGTCTTCCGGGCTAGATTCAAAGTGTTGGTTTTGACCTATAAAGCCTTACACGGTCTGGGCCCTGTCTATTGCAAGATGCGCCTCACTCCTCGGGTCCTAGACTGGCCCCTGCAGTCATCTGGGGGTGACACACTGGAGGTCCCCCAAGTTTTCCAGGGGGCCACGCAGAATAGGGCATTCTCAGTGGCTGCGTTGCACCTTTGGAACTCTCTTCTGGTGGGGGCCTGTCTGGTCCCAAACCTCCCAGCCTTCTGAAGGAGTTGCAAGACCTGGCTGTTTCATCAGGCATTTGGTGAGGGAGAGGGGTGGGTAGGGGGTGGTGAGGGAGGTTTTTAAAAAAAATTCTTTATTTTTATTGATGTTTTATTATTTTTGTATGCTATTGTATTGTGTATTTTTGATGCTTATAGCCGCCTCAGGTTGTACCTGGCAAGAGGGGTGGGGTATAATTTTTAAAAATAAAATAAAATAAATAAATAAATAAATAAATAACATCCTTATTCAACATTAACAGTCTGGAGCCCTTCTGGCTCTTAGCCCTTCTGACTTAACATCACAGTCTGGTCTGGCCAGGCCATCAGCCTCTGTCTGGCCCATACATAGTACCTACCTTCACAGAACACTCCTCTTCACCTACACAATATCTAAGCCTCTGGCAACAAGAGGCCCCCAAAGTCTCTCCCAGACAGGCAATCAGCCCCTGACTGAACTAATCCCGGTATACAACAACCCAGCTTGCCTTCACTTGGGAGAAGCTGGTATGTCCTGATGTCCTGGGGGTTTAGAGGCTTTTCCCCTCCTTGGGTTCTGCAACAGAAGCCTCTCTAGTAGCTCTTCACAACTCAGGCCTTTGAGCTCCCCAACCTCCTGGCTAGAGCTCTTTCTCCTCCTGCAATCAAGGGCAAACTTCCTCTGGCTCAGCTGCTTTCTTTTGTAGCCAGAGCCATGCCTCAAACACAGCTACTTCTGGTCGGCAGCCATTTTGTGTTCAGCCAGCTGCCATTTTAGCTCCTTTAAAGGTATATCAGTCCATTGTGGCTCTAGTCTGCCACAGATGCCTCCTTCAAAGAGACTGGTGCTACCTGCAGCCCAGTGCTAGTGCGGCACTGGCTGCTGCGGTAACAGGATTTCCCCCGAAGAACGTCTTCCAGTAGGAGGCACTAGTTCAGGTACTGCTGGTGGAAGGCATAGAGGAGCGCTGGGGTGGGGACACGGGATGCTGGTTCCCATTATCTTTCCTTGAATCCGTACCTCTCCCAGTCCATGAAGTATTCTAGTTGCCCCCAGTGGATGCAAGAATCCAGGATTTTATGCACCAGATATTCTTCCTCTCCCTGGATGGAGATGGGTGGAGGAGACAGTACTGAACAGCCTGGAAATATGTCGGGGTGACATGGCTTGAGGAGGGAGACATGAAACACAAGATGTAAATGGAGCTGACGAGGTAGGCATAGCTTGAATGCTGTACGGCTCATTCATTGGACCACTGTGAAGGGCCCTAAGTACTGATGATCCAACTTCAACGGAGGACAGTGAGAACAACAGTGGAAAGCTGAGAGTCAAACTCAGTCACCTCGTTGACATTGGGATACCTCCTGTCTGCAATGGTAAGCGGCTGCCTTCTAGGTGTCCCTAGTTTTGGTGACGTGGGTGAGGAGATCAGTGTGGATTGCCTGAAGGTGGGATAACCCACTTGAGTGTGGCAGGAACAGCCGAGGTTTCTGGAAGATCAGGATGGAAGTGGAGATGGTACCCATAGTTGGCATAGAAGGGTTAACAGTCTGTAGAGTCATATGATGCATTACTACAGGTGAATTCTTCCGTAGGCAGTAGGTCTGTCCAGTCTTGTTGATAGGTTAGCAAACACCAGGGATATTGTTCAAGAACTTGCTGGGTCCTTTCAGCTCATCAGTTGGTTTGGGAGTGGTGCACTGAAGAAAACACTACTGAGGTTCCCAGAAGGCGGGAAAGGGCCTGCCAGAAGCAAGACATTAACTGGGCTCTGTGGTCCTATATAAGTGTGGTAGGAAGCCCATAGAAAATAGTTGCAAAAAAGAGTTGTGTTGTTTCCTTTGCAGTGGGAAGGGCTACACCTACTGCCAGAATAAAGTGGGCCATCTTAGTGCAGGTATCTACCACTGTTGTGAGAATATACCCTTTTGATGGAGGAAGGTCTGTAATGAAGTCCACAGAGACAGTGTGCCAAGGAGGTTGGGGGAAAGGGGGAAGGTGCAACAGGCCGACCATTTTTTGCCAAGGGACTTTGGTGCGGGAACACAGTTGGCAGCTATGAACATACCAACGTATATCAGCAGCAAGGTAAGGACACCAGAAGTAACACTGAATCAATTGGAATGTCCTATCCTGCTTGAAATGTCCTAAAAAGGGGAAGTCATGACAAGAGAGCCTCCAAACATGCATATCCTTTGGGTAAACAAAGCTGGTTCTTGTGTCGAGGCATGTGGCTGTAGTTTCACAACAGAGCCTCCAACACTTTGCAGTGGTACTAGTGCTGCTGCAAAGTGATGTGAAGGAAATAGCAGAGCTTTAGATTCTTTTGTTGCCCCTCACAATACTTTTTGGGAACATGCATCCGCCATGCAGTTGCTGATTCCTGGACAGAACTGCAAAACAAAGTGGAAACAGGATAAAAATATTGCCCAAAAAGCCCAACGCTGATTGGGCACTATTTCTATCCTGTTTCCACTTTGTTCTGGAGTTCCGTCCAGAATCAACACTGATCAACGAGACCGGCAGAGCAGAAGGTCTAACGTTTTTGTGATCTGTGAGAATCTGAATAAGGTATGTGGAGTCCTCTACCAAGTGATACCATTCTGACAGTGCGTCCTTGATGGCAAAAAGCTCCTTGTCTAGGACTGGGTAATTCCACTCGTGGGGAGGGGAGGGAGGAAGGTAAGGCTTCTAGAATAGTACATACATGCTAGAGGTGGGCCATCGGTGCTGGGGTCTTGAAAGAATTTTGCTGCCATGGCAAAGTCTGAAGTCTCAGTTTCGATGAGGAAGGACTGTTGGGTATTGGGATGTCAATAGAGTGGGGCAGAAACAAAGGCATGTTTTAAGACTTGGAAAGCTTGACTTGCTTCCGGCGTCCACTGAAAATGTGCTCCCTTTCACAGGAGCACTGTCAATGGAGCAGTCAGCGTGGGGAATTGGCTGAAGAAGCACCAGTAAAAAAGCAGGATAAAAATTGAAATAAAAAATAAATTATTTTGATCCAAAAAGGATAAAAATAAATAGGAAAAACATTACCATAAATATGCTTTTGAAAAATCAACCTGAAGTTCAGATATAAGACATTCATTCATATATATTAAAATAAATGAACTGGAACATTTTCAGGTCAATTACTTGCATTTCTATTTTGACACATGTACAAATTAGATTCAGGAACCATGCTGATAAACGCAGTATAGCTAAAGACAGAAAAGTAGGTGCCAGGAGCAATTCCATGTCTAACAACCTGTCTTCCGCCACATCTGAAGAGTAAGACCGTAAGAGCTATTAACCACAGGTGCATTATCTAAAAGCATGTAATTGCACTAGCTCCCTGCAAGCTCATCCAAACCCAGCTAGATTGGGTCTGGATCCAATGCAGCCAGGCTCTCCTGAGCCTGGGTCTGATCTGTCTGTGTGGCCCGCCTTGGCCCCACAGAGAACATTGTGATGTCATGGCCCTGTTGGCAAGACGGATGGAAACTTTAGCCCTGCCCCTTTTCAAATGTAGCCCCACCCCTTACAGAGCACCATGATGTTACAGCATTCCACGACAGGGGTGGGGCTATGGTGTTCCCTCATCCCTTTCCAACATGGCCACGCCCCTACAGACAATGTTTGTGTGATGTCATTGCACTTCATGGGGATGGGGTCTCCCACAGCTGCAGCACCCGACCCAGTCTGAGCCCAAGGAGGCTGGGCCGGGAGTAGGACTGAAACGGAATTTCGCCCTTCTCAAAAATCTCATCAAGAACAGGCTTCTCGATGAAATTTTCTTGTCTTGAGAATTTTGTAAGAATTTAGCATCCTCGCAAGATTCTCAAGAACCTCAAAATATCCCCCAAATGGTCTGTGCATGCGCAGTAGCCACCATGGCCATTCTGTGCGTGTGCATTTTCCCCATGCACAGACGACCATTTTGCACACGCACAGGCGACCATTTTGCACACGCACAGGCGACCATTTTGCACACGCACAGACGACCATTTTGCACACGCACAGACCTTTGGGGGGTATTTTTGAGATTTTCGAGACTCTCAAGAATCTTGCAAGAGTCTCAAGAGATCTCGCCAGGGTTGCGAAATTCTCACAAGATGCTCGTGAGAATGAATTTCATTCTCATTTCAGCCCGTGCCAGGAGTGCAGTTGAACCAAGTCGGACAGGACTAGTTGGGTCAGTTCAGTTTACAACCCTATAAAGTGCACCTGTAAAATTGAGGCTTTTTATACTCAGAGCTGATAACTCAAAAGGCTTCAGTAAAAATTATATCTGTTTTTCACAACTCTAAAGAGTTGAGTGCTACCTTACTATAATGAGATGCTGTCATGAGATGGAGCCCTTGTTCAAACTGTGGTTTCTGTCTCTAGATGCACCAGTAGATGACAGGTATACAGACAGTTCCTCATGGTCTTTCTGGATCTGTTGACAAAACAACTATCATCAGAAATGCCATATGTAGGATAGAGACAAAATAGTTCAAATAATATTAATAAAAGGTAATATCTTTTATTGGACCAACTACTGCTAGTGAAAATATGCAATCTTTCAGGCCATGTGGGCTCCTTCCTCAGGCACATAACAAGAACGAAAATTGTGAAGTGAATTCTACATAATATTAATAACCCAAGTAGCCACTGTCAGAAAACTCAGGGAGGGATGTTGTAGATTTGTGAATTGTTTTCTACCTGCATCTTTTTCACTGCTAGAAGCACATTTTATTAATTATGTGTCATCATGAAACCCCAAGGTGATACAGAATAGCAAAGTCTTTGCTGAGATGGATTTGTACCCACTGTTTGTTAGAAAACAAGTGGTATTTAGTATCCAGCTAATCCTAAGAAATGTGGATTTACCACTTCCCTCACATCCTTTTGAGCTGGGACAATAAAATGCCAGGAGTAACAAATGGCCAGAGCTGATGAATTCCATGCAGGTTTTGCTGTGCTTACTAGAATCAAAGTGTTTCAATTTATTTTTAAATGAATCTTCTAGCTCTTCTTGTTACAAAAACCTAGACAATGTAAACCTACACACAGTTGTCTACTGAGTATGTAAACAACAGCACAGCAGTGTCAACTGAAAAAATTCACCATTCATCTTAATAGAATGTTAATTATACCACTTATAGGTCCAATGTTAACCATTTCACTGCTGATTGTTGTAACTGAAATATTCCGCTTACAGCAGTTGACTTAGACTTATCCAAATGCAGTGAAATGTGACTGTCACAGGATAGACATTCAGTTCACATCAGTGTGCATGTCATATTACTAAAATGCAACTTATGCCATTAGTTCAGATTTCTCATTTTCTTTTGATTAATTAAACAATTCAAACGTTTACTACTGTCCTTAAGAATGGGGTAAAAGTGGTTGTTTCCACAATCAGCTACAAAGCGATGAACATGAGTGATGTGGTTTGTGGTATCCTGCAGGATTTTGTGGGTTTTCCAATAATTTTTTCCAGCAGTGGTGAAACCATAAAATTTAGTTACCCAATAAATATATTGTGCCATATAGTGATATCTGATATTAACACAGAAGAGTCAGACTGGTTAGAATAAATAAAAAATCCAGAAAATTTGCAGAATTATGAGGGAAAATCCATAGTTAGAGGCAGCTGCATTTTCCCAAAATTCCCAGTACACTTTATTTTAATTATCCCTGTTTATGAGTAACTAGCCAGCTCCACTATTCTGATTAATGTATTTAATTATTCTAGAACTCAATAGCACTGAAGCATTTGTCTTAGACCAATGATCCTATTTGTTTATGAAGAATTTCAAGATGTTCAGAGTTTGGACTTATAATTCTGAAAAGAAACAGTGAGCAGTATCCCGTGGCTGGTCACCCCCTCCATGGGTATAGCCAAATTATGCTGAATACCTCCCTCAGGCCTAAATTGGAGTCACTTGTTTCATCTCTGTATAGATCCCAACCGGCTGGTAATATTTATATTTATTTATTTCTCACATTTTTATATGTAGCAACCTAGACCTTGTCTACATCAGAAAAATTAGACCATGAGCCCTTTCACATGGGATGCCTCCACCCATCTCCATGCAGTTTCAGTGTGTGGAGATGGGTGGAGGGCGCCTGCAGGAATGGCGCAGCGGATGGGTGGAGGAGCGTGCGCACGCCCGCGCTTCACCCACCTACGGAGACATTGGGGAAAACAGAGGGCCCTTTTCACACAGACACTCTAACACTGATAAAATGGGTGTTACATTTTATTATACATGTTGCAGAGCTGCAGGTGTGCTCTATGGGTGCCCTGCAACATGTATAATAAAATGTAACACCCATTTTATCAGTGTTAGAGTGTCTGTGTGAAAAGTGCTAGAGGTGCCTGCATGCATGGAGATGGGTGTGCACCCATGGGAACGGCTCCATAGCCATCTCCACCCACAGTGTTTCACACCACCACCACCATGCACCCGCAGGGGCCCCGGTCCATATTAAAAGGCCCCTTATTCACACTTAGAACTTGCCGGGGTAGTGGGGACAAATCCTCTATTATAACAACTGCCAGGAATGGCAAAACTGCCCGTTGATAGCGATGACACAAATGCTAACGTGGATGAACTCAAAAGCATTTTAACAGTATTGCACCATGAACCTCTTTATAACGTGGGCAGGGAAGGGGGGTGGGGCTTGTAAGTAGCTTCAGGACTGTGGGCTATAATAATGAAAACTTGTTCGAGTCTTATTTCTGCTAGTGGTTGAAAACCATTGCAGCTGCACTGTCATCGGCTACTGCAATTACTATGGGCAAGAATTTTTCTAGTGTAGATGTATCCCTACAGTGACTGCCAAAGTCAATAGGGCAACAAAAGTATTCAATATAATGATTTTTAAAAGTGCTTCCCAGGAAAACAGTTCTGCAAACAACACAGCATTTTTCAAACACTTAAGAACCCCCCCCCCCACCCTACAAAAGCTTCCCACCCTCCACTCCGAAGGGCTGGGCGAACAGCCAGGTCTTACAAGCTCGACAAAAAGCTAGCAGACCCTACAAAAGCTCACTTCCACACACAGGCTCATGGTTTAACTTTCTTTAGGTTTGTAGCCCTTATCGTGATGTTATCCTTTTAAAAACCAACAACAACAAACATGATAGTTTTTAAATGAGCAATCAGGTAGACCATGTGGTCAGTATGTAATGTGGCCAAGAACAACAATATCTGGGCCGGCGCACGGGGTCTACTACCACTTTTGAGACCCCCCTCATAGTTACCATAGAGATAGTAGAAGCCACAAAGAGCTTCGATCACATTACTGGCTGGGAGGGGGTCAATTTGTATGCGTGAGTCCTGCTGGGATTGAAAGAATGCAGTGGAGGACAGGAAAAATAATAGAGAGAAAAAGAAGTGAACAGAATACAAGGGGGAGAAAGAAGAGGCAAAGGAAAAAGGAGAGAAAACCAAAGGGAGTTAAAGAAATTAGAAGCAGAGGAAAGGTGACGAGATGAGAAATGAAGGGAGAAAGAGAGAGGGAGACAGAGAGAATGAATTCATCTCGCCAGATACAGCACCTCTTGTCAGTCACTGGCAGGAAACACTGCCTCCAGAAGAGCTAATTCACAGGCAGTGAAAATGGGCAGGAACAGCAGGGGATGCCTGAATCACCTGACCTAAGCCAGAAAAACTGTTAAAAATGTAATGAAAAGGAAGACACAAGAAGGAATAAGGAGTCTGGAAAGAAAACATGTCATTTGGCTTGGTATTAAAATGGTTTATAATAAACCAGAATATACGCTGCATGAAAGGAGTGCAAGGTAGTATTTACTAGGCCAATACCACAGGAACTAAACGTTTACTATGTGTGAGCAAACAGGCTAAGAGGCTCAGGATTTGACAGATTGAGATCTCTACTTCTAAAAGTGAAATCTATGTTCCTATATTGCTTACGAATTGACCCAGATCCCAGAGGGTTTTGTGATTTGTTCCACCATAAATAAGTTTATTATTATTATTCATCTGCCAGAGGAATCGGAGAGTTAATAATACCAAATAACACCAATAATAATAATAATAATAATTAATATCATTATTAGAGCTCCACAGTCAAATATGGAGTCAGGGCTCCTGCCCCAAAGAATTGATGTATTTTATTTACATTGTTCCCATTACCATAACATCTGAACACCTCAGTCTTTAGCACACAGCACACTTATCTTCACTACACCACTGCAAAGTAGGGAAATGCTATTGCCCCATTTACAGATTAACTAAAACCCATAGCAATTTACCTAATATCACACAGGAGGTCTATAACAGAACATGGAATTGAATGTGCCAAGTTCTAAACTAGCATTCCACCCAGTATACAGTACTTCCTCTCTGTTTGTAAATAAGGAATTATGTTAAAGTATTTTTTTGATATTCTGTAATAATCACCATGACAAGGTCTGTACACTAGCTTATTCTTTCAGTATGTCATTGTGTGTGCTCTCACTTTTATAGAAACCACTGTATTTCAATTCTTGTTGTAGATCACGAACCCCTACATTATTTTAAAGGAGAAAGAGCTCTCTAGCAATTACTTAAAATGGCTCTTCCACACATAATGTTGTCACAATTTTAAGGCCAGTCAGTCAGTATCAATTTTTTTAAAAAAAAATTGGGGCAGGCAAAGGGCCATAGCCCTTACTACAAAACACAATTCAATATAAACTTTTAGGTAATAATAAAATTATCTACAGCAAAAGCATATAGATTAAGTTACATCTTAATAAAATCAACAATGATCATAAACCCGACAAGGGGGCCAACCCAGACAAAGAATGTTCCAGGAAGAGTTGCCATCTAAGAAAGGCAGAAGTCAAAACCCCAGTAACTGCACGAGTTACTTCGTGCTTGTGATCTCGCAAAAGTATATCACGCATAAAATCATCTGTCCTACCCAGATATTCATCCAAAAGAGTCTGGAAGCTATTAGCACGCAGGGTGTCATATAAGTGGCACCTAAAAAGCACATAGCTAGTGGTTTCGGATTCTTGCTGATCATAGGGACGCAGCCTCTGGGCTATGGGGACATTTCTGAAGCGTCCCTCCAGGAGCTTTGTCGGCAAAGCATTAAATCTGGCTGCCATTAGGAGCCATTTCCCTCGTGGGGGAATATAGAGGGAAAAATACCGGGTCATAGAGTCTACTTTGGGGGCCAGGTTGTGATAGTGTCTCAAATGGGGTGAGGAGCCCACCCTTCCCCATTCAGCCTGAAGCGCGACATCCTGCCATCGCACCCTGACCTCTACCACTCTAAGGCAAAAATCCCTAGATAGCAAGTAGGTCTTTGATAGGCCTAGGAGGTCAGGTGAAGCTCAACTGCATGCAGCCATTTGCTTTGAAATGAATCCTCCAAGAGAAAGGGGGAAAGGCCCCTTGGATCAGATCCATGAATTTTGATCCAAAGCTTATGGGTCCTAGCCCAAGCTCTGGAGGTCAATTTCCATTGGCCTGTCTCCAGGCGTACGGCCGCCCCTGGGGTTCCTCCTGGCACTCTGAGCAAGGTCCTCAGGAACTTTGCCTGGACTTTGTCTACGCCAGGAGTGGTGAAAGGGGCCCATAACTCTGCCCCAAACAGCAGTTGTGCTGAGGACTTGCTTTTAAACGCTCAGATTGCCATAGTATAGGCCACTCTGCCTGATTGATTGAAAAAACTCCTAATTGCCAAAGCAGAGTTTTTGGCTTTTAAACAAGCCCCCTCGATGTGGGGTTTCCAGCTTCCCGTGTGGTGAAATAAAATGCCCAAGTATCTAAACTGTTTTACCTGCTCAATGGGATTGCCCCATTTGTATACTGTTACCTGGATACAAATAAAAGCTTAAATTTAAGCTTGGATTCTTTAAATTCTAATTCTATAAAACATTTGTTCCTAGCACTGATTACAATATCATACATGGGGATCCTCTGTCTGTTTAGCACTAGTGTGAGCCCCATTAATTTCATTGGGATTCAAACTGGTGCTAACAGCTAACAGCTAACAATAGTTAGAAGATCACACCCTAAATTTCTCAGTAGTAATATTCCCCATCTTGCATCTGAGAACAATGTAATTTTGAGTAAAAAGACCACATTTTGAAGGACAGAAGAAAACATATTTGTTGGAGCTTATTTTGGGTTTATTATTTAAATTTTATTTTTAATGGTGGCTGTTTGAAATTTCTTAGCGATTTAGAATGTTAGGAGTAATCCAAAATTTGCAGAATCAGTGGGCAGAGTGCAGGTGAAGTGCTCAAAAATGCATGAGATTTCACAGTGGTCAGTCTGATAAACCCCTAATCCCTAACAAGTCAGCTGGCCACAAAATGCAATTTGGTAGATCTTTTCAACAGATGTTAAGCTAAATTAGGGTTCTACTTGTCACTAAGTTAACCTTGTTTTAAGTGTTAACATTTAGCAGGACTATGGGTCATCTTCAAATATCATGTATGTTTAAATAGCATGCTTCTAAAGGTGTCCACATTAAATTATATTCTTCCACACTATGCTAGTTTCATATATTATTACTACAACTGAATAGAGTGAAACAGTCTTCTCTAGTTAGGAGAAAGCTGGAAAAAGATAAAATTTATTTGAAGTATAACACTAGCTGACAGTTAAATGAAACATTAAGAAAACTGTAGAAACCAACAGTTAAGCATGTACAGGAATACCAAAGTAAATTTATTTTGCACTGTAAACAATAACCAGATGTTCCACACTGAAATCATAAAGTAGATTTTTCTCATCTCCAATCTCTGCCTTTACTATTAGTACTATCATTTTTTTCACCGGAGAGCTCAGATCCAGTCGGATCTGTTCTTGTACAGTGGGGACAACAGAGCCTTCAAACAACCATTAATCTCTTCAATTCACTAAATAGACAAGATTGAAACTACAAGAAAAGTCCCTATCCAATATGCCTTAAATAACTGCCTCTTCTCCCTCACACAAATTTTTGCAATGTACAGTCTCTGCCTTTTCTTGGTAAATTGGCATTCAGCTAGCAGAACATTATATAGTCTATAACAATCAGGTTAAAAGATGACAAACAATTAATCTGCTAAATCCCAATTCAGGAATGTGTTCCTCTTCAAGAAAATACTTAAGCATTCTTTCCTGAACAGGAGAAGACCTAAGAAAATGCCTACCAGGATCAGAACCCTATAGGGGTTGTAGATTCCCTAGGAAGTCTTCACAGACCCCCTGAAAACTGTGTCGTTCCTCCCCCCTCCCCCCGCGCATAATATATGGAATTTTTAAATGTTTTATTGTTTATTGTTTTTATAGTTGTTGTTCGCTGCCCCGGGCTGCCCTGTGGGTAGGAGGGGTGGGATACAAATTTTATATAAATCCTCAGACAAGATATGATTCAGACACAGCACTGTCAATGTGTTTACAAAAATCTACAGATATGAATTTATTGTCACTATAAATGTGCACGATTCTTCACCTGAAAGTTCCAGAAATTGCAAACTGCCCAGCCCCCCAGTTACTTTCATTTGAGACTGCATAAGTCATTACCAATTTTATTAACATCTACTAGCCAGATGAGTCTTCAGTTTCATGTTTCTTAAAAATTCTTCCATCAAAAATATTTCCAAAGGCAACATAATAGGCCCCAGTAGTTCTCTTAGAGCTGCCTTTATCTGGAAAGCAACTGGCCAGTAGGTAACTTCTGTAATTCTCTTCATTCTTGAAAACTAGCCCATTCATTTTCTAATAATAAATCTTCGCTGTAGCCCAATCTTATCTTCTTTCCACATTCATTTCCTAATTATATTTCCAGCCATATGTGTGAGATTTTCAGTGTATGACAGTTTTAAAAAGAGTCAAGTCTAGAAACTGAAAGGTTAGGCATTCAGGAAAACTTAAAAAAAAAAAAAAATGAAGGAAATCTGATCAGGGACGAAGTTATCAGGATCCGGAGAGAGGTGTTCATGCTGGAGTTGTGCAAGGGTAGATCAGAGCAGTATGGGTGAAAACAGATGTGACATGGGCCTGCTATGGCCCACCTGGCTGGTGAACCACCCGCACATGTTTCCCAGCTACCAGAGGTTAGCCCAGGACTGCCCTGTGCCGGCTAAGTGGCTGGCCCAGAATGCGTCCCTTCGGAAGATCCCAGGTGTACATTCCAGGCCAAGAGCCATGAACGCCAAAGCAAGCCAATGGGTCCGTTTGGCCCCGCCATCACAGCAGTGGGGGCCGTCATGGCTTCCCATCATGGTGGGGGGCAGGTTGCTAGGGGCAAGGACAAGGCCGGCCACCCGCATGTCTGTTGCACACACACACACACACACCCCTCAGTGCAGGCAGGTGGCGGGACAGCTCTCTGGCTGAAGCCACATTTGGTTGCTGTCCCTTCCCAACCTGGAGAGCAGTGGCTGCTGATTTCTACCCCACCCCAGGTCAGGAAGCTGCAACACCACCCACACATTTGTTTTCATCCTATGTGTCTCAATCTGTGAATCTAGCCTCTGCAGAGAGACTCTGACCTCTTCCACATAAGACTCAAAACAAACCAAAGAAAAATGAAGAAGGAAAAGCCTTTCTCCTTAGCTTAGAGCCCAGTCAGAACCAGGACCCACCACTGAATACTAAACTCTAGAGCTGGGTGAATAGCAAAACATTTTCTGCAAACTAAATTGAATACAAAACTGAATATGCTTCAACTTTCTTTGTGTGTCTTTTGTATTTGCTTCTCACAAATATAGTAGCAACCAAGCCTACTCGCAGCAGTGTCACAAAAACAACAGATTTGAAATGAATTAGGAACACTATTTGTGGGAAGTGCATTTTTAAGTTATAAGCATCAATATTCACACCCAGTTACCAGCATATTAAACTCATCTAACCAGAGAAACCAATAATTACCTAATCTACCATGTGGTCTATGTCCAATCAAAATTAGCCAGCAAAGCCTGATTTTGAATAACAAAACTATGCAGGTAGTACCATTTGCAGAACCAAAAATCTTCAGAGAAAAAATTCAAAATAACAAATATAACTGAGACAACTGCAAAGTGTTAGAAAATAATTTGCGAACAAAAAAGGTGGCTAGATAGGGAAGATAAATACTTTGCTATCAACTGCACACTTGGTTTTACTATACACTTCCTAGATGATTCCTTGCTTTCTTACCTGACCAAGCCATTCAAGTATATTGCCATAATGCAGCAGCAGATCCTTGGTTTCTTGCGTGCTGGTAGATTTTGCTTAGACCCTTGACTGAGGTATAGAGTATATGAATGAAAAATTCCTGCACTTTAGCTTCCCTCTCATGTGCTTCCATACAGAGAAAGCCACAGACTAGCTATCCATTATTATTAATTATTATTGTTATTACTTTTAATTAACATTTATGATGTTTTTAGGTAGTATATAAATAAAATACATAAATAAAACATCCATTAAACCAGGCCAGAGGGCTTGTCTGTTTTAAGAAAAGGCACATTTTTACATTACTAATTTCATATTGCCTTTCTCAAAAGGTAAAATTGTAGTCAAGACACGTTTTACCGTGAGGTTTCCAATCTACCGGATCCAGAGTGGTGTCTTGAAGTAAAAGCTTCCTGTGCCTTGTTTCCATTAAAATTTCAGCTTGTACTTGATGCAAAAATGTACCACTTCTTTAATGCAGACAAATCCACAAGAAATAACATGATAAATTCAGAGGGATGAATACATATTTTAATATTAATTTATAAACGCCACATTGGCACACAGACAAATATGGTTAATTTGTGTTTCACTTTTCCTGTTTTTACATTTCTTTCAGGCAACCTTTACTCTTACAGCCACTACAAAAACAAAATCATGTTTTTCCCCTGGCTGTTTCAGTCACTATGGGTAATACTAAAAACAGAAGTGATGCCGGGCTGCTGCATCCCAAGCTGACCCGGGACAGTTGGCCCAGACCGACACAATGTGCACTGGGTTAGGGTGCAAAACACACATGTGCCCAGCTGGGCCAATGGCCACACAGCCCAGGAGCAGGGAGAACAGGAAACATGCGGCTGGCCATCCCCACCCTCACATGGCACCCACCACGGCTTCCTGTCATGGCAGACCCACGGTAGCCGAATCGGGCAGACCCTAGGCCAGGCTGTGATCCCAGAGGTCTCCAGGTTCACAGTCCAGGCTAGAGTAGCCACCAATACGGCTCAGGGTAATCCTGGGCCAGCATCTGGCAGCGCCTATACACACATGCGGGGTCGGTGCTCAAGCATGCCACAGCGGGCCAAACCGGTCCACTGTCATGTTTGTTTTTACCCTATGTCCCTGTCCTTGTCTGATGAACAAAATATGTGAAGAATTCTTCCTTAGTCCTTTTCTACATTCTATTTCCTCCTTGGAATCTTAAGTACCTTTCTCGCATAAATTGGAATTTTAGTGACATTTAAATGCAGGAGCTTTGGCTCCCTACAAACTTGATAGAGGCCTTTCCTTCTAGGTCTTACAAGAAATCTTGTAGCATTAGTCACTCCAATCAAGTTCTTCATGTTTTTGAGATGACAGGACAACAATTTGTTTCAATTTAACAAAGCACTTTACATTTTTAGAATGGGAGATGCTTTGTAATGACATCTTGCACCAATCAGTCAACATTTGCTTTTCCAGATGGTTGCAGCATGTCTGTGCTCTACAACATACAATTTCTATTTTTGCATCAACAGGTTTGCTTGTCACTTGCATTTTACCAATTGTCTCCCTGTTTTCCAACAGCATTTTCCCCTGTGATTTCTGCATAACTAGATATTAAATGTTACTAATAGCCTGCTTGATTTTTATAGTCCTCAACAGAAAGAACTGAAATTGCTGTACAAACATTACTAGTCCCACAACAGTCCTGCAATATAGCCAGTGGTTTTCTATAGATGAGGAAAATAAGAGATACAGAGGTTAAAGCTAGAAGTTTTAAATTTTGATGCAAAATTTAGATGAATCTATATTTAGACACTGAAAAAGTGGGCTGATTTTCAAACATGTATTGCCTCGAATCTTTTGAAAAGCAAGTCACTTATTTATGGAAGTCGGTTTCTAACATTAAGCTCCCAGATTGGAAAATATTTAACCAAGTGGACTGTCCAAGATTACACATAGACAATGGCAGTCAATAACAAAATAGAAAAAAAAAACAGCACTGGCTCACACTCCCCGTCTCACCTGGAGACAACATTCTCTAGACACCAAGCAGTCTCTCTTTCAGCTCCCTTTAACATTGTTCTCTTAGTTGTCACTGCCAAGTTTGAGTAGCTCCCTAGAAAGTAAACAGTAACAGTAACCAGCAAAAAGACAAAGAATTCCTATGGAACAAACCCTTCTGAGCCCTCTGTAGCTTAACATCTGGCTTGTTGTCTGTCCTCCCTCACCCCCAAGAACCCTGTATGGTTCCTGTCTATCCCCAATTTCATTAAGAAATTATTTTCTGGAATATAAAGAAGGCCTGAATCCACATTCTGGATTAGTCACCTTCAAGGTCACAATTTAAAACAAAAAACCCATCTGAACTCACTGAACTGTGCTTTTAAAAATTATTCCTTCTTCCATTTTATAAACAACGGAGTCACTTTTTTCAATTAGGCTAAACCCTGTGGGGGGGAGAGAATCCTAAGGCCCAGAATGAATTTTTAATGGTACAAGTGTGAATTCCTTTCTTTAAAATGGCTCATGCCATAAGCATACAAAGAATCCCTTAGCCTGATCCAGCTTCCAGAGAAATCAAAGGATGTCTTTCCATTGACTTTCATGGGAGTTGGATATGGCACCGTAAGTGAAACATTGTGCTGTTATATTAAGTGAAAAACCTTGCCAAATGTATTCCTGGTGAGCACATAGCAGTTGTTTGTTTATGTCAAATTACTCCTAGCAATTTTTTTTCTGGTGGTATTGTATGTGATTTGTATTGATACAAACAATTCAATATGAATCCTGGGTAAAAACTAGCATAATTTATAGAGGTGTTAAATTCTCTGACCATTATACTCCTATTGTTATGATTATTTATTACCATTGCAGATAAATGAAAGGCTGTGGGGTTCCTTCCACTTTATTTGCCTCATGCCAGCTGGATTCTGTGAGAGGGATGGTGTTAGAAATTGAAGGATACAGTAATGTTAAATATGCTGTTTCCCTCTAACATCCATTTTGTTCCACAGAAACACTTGCCAGAGATGAAAATATTCAAGATGGCTGTTTTCTGCACCCTTTCACAGAGCTCTGGTTTTTTCCTGAATCAAACCTTTCTTTCCTTTGTTAGATCTGTGAATATTTTATTCCACATCCACTCTGCTTCTCAAAGCATTAACACACTAGCAGAAGTTCGGAGGAGCTACTTTAAATATCTTTTAAAAATATAAACTTTGTTCTGCATTTAATTGTGTTTAGTTAGCTATCCTATCATCTCACTTTAGCTGGGGAAGGAACTCCCCCCAACCAGTTAGTGGGCATATACAGTTAAAGTAAGCATCTGCTGTAACTCGGACTTGTTATAAATTAAACCGGTAAACAGTCGGGTAGTGCAGGAGAAAGTGCTATTTTTTCCAGCATCCATCCATTTCGCTTTCCTGATGTGGCTTTTTGGTCCCCATTCCTAGATCCCTCGCCTTCACTCAGGCCTACTGCATTGTCTCCTACAGAGATCCACATGCGGGGTCGGATGCAGGGGAGGGGACGATAGACGCTTCTCTCTCCCCTATCGTAGCAAGCAGGGGCAGGAAGAGCGAGGCGTCTGGTCTGGCCTGATCTGATCTGCCTGCCTTGCCTTGGCCACGCGTGGATGCCCTTTCCGGGAGTGCTGCTCAGCGCTTAACGGGGTTGTCAGCCTGCGGTTGGGAGCTGAGTGAGGGGGCGGGGGGAAGGCAGATGGAATAGGAGAAGTGCCGCACTATCCTTCTCTCTGCACCTGGAAGGATTTCCGTGCAGCGATCCCTCCGAGGCGGCTACTGAGCAGCTGCGGGCAGAGCCAGCCAATGGCAGTGCAGCTCCGCCAGGACCCAGGGGAGGGCGGCCGGCCAGCCAGCCAGCCAGCCGAGAAAGCAGCCGCCCTTCCATGTAGGGTGATTCCTGGAGGGGGTGGGCTGTGTGTGCGGCCTCTCAAACAACCAGGATCTCCACCCCACCCCACCCCAAGTTCCCTACCAAAGAGGAAGGGATCAGGAAAATCCCACAAGGGGAGCCCCACTGGACGGGTCCAGAGAGGCTCTTTAATGGGGGACAAAAGGGGCCCGTTTCCCACAGGCAGACTCCCCCCACAACAGCTGTCTGAGTGAGCAGGAACCACGTAAAAATGAGCACGAGTCCCAGGGTCTGGCCTTATAATAGCAACCGATCCGATCTGCTAAGCTAGGACGCTTCTCCACCCGCCGAGGCACAAAGAACGTAAACTCCAATCGCAGCAAGGAGAGCTGAGCAGACCCGCTGTGTGGGAAACAAGCCCCGAGGCCGTGAATGTAGTAACCCACCCACCCCCCCCCAAATTATTAATAACAGAACAGACCGAGACTGGCAGGCAGGTTGCTGTCTGCAATGGGAACTGCGCTACCAAAGCACTGAGTAGGACGGGGGAGGCTCACTGTGGGATCTGGGGAGAGCGGAGACAACCCGAGGGGGTTAGGGCAGGAAGGAGAATGAAGATTTAATAGGATGGCACTGAACTACGGGGAGAAATGCCGAAGGTGATCAGAATTAGAGATTAATGCAAAAAGTCTCCACTCAAACAACAAGCAAGCCACTGAACTTTCCCTTGTTCAGAGTCTGATTCATCAATTTAGTCTCACCGAGGTCCTCCCGTCTACGAATATTCACTGGTTATTAACTATATTATTTCACCTTGCCCATATACACTCTGTTGGCAGCTTAGCTCACTCCCAATGTGATGTAGCTTTTGTTTCTTGTAAACATTTCGACAAGACTTCTTTTACCCTTTTCTAAATTGTTAGGGCAGGTAGGCATACAATGTTGTAATAGAATTTAAATGAATCGATCTCTTCTATGTCTGTCAGTGGTTATGGTCCCATGAAAATTACCACCCTGCTATAAGAGTTTTCACTTACAGGATTTCTTAAGTATTAATTTACTTGAGAAGCCTGCCCCTGTATTCATGTGAGCTTTTCATGCCTAATATTTAAGAACTACAGTGATAATCTTCAACACCAAATAGATTAATCCTTAACCTCCACGGAAGGGGAAAAGTTTCCAGAAACATATCCTAAGCAAACTATAGCGAATGGAACCATATATACATTTTAATGCACATACCTTCTAACTTATGAAATGAAGTTACTTTTAATTATTAACATATTGCTGGGAAATAGTATGCTTTGCAGATATCAAATGCAACGTCACACACATATAGAGGAGTAATTACGTTGCAATAGCTAAAGACTGTGTTACTATTTTCTAAGTGTTTAAACCTCACAATGTAACCACTGGAAGGGGTTTCCCAGTATTATACCAACATAAAATGTATTTTGCGATTTACTGTAGTAAGAAAGGTGCTTTATGGAATACTGTTGCATCGTCCTCTGTCTTTGGAGTCTCATCCTCAGCTTCTAAGTCCTGTTTACAACTCTTCTTTCCTATACACATAGCTATTGCCAAATGCAGTTCCATTTGACCAGATTTTATGTTAAATATTATAAACCTTTAGGATCTATAGTGTAGTAAGATAGTCAAGCACAAATACAAACTTTTTTTTAAACAATGTCTAACATTATTCACACTTCAGGCTTTTGATTATTGCTTAATACAGTCCCTCTAATATTGGAGTGCTTGGTGCATTTATTGAGGATAGGGTGCAACATCCACTAGCACAACTTCATTCAAACGATTTTAATAAAATAAATACGCCACTATTTTGCCAAGATTTATGAATAAGGCATTAATTACCTGCTGTAATTACTTGCCATTGCCTGAAACATGTTTAAACTGATTTTATGCCTGTGAAGTGAACTTGCCAGTTTTTCAAATTGCCTTGGTTAAATTTAAAGAAATCCAGATGCAGGAAAACAATACGCCTGTAAATGGTTGTAAAGAAAATATTTTAACTTCCTAGACATTATTATTGGTATAAAATAGGTTTTTTATTCAGTATTTGTTTAAATTTCACTTTATAAAGATATTCCAGCCAGCAAAATATCTTCAGCAACTATGGAGAGTTGTAATTCTCAATTCTCAGCCTATAGTACGGTGTGAATGACCTTCAAAGTGCAAGGTATGCTTTTATTGAAAAGAGGAGAGAAGAATATCTGAAGGAAGAGAAGCATGGATTTTTAAATATAAATTCTGAAAATCTATAACTTTAGGTTATCCAAGATTTTGCGATATTTGATGTGTAAATGAGCCATATTTTGCAGTGATTGAAATGTTTATTTTAATCAAAGTCAGGGGCTAAAATGTGGTAAAGGTGCCAATTCCTAAATGATACATTTAAGTGAAGCTTCGAACGTAATAGGCTTGAACATTCGCTTATGCAGCTAGTTTCCTTCACAGGCTGATGCTACAAAAAGAAACAAACACGGGCCTGAAATATAATTGCAACTTCTGTGTAAACGGTGTAGATGGGATTCAAACCTACTCTTGGAGAATTTGAAAAGCAAACCGGTGTTGGGGAATCGTCCGTACCGATTTAAAACGCTCCTGCAGAGACATTTAGCATGACTCGCCTATCGATCTTATGTAAGATTTCCCCTTGGCTAGTTCTCCTCTTCTCTGTGATCCGCCAGCCGATTTTTCTTCCATAAAGATTGCAGAATTGTGTCCTGAGCCGCAGAAATCTGCAGCCGAGCATTTTAACTTCTGAAATAACAACAATGATGACACTATTCCTCATTGCGCCTGGAGTGGATAGTCCCCACCCTAGCGATTCGGTTCCAATGTTACTCTAATAGTCAGTCCACAGTGAGTGACTCAAATGCAATGTTTCTGAAGCAACAGCCCTAATTACTATTTAGGATCGTCATTAATTATGATTATCATTATTTATGTATTTTCCCTTTTCTCATCTATTGCAGAATGAAAGGCAATAGTAAATAAACTAACAAAAACCCCGACCGCCCAGGGACAGAGTTTGCTGCAAGGAATAAAAGGAGATGGAAGCCGGGTCACCAGGGAAGTAGCTGAAAAGAAATCGCTTTTTCTGCCTGCAGCTAGGGAAGATCTACAAGTGGGGGGTGTCTGGAAATCAGGGAAGATGGGGAGCCGGAGACTAGGGAGAAGGCCTAGGAAGAGGGGAATCAGCAGGGGAGACGGGTGGCTCAGGAGACGAGAGTCCCTTGGTTCCCCCCCTCCGGAGGTCCGGGTGCACTGGTTCCACGGCCCCTTGTACTTTCTGCTTCTCCCCTGTTTGTGCTGGGAGACGTGGGGTGGCAGGCACAGGGTTCCTGTGAATCATTTCGTCTCAAACACAGAAATATTGCAGGAGGAGAAATTGTTAGTGAAATGACCAAGTATGGAGCAGCAAGGAGACGCTGCCGTCATTGCAGCTGGAGCTGCTGCTGCTGCTGCTGCACAGCCTTCCCTTCCTGAGGCGCCCCTGCTCTGACACACACGCAGGCGGCGGCTCTAACGCCCCTACTCTCAAATCCCCCCCACCCCTTCTTAAAATAAGGGATCTTTGCAAAGGCGAGTCCGAAAGGCAAAAGAGCAAATCGTCCCTGGGTGGGCTCGAACCACCAACCTTTCGGTTAACAGCCGAACGCGCTAACCGATTGCGCCACAGAGACATACATAAGAATTTACTCAAACCACTACTGATATACTATAGCATCTGTGACACAAACGTATACGCCTCCCCTCTCCAGAAGAGTGAAGATTTTAAATATCGAGGACTCTTCATTCCTATAGATCTACCTTGCGTTTCTTCAGACTGAAGCATGCTGTGGTTACATAAAGACCGCTAAATCTATTTAATATTACTTAGAAGGAAAGAGTAATTTCTACAGCATTTCATGCAGCATTCCTTTCCTGGGAAACGAAATAAAAAATCCTACTGAGTGGAATTCTGTCTCCTCCGATATAAATAACAGAAGCTTTCCTATTGATTTCAATAGGAACAAGAGGGTTTCAACCCGGAGGGTTACGTGGCTCCGACGCGTTGTCCCTTTGTTACCGATTTGTCCCATTTGTGTATGCAAGGAGCACAGCACTTTCCTGATCCTCTCTCCAAATTTGATGTTTTACAACTGCGATTTAAATGGACTGCGGAGATTATTGGAAACTCAAGATTTTAGTTGGAGCGGAGGTACACCAGCAAATGTGACATCTCTGCTAACTGCCAGAATCCTCAGTAAAAAAACAAAAAGGGGGGGTGGTCGAGAGAAAATCTTGAAGGTAAGCTTCCAGGGACAGAATAAGCAGCACAAAGCACCTATTTCTCTTTGCTTTGTAGTTACCAGTCTTAGCTGGGAAGACCTTATCCCCAAACCACCCCCCACTTCAGTGTAGTGTTAAGTGGAAAGATATATTCAGGCAGCAAAGTGGAGAAAGATTGAGGAGGTCGTAGGAAATTCTTTGGTGTCCTCCATATTTCTAACCTTCTTGGTGTTTTAAATTGGGACGAGAAAGAGCAAGCAATTTCAGTCCTGTTACTTTGCTGGTGGGGTAGTGCCTTTTATCATTTATCTTAATAGTTGTTAATGGGGTGGGAAGTGAAATGAGGATAATACTCAGGTCCCACACAGTAGTTAAACTATTTTAAATGAAAACTTTTTAAGGAATCTTCATCTTGCACTCTGTCTTGCGTTACCTGCTTCAGTCCCATGCTGTTCTTAGTGTTAAGAAAATTGTTGGTAGTCTCCTACAGGCCTAAATCCATTCTGCTCTCCCTCCTTTTGTTTTGTTGAGTAACATGTATACAACAAACAGTAAATAACCAAATAGGCACATTAGGGCCTAGAAGACCTTGAAAAGTAAAACTTAAGCACAATACCTTTGATAAACTAGGGGATGTCGGATAGCCTCAAAAAGGGGAGAGAAGCAAATTAGTTTAGGAAGGCTTTGAGACTCTGATCCAAGAACTTTTGAGACTGATTAACTGGGCTTTACTTTGCACACACTGGCTTCAAGGCACATGCACATTTTTTTGCAGGATTGGGGTCCCGGCACCTGCAATAAAGGAGCAATTACTATGTATTCATTAAAATGTTAAGCACCTTCCACAACATCTCCAATTAAAAACAACAACAACAAAAACCCAGAGGCAGCTTAGCTGCTGAGCCAGAAGAACAGTAATAATGCTGAATGGAAATAGCAGGGTGCTCCAAGTCACACAACAGAACAACACGAATGTAAGAAGTGCCATGCTGGGCCAAACAAATGATCCATAGAGCCCAGCAGCCTGTTTCTAATAGTGGCCACCTTTGGCTACTTCAGAGACAGAAGTCCATAATGGAGCGATCATCCCCTGCTATATAACTCTCAGCCCTGACAGTCAGAGGTTACATGTTTATCCTAGGAATTTATCTTAGGGTGATAATAGACATGACAGGGGCCTGCTATGGCCTGCGTCTGCCTGGACCAGAGACTTATTTCATGTCTATTATTACTGGGCCACCAGATGTGGACCTGCTGCCACGACCTAGGTAAGCTGCTAGCCCAGATGTGGTCTCCAGATGATTCCTAGGCTCACAGCCTGGACCAAGGGTTGCCCAGGCGGGCCAACATGGGCCGTAGCATTACAGAAGAGACCTGCCTAGTTGAGGTGTCTGGGACAGCTCTGCCGTCGATGGTGCCAGCCGGGTACTCTGTGCAGCATCAGGCTAGGATCAGAGGCTGGGGTGGCTGTGATCTGTAAAAACACCTTGACCTTTCAGTGGCATCTGGTTCTTAACTCATCCAATATGTACTGTGTCCACCTCATGTTGGATTTGGCTGGGGATAGACTGGGGATTCTGCTGGTGTACAAACCACCACGCTGCACAGCAGACTCCCTGACTGTTCTAGCTGAGCTGGTCTCGGAGATGGTGTTGGGATTGCTCAGACTTATTGCCTTGGGTGATTTCAACATGCATGCTGAGGCCAGCCTTTCAGGGGCGGAGCAGGAGTTCATGGTCACCATGACAACTGTGGGCCTATCCCAGGTAATATCTGGTC
>QEPC01013874.1:3467340-3487131 GCA_003113815.1 Sphenodon punctatus | reverse complement strand
GGGGGGGCATACCCTCGACCTGATCTTCGGTTCTGGCCTTGAGGCGGGGGGTCCGGTAGTGGGGGAGGTCAGGGCGGTGCCCTTGTCATGGACGGACCATTATCTCCTTCAGGCCAGTCTCTCAGCACTCCCCCTCCGGAAGGGGAATGAACCAGTTAGGATGGTCCGCCCTTGGAGGCTGATGGAACCACAGTGGTTCCAAGAGGTCCTGAGGGAGTTAACCTTGGACCTGGACGGTCACTCTGCCGATGAGCTTAACATTCCAGTGAATTTGCAAAACCTGGCTGTTCGCCCAGGCCTTTGGGGAGGGGGGGAGGGGGGGAAAGTTTTTTTTTTTTTTTAATCCCCCTCCACCCTTATTTATTGTATTAATTAATTTATATGTTCCTTTGCCCTGTTTTAATTGCTGCAATTTTACGAATGTTTTAAAATGTTTTATACTTGTATTTATTTATAATTTTTTTAGGGTGCAAGATTTTCAAATGGACCATTGGCCCGCATACAATTGATCAGGTGACCTCTTACCATTATTTGGGGCTAGTCTTTCAGGCTAATGGGGCATGGACAGCGCACTCGCTGGCGGATGTCAGACAGGCCAGATTGGTGGAACATCGATATGCAATTTTTTTAGAACTAATGGGGGCCATCTGATACTGCCAGCTATCCAGGTCTTTAAAGGTAAATGTCTAGGGCAACTTCTGTATGGTGCTCAACTGTGGATAGCCGGGAAATTTGGGTCATTAGAAAGGGTGCAGAACATGTTTCTGAGGTCGCTCTTGGCCTTGCCAAATCATGCATCCAATGTTGCGCTCCGCAGGGAGTGTGGGCTTATCCCTAGTGAGTCTCAGGTCTGGCGATTGGCTATTGGATACTGGCTGAAGTTGCATTTTTCCCATTCTGCCCCATTGGCTACGCTGGTGCTGGCTGAGGATAATTACTGGGTAACCCAAGTCAGATCCAAGTTATGTCGGATGGGTCTGGCTTTGGATTATCTATATTCTCTCTCCTATGATGGCATCAGGAATCTCTTTTTACAGAGGCTGATGGATATTACCCTCCAAGAGGAGACTGCTATTCTTAGAGGCAAGACCTCATTGGCCCTAGTCAAGGAGTTACATGATACCTCCTTTGTTATACCTCCCTATTTACAATTCCATTTGACCCCTCAGGTCCGTCGATGTTTTACAATGGCCAGAATGAATGTCTTTCCCTCAGGTGTGGTTGAGGGACGTTTTAGGGGGAAGTCCCTAATTGTTCCTTCCTGTGATTGTCAGCTCCCCGACACCTTGGAACACATTTTGCTGCACTGTGAACGGTATTCAGGTCTCCGTGCTAAGTGGATTGCCCCTTATTTGGATTTAAACTGGAACGATTGTCAGATACTGTTGAAACTGTTGGGGGGTCAGGATGAGACGACTACGAGGAAGGTGGCCTACTTCCTCTTTAAGGTGCTCGCACTTAGAGGTGACAGGGAGGCTCAAGTCGTACCCTAAATGCGGGACCCGGGCTGTGGGACTTGGGATTTGATTTTGATTCTACTATGGGCCAAATTGGGATGCTTCGGGCTGCCATTGGCTGATGATTTTTGTATTTTGTATTTTTGTATGGTTGTGTCTTTGGTGTTCCTTTTTATGTTTGTGTGATGGCAAGTCTACACACTAATAAACTTTATATATATATACTTTTTTTAGAGTGTTAGCCGCCCCGAGCTGTTTCAGGAGGGCCGGGGTAAAATATGATTAAATAAATAAATAAATAAATAAATATTTTCCTGAGTGGTAAACACCTAATTTAAAACCCAGCATTGTGTGTATATAGTTAGGATTATTTTTCCCTATGTGCATTACTTTCTACTTTTCAATACTGAATTTCATCTGCCATTTTATAGCCCAGTCATGCAAGATCCAACTGTAACTCTTCACAATCCACCATAGTCTTGTCTGTTTTGAATAACTTTATGTAATCTTCAGATCTGATCACCTCATTTAAACTCAGAAGATTGATTTATTCTCTATATACAAGTATCTGTACATTAATTGGCTGCTTTCTAGACCCCAAATGCACAGCATCCCAGCCAAATAGCAGCAAACGTGCAGCTATCCACTCTCACTTATTCCAAAACTTGAATTAAAACACTTACTCTGAAGTTGAAACCTAAAGATACAGTTTGCCTATTACAGGGGTTTTTCACCTTCCTGAAGTGTCAGAACCACAGCAATGAACCAGAGCTAGTCAAATTAGTGGCCTAATCCTGCACAGCAATTTCTTTGTTCCCATGACAGAAAAACAAATAAAAATCAAAACCTGGTTCTCCTGTATGAATCCCATGAGTACAATTTTATTTTAACTGGGCTGCAAAAAACAAACTACAGAAAACATGGTTACAAAAGATGTATTTAAAAGATAAGGAGAGTAAAGCACAGATATGTTTTTTTTTATTGAGGAGAAAATGGTCTTTTCCACTGAATAAAATATATTTGTGAAGAATAGACAGAATCTTTGTATTTTTATCTTGACTGTCGTGAATTTTGAAGATGAGGTAATAAATGTTGGGTCTTCATTAGCCTGTCAATCTTCCATGCTTTAAACATCTAGGAACATGGAGCACTTGGAAATCAGAGGTTTTAACAATTTCCCCACTTCATACATCTGTAGACAATGAGTAACTGAACCACAGACTTTTCCCAGGAATATAGCTAGTTGAAGGGTGTGACCTATGCAGATTAATAGACATATATTTTTCCTTCTTGATAAAAGCCAGGGAAGAAAAGCAATGTTGTAATTTAAATACAATCTACACACAGTTTGGACTTGGGGACTGCCATTGCTGATATTGGGTAATTCCAAATGAGCATTTTGGGGAGTTCTGAGACATAAATTTGGCAGTGCAGAGAAAGTAAGGTTGCTGTGTTATCACTGTACTACTTTGTCTCTATTGCATACATTTGGCATTAATCTTAAGTAGTTTCAAAGACAAATGTACCACAACTCACTCGAGTCCCCTGTTTTCAGGAAAATGTCCTGATTAGCTCATGGACCATGGCCGCGATCCACAAAGCACTTGGCTTCAGCGGGACTAATCCAGAGTAAGCAGTTTGTTGGCCATAATCTAGGTTAGTATACCACAACAAGAATCTTGTCAACAGAGATAAGAAACATACATTGTAGGATACGTTCACATGTTCTCAACTGGGAAACTGTTTCTAATTTTTTATACTCTGACGCTCAGTAATATGTTCAGAGGAGTATATTCTTGGAAGTTGTAACAGAATCTAAATCTATTTTTATAGATGAAGTTTCTGGCCCGAGTCTGAGGTGCTTCAGATGTAATTAATGCAGAATATTTTTGAGAAATAATGAGCCTGATGCTACTGAACCTTAGTGCAATTGCTACTGAATTTGAGTGTTTCATGAAACACACAAGGAAGTCGATCATTTATTTATTTTATTTATTTATTTAATATATTTATACCCCGCCCCTCCTGCAAGCAGCTCGGACTCTAAAATATTAACATAAGCAATGCTCTCTTTAAAAAGTGTTCCGTGCGGTCCAGCACTCTCAAACTCAAGTTCCAAACACAGGCTGTTATTCAGGACCACGGCTGGATCCAAGCAAGTGCAGACTGTGCACAGGACTCCCCAACACCTGGAGTCCATGAATAAACTCTGAAATTATAGCCTGAGTAGGAGAAGCACTTATATAAACTCAGGGAGCCCTGCTCTGCAGAGGACTTGCAACAATTTGGGAGGAGGCCCCCAACATATGGGACCAATAAATAGACTAGAAATAACAACATATATGAAACATACTGTGATGAGTCAGGCCATGGCCCCTTTAAGGCCAGCCTGCCCATCAGTTTGGCCCTGTCCATTTTGAGGAGTAGATGAGGGGAAGGCTCCAAAAGCCAAGCTAGTTTGCAGTGAGCTGCTGAAGAGTGAGGAGCTCAGAAAGCAGCAGGGCAGGCTACAGCTTGGGATCTGGTCTGGATCCTGAAACTCCCACGACCTTGGGGACACTAGGAGTCCAGGAAGGGGGTCAACTTGTTGACAGCCTGCAGGTGTACTCTGAGCCGGAGAAGTGAATTGTGCCTACTGTAGATATGGATGACTGTGTGTGAAAGAAACTGGTCATTAACCTTAGAACTACCTGAATTTATGTGTTTGGAACCAATCTTGCAAGGACATACCCTGCCTGGGATCGCACATACAAAGCCCACAGAACCTGCAATGGAGGTAGCCTCAACCCCCGAAGGGGATGTTTTATTTAACTGAGCATCCAAAATTAGTCATGGTAATGTTTCCCTTTTTCTAATAGGTGAATTGGTTTGTCTGAGGGGACCAGGAAGATGGAACCATGTACCTGCTGAGTTGAGTTGGTGGTTGAATCAAGTTATGTGTCTGTATGGCCTCTGGTCTGGTGTGTGTGTGTGAGTGCGTGTCTGAGGTTGCTCTCCCACAAGCTGCTTTCATACCATGGGAGCATGCAACTATTCAAATCTAGCGCAGCTCCCGTCTTGTGGGAAAGTAGGAATTGTGGCTCTCCCACTGGCAGGCTTGTGCAACATCTGTGTCTCTGTCACAGATCAGGACAGCCACAGCCCTCCTTTGTAGAGAACATATCTCCTTGTGGTGAAATTGGCAGTAGCGGAGATAGGTCCACATGGTGGCTGCCCTGCCACAGTGTGTGCAGGTGGTATCTGGTGCTGGCTCCGCTTTCCTATGAAAGGAAAGTCTACTAGGTCACCGTTGCTTTAACAGTGATGATTATCAAGCATTTGTATGCTAGGAGGCACCCACTACACCATTCTGCAGTGGGCCCCAAGTTCCCTGTATCCAGCACTGTTCAGGACAGCAACAAAGCACATCTTTAGAATTAAGCATGTGTTTTAAGTGCTATCCTAAATAGGACTAGACTTACACACACATTTACTTTTTTTCCTGAACTGGGCTCGCAGTCTGTTTAACATAGGGTGAAAACAAATGAGACAGCGGCCAGTCCGATCCCCTGGCTGCCCTATGGAGTGGTGGCACAACAGCTGCCACTTGCTAGGCTGGCGTGTAGAGCAGAACATACATGCAGGTCCCACACAGTGAATCCGGGTGGGTGGCCAGCTGTCTTGCTTTCCCCATGCCATGGGTTGGGCTGAGGAACCGAACACATGAGCAGGAATTCATTTCTATCCCTAACCCACTCCACTTACGCTTCTGGTAGGCAGCTCTTCTCAGTCCCCCCAAGGAGGTCCAGCTCTAGCGTCTCATCAAGGCACTTACAGTGGCCCTGCACATATTCCCCTCACTTTCAGTAGGGCAGCAGCAAAATAAAGTGGCAGAGAGGGTTCAGCTGCTGTTAGGGACAGGCCAAACTCTGGCAGTGCAGAAATCTCCAGCAAAGCTGTACTCTTGTTTGCATCACACAGTGCCATCAGCCCCAGGGGTCCCACATTAGCAAGCCACTGCACCCAGAACCTCAACTGGGCTGCACAGTGTTTGCACTCTGTCCTGCACACACAGTGCCCCAAGAGCTGCATCTGCCAGCACATGACTGCATACTCCGCCTTGCAGGATGATTGGTCTGCCAGCATCCTCTGTACAACACCCCTCATTCACACATCAGCCAGGTCCAAGGTATCAAATACCCCATAACATCTCCATGTCCCACACGTCAGGTGGCCAAAGCAGGCACAGACTGAAGCAGCAGCCATGGCGTCATGATCCTGGGACAAAGAACAGACAGGAAGTGTGCCAAATGGCAGAATGAAGACAAGGAGCAGCACATTCTGCTTGGAAACAAGAAAAAGTGTTACTTACACAAGATAAGGAAATAACTGAGTCGGTGCCAACCAATGGGGAGCGAGAGACCAGTCTCCAGACAGAGACCTTGACCATCCTGGAGAGATGCACACCTGGCTAGTTCATTACATCAGGGTCCATCTCCCCTCTCTTCCCTTCCCCCCACCTGAGTGAGCGATGTTGTGATCCCAAGGTGCTAATTAGCTGGATATGATTAAGCAAAAGGCTGTGACAGGGTGTAACCTCCTGGGACAGGGCAGACACAGATTCAGACACAGATTCACTTTCCCACCCAATAGCTAGGTGCATAGCCAGACAGGTGATGTCTGACAGGTGCTCATGTGCAGCACGTCACCACTTTGTCGGCTCTGTCATGTTGCCTGAAGATGCCATGGCTGGCTGGCTGACAGCCATGGAGCACGAGCGCTTAGCAGCCCTGCAGGTCCTCCTCACCACTGCTGAGGTGAGCCAACGACTGACCCAGACAGTGCAAGCCATCTCTTGTGCTTTGCAGAAGCCCAGAAGGCCATTGCCAGCCATAGATGGGTTGTCGCCAGAGCTGTGGATTGCACGGACAGTGCAGGTTCAGACGCCTGAGACTGGCCCTCATTCAACTCCAGCTGGGAGCACTGCTGGGGATGGAGATGCTGCACGTGGAGATGATGTGTGTCAGAGGTTACTTGCCCCATGACATGGCTGCAGTGAACCTTGCCCTGTGCCAGGTGATGCCCATCAGGAGGTTGGCCTGGGTTACACTGAAAAGCATGGAATGGTGGGAGACCATGCTATCCATGTGGGGAGATGACAAGTGGATGACACATTTCCGCATGTCCCCACAGCTCATGGTCCAGATAGTGGAGTTCCTCAAGCCACAGCTAGAGAGGGAGCAGTCGGTCATGAGCGTGCCCATTTCCATGGAAAAGTTGTGACCATCACCACTTGCGAGCTCACCACACTGGACTCCTTCCACTTGGTGTCCTAATAGTTCACCATTGGCACAACCACCATGACTGCCATCCTTGTTCAGGTGTGTGAGGCAATCATGGACATGCTGCTGAACTGTGTGGTCCAACTGGTTGACCCCAAGGAGGTGATGGAGGGCTTTCAGGAAGAGGGCTTTCCCAATTACACTGTGGTGACTGATGGCAGCCACATCAATATCATCTCCCCACCCCATAGCCGTGATGACTTACTCAACCACAAGAGGTACTGCTTGGGGGTCCTCCAGGTGGTAGCAGACCATCGTGCCCAGTTCATCGATGTGTTGACTGGCTGGTCCAGGCAGAACCATGACACCCACATCCTCTGCCTATCCCCATTCTTTGGGTGCATGCATATGGGGAACTTCAGACATAACACCATCACTAACATTGAGGGGGTGCTCATGAAGTCCAACCTTCTGGGGTACCCAGCTTACCCCCTTTCACCACGGCTCATGAAGCCCTTCACCATGCCCTGCACCCTGGAACAATGCCAGTAGGCCATGGCACTGAGTGCCATGTGGTGTGTAGTGGAGAGGGCGTTCGGGCTGTTGAAACAGCAATTGCGATAAATTGCTGGCTGGATAGACTTCAAGGTAGAGACTGTCCCCCTGCTGTCCACAGCCTTGTGCATTCTGCGTACCATCTGAGAGACCAGCACTGCAGCTTTCGAGTACCCACCCCCCATTGTCCGCAACCAGCCAGTGCCCCTGTTCAAGGAGCAGACCAGCCAGGCTGAGAGACGTATAGTTGGGGAGATAAGGGACACTTTGTGCTGGCATATAAGCCTCATGGCTAATACATAGGGTGGCCATACCGCCCCCTTAGAAGAAGATGCTTTTGAAAAATAACATGGTGCAGGGCTGAACTGGAACCAATGCAGTCCTGCAATGTGTATTTTTCATACGTGTCCTCTTTTAAAGGGGAGGTATGGCCACCCTACTAATACAAATGTAAATATGCGTATAATAAAGCATGTTAAACTGTTTCCATTGTGCCCGTATAATTCCCTCTGGGCCATTCAGCCCTCCACCCCACCAGGATGGCATACCATCCCTCCACGGACCCCAGACCTCCAGCTCCAGTTATTTCTGGACCTGTCCCCACCACCCCCACTCACTCACTCCTTCCACCCATACCCCTCAGATGTCCTGGATGTTCTGGCAGACCGCAGGGGCCGCCCTCGTGCGCCGAAGGTGAGGTGGTCCCCAAGGTATGAGGGGCCCAGACTGTGTAGGACTTTATAGACCAACACCAACACCTTGAATCTGGCTCGGTACGCTATAGGCAGACAGTGCAGAGTGCGGAGCACAGGTGTAATGTGCTCCCATCGCCTCGTCCCAGTAAGGAGACGGGCCGCCGCATTCTGCACCAGCTGCAGCCTCTGAACCAGAACCAAGGGAAGCCCCACGTAGAGCGTGTCAGTAGTCTAGCCTCGAGGTGATGAAGGCGTGAATAAGAGTGGCCAGGCCGGGCCTGGAGATGTATGGGTGCAGCCTCCACACCAGATACATTCAATAACCTTTCCTAAAAAGGAAAAATTAGAGACAGGATGGTAACTGGCGAGTGCGTCCACATCCAGCGAAGGCTTCTTCAGCAGGGGGTGCACCACAGCCTCCTTGAGACTGGGTGACAACCTCCCCTGCCAAAGGGATGAGTTAACCACCCTCGCCAGAAGCGACCCCAATGTCTCCCTGGAAGCTTTTACCAACCAGGATGGGCACAGGTCTAGTTCACAAAACAGACCCCAAGACATCCACCGCATCGGCCGCCGTCACTTCCTGAAACTCCTCCCAGAAAGATCGACCAGACGGTGCCTCCACAACCTCACGCTCCTCTCCTACTGCATTCAACCCGGTGTCGAAATTACTCTGGATCTGAGCGATCTTGTCTGCAAAGTAGGTGGCAAACTCCTCACTGTGGGCATGGCAAGTCCCCATCCAGGCGGAGAGTGTCAGCGCTCTCACTGACAGGGCAGGCTTGGGCGGTGAGCGTCCTGTTGCCCGGCAACAGCAGGGACAGCAGAGCGGAAGGAGATAGGGTTCTGGGATCACCTGGGCGGGGCCATTCCACGTGGATGCGGAATTCAGACCCCGCCCATCTCCAGCTGTACTGCCTGAACGTCGAAGCTCAGCGGAGGGTTGGGCCCCGCCCTGAGCAAGCCGATCCCTGGGGGGAGCTCATAGCTATATAAGAGACCGCTGGGGGCAAGAGCCTTTGCCGGTAATCATTTTGAGAAGCTGGCCCCTGGATCCTTGTGTCCCTTGTTTCTGGATTATCTGAGGAGAGCGAGTTGAGAACGAGTGCTTCTAGTGTCTTCCCCCCTCCCTGCTCCTGAGTGAAAGTTGGTGAGAGTGGTGGTTTGTACTTGTCTTGTGTACGTCCTGCTTGTATTCCTGCATATGTGAGTTGAGTCTTGGTGTTTTGGCCCTTTATACCCTTGATCCTTGTCCTGCCATCCCTCTCCTCCTTCTCCCTTACACATCCCCTCCCTTGAGTGCAAGCCCTATCCCTTCCCTTCACTCCCCTTTTCCCTTGTGGCTCCCTTCCTCCCCCCCTCCCCTCCGGGAACCATTTACCCTTATTTCCTCACCACAGTTCCACGGTGCCCAGGTCCCTGTGTATCACCCCGAGTCTCTGAGACAACCCTGTGCATTTCACTGCTCTGGGGCAATTGCCTTCCTCTTTACCATCCCGATGATGAAAAGGGTTGCCCTCTGCATTTGAGGGAAAGCCCACCTAACAACCTGAGGGATAACTATACTCCGATAGACTGCGTGTGTATAGAGGAAGCTGCCCTTAGTTTCTCCCTGTTGTCCCTCCTCTCTCCTCCTCCCCTGTGCTTTCCCCCCTCCTTTCCCCCCTTCCCCGTGACAGAGGGAGGCCGGACTGACCAGCCCCCGCACCACCTGGAACAGCTCAGCTGGACTCAACTTTGCAGATGCTATGAGGGCAGCAAAGAATTCCTTCTTTGCTGTCCTCACAGCCTCAACAGAGGACCACAAATGAGTCCTATGGAGAAGTTGGTCAGATTCAGAGTGAGTCCGACACCAGCGTCTCTCTAGTCTCCTGCCTACCCGCTTCATACACTGCAGCCCCTCAGTAAACCAAGGGGTTCTATGGCGACGAGACAGGGGCAGGGCGCATCTCGGAGCCACCCTATTGATGGCCGCTCCCAGCAAGATGTTCCAGTGCTGTACCAGTACATCGACAGAGTGGCCCTCAGGGTCCAGAGATAACTCCCTCAGAGCCTCCTGGAACCGCTGCGGTTCCATCAGCCTCCATGGGTGGACCAAACTAACTGGTCCATTCCCCTTCTGGGTGTGTGTGTGTGTGTGTGCTAGGAGGCTGGTCTGCAGGAGATCATGGTCCGTCCATGACAAGGGCACAGATCTCACATCCCCCACTAACGGACCACCTGCCTCAAGGCCAGAACAGAAGATCAGGTCAAGGATATGTCCCCCCACATGGGTCGGGCAGTTGACCACTTGGGACAAGTCCATGGTTGCCATGGCAGCCATGAACTCCTGCTTCACTCCCACAAGGTCGACATCGACATGAGTGTTGAAGCCCCTCAGGACCACGGTCCTGGGGGAGTCCAGCTCTACCTCCGAGGCCAGCTCTGCTAGAACGGCAAGGGATGCCACAGGACAGGAAGGGGCCTGGTATACCAGCAACATCCCAAGCTTGCCCCCAGCCAAATCAAACACCACATGGAGGGCCACCACACCTGGAATCTCCTGGACTGGATATCTCCTAACTGGCCAGTCCTCCCTAAAAATAATAGCTACACCTCCCCCCCGGCCCCCCATACGAGGCTGGTGCTGCACAGCATACCTGGCCGGCACGAGGTCCGCCAGAACTGGTCCAGCCCTCTCATCCAGCCAGGTCTCTGTGATGCACTCAAGGTTTGCCGCCCGATCCAGGATGAGATCCCGGATCACTGAGGCCTTGTTCACTACAGACCTTGCATTCAACAGCATCAGCCCCCCACAGGTGGACCCTGGACCTTGATCCATCCTCATCCTTGGCGGGGGGGCAACCCTCCTAACCTCCACCAGGAACCTTGGTCCTCTGGGAGGACGAGTCACCTGCCCGCAAGGACCATACCATCCTCGCCCCAGAACCACCCCTATAGCCGCTCCCTCCCCCCATCCGCTACCTCCTGGCCCCAGCCTCTGGGCTGCCCACCCTGCCTCTGGAACCTGTATTCCCTCTCCCTCCCTCCCCCACCCCTTGCCTCTAGTTGTGTCGCCTGATGCCACCAGGAGTCAACACCAGAGACCCTACCCCTATTTCCTCCCACCTCTCACCTCCCCCCCCCCTTTTCAGCCAAACCTCATGCTGCCACCAGAGGTTGGCACACACCCACACACCCCTGCCACGGAGTGCCAGGTACACCCTCCCCCCCACCATCACCATACCACCCCGCCACCGGCCCATGCCCATGCTGCCACCATGGTTCCGCGCCGGTTTGATGTCTTATATCTGGTACCCGTACATCTCAGGCTCCGATCTTGACACCGTCATCCATGCATTCATCACGTCAAGATTAGAGTAGTGCAATGCACTCTATATGGGGCTACCTTGGTGATGACCCAGAGGCTGCAGCTGGTGCAGAATGCAGCGCCTCATCTTCTTGTGGGGGCGGGCTGCCGGAAGCACATAACATCAGTGCTTCGGTCTCTGCTCTGGCTGCCTATAGTCTTCCAGATCCTATTCAAAGTGTTGGTTATTACTTTTAAAGCCCTATATGACCCGGGCCCCACTTACCGGCAGGACTGCCTCACCCCTCATTTCCTAGATGACCCCTGCAGTCAGCTGAGGATGCCTGCTTAGAGGTCCCCTGGGTGGCCACATTTGAGCAGGCATTCTTGGTGGCCGTGCTGTGCTTGTGGAACTCCTTTCCAGTGGAGATTTGCCTCTCCCCAGATCTCCCCGCCTTCCATAGACAGTGTAAGACCTGGCTCTTTTGCTAGGCATTCAGTGAAGAGGATGGGTAGTGGGTGGTTTTTTTCCTGGGGATTAGGGGTTTTGTAGGGCCTGTGTTTTAAAATATTTATTATTGTATTTTATTATATTATATTTTTATTTGATATTTTATATGGGTTGTAAACTGTCCTGAGCTGCCATTGGGCAGGAGGGGGAGATATACAAATTATGAAAATAAATAAATAAATAAAAGCTTACCAGGCATGGGCTCTGTAAATTGCTTGGCATAGGGATATGGAGGCCAAGCAGATAATGGACGTGTTGGCATGGAGAAGGGGTGGGAAACCTCTGGTCTGGGGCCACAGTGGCAGTTGGGGACTGTGCCATGGTCCACATACACTATTCTCCATCCGCCCACCCCCCACTCCCACCTGGGCATCATGAACCTCCCCAGTTCCCAAGGCAAGGGGGGGGACACAGGTCCCTCCCCTCCCCCAGCTCCAGGTGGTGGAAGAGCAGCACATGTGGGTCCCCCCCCCCCCAGCCCCATCCAATGCAGTTTATTCTCTCCCACTTCCCTGGCTCACAAGGTGGGAGAAAGCATAGAGCTATCTTCCCCAGCTTCTATACCAGTGTGGGTTCCTCCATTCTGGGAGCTGGGAAAGGGACCCAGTCACTGGGAGCTTTGGGAGAAGGACTACTGTGCGGTACTGGATCAGGGTGCAGCCCTGCCGGTGGCAAACTGAGCTGGGGTGGAGCATTGTGCAGTGCACCCAGGATCCTACATGGGCAGGGCAATGGGGCCAGGGCATGATGCAGGAAGCAGGGACTGAGAAACACACTCTGTGGCATTTGTTGCTGGAGCAGGCACACCCCACAGTGGGGATATACTAAAAGGAATGATAAAGATAGTCTATTCAACATGGAGACTGCTTGATTACCAGCTGGAAACAACAGTGATCTGTGAATGCCAATAACCCTTACTGGGTGATAAAGGAATACAATGGAACTGCATCCTGGAAAGGAAGGGAGCGTATGGTAGGGTACAGAGGACCTGTCGGAAGAACAAAGGGGCTACCTCTGCCCCTTTGGTGGCATTCCACCCTCCCCCCTTTTAGAGATGTAGTTCCATTGTATGTCTCTAGTGCTCTGTTAGGCTATTAGCATTCACGGATTGTTATCATTTCCAGATGGTAGTTGTAACAGGGTCAAGGGCACTCGGGGTTGAGTTCTGGCAGGATGTTGCCCACTAAGTCACTCTTTTTGGGGAATCTTGCCTCAAGTGTCCTTTACTTCAGTATATACAGTCCAGTCCTGTAGGATGTCAGCTCATGTACCCTCTTGCCACCCAAAACTTCCTTAATTCTGTGATCCTCCCCCCCTCTAACTCATAAAGAAGAGCTGGGAGCCAGGGCCCACCAGCCTTTCCCAGCTCCCAGTCCTGGGACCCTTTGTTAGGGTCACTACCCTTGATACGGGGCTAACGCCTTTCCCTCCATGTCTTTTCCCAGGACTCTTGCATTTTGTGTCTCATTTATCTTATCCTCGGACTCTCTAGATTCCTCATATTCCATGAGAGCAGCTCATAAGCCTGCTACCTCCTTACGGAGGGCCTCATTTTCCCTCATTACTATACTTTTATTCCTAAATATTATCTATTTGTATGCATGGTGTCCAGCTCTTTCCCTATAAGAGAAGTCAGGGTGGCCTGCTCCATTCTCCCTGGCACTGGTGTTCTTGCCATAGGCTGAACTGGAGCTTGCAGCGGAGGATGCATTTCCATCTAATCCTCCCAGGCTGTCTATGAGCCCTCCCAACTCAGGTCTCGTCTGGTTGCTCTTTGACAGTTCAGGTGCCTCTGGAGCCAGAACCCACTCCCATTCTCTGTAGGGACCTTTATGGCAGGTTTTTGCCTTCACTGCTGGGGCTCCCTTCTAGGACAAGCCCACTTGAGGGGGCCCTGCTCCTGACACCCCCAGCAGTGCTTTGAAGGGCCCTTGTCCTGCCATAACTCTCTCTGTTCCTCCACTTGACTCGAGCCTGGTTCTAGAGTCCTACTCGCCTCCGGACCCTCTAAAGCCAGTTCCTTGTTTTAGCTTTGCTTAGGGTGCTCCCTGTTACCCCTCTGAGGGCACACCCACTGCCCATGTCCCAATCTGTGGTATCACCAACATCTTTTTATTAAAACCCAGGCCTGGCCAGTGTACACATAAGCCACCCCGCTCTGGCACCTTAGAGTTTTTCCGGCTCCACACCTCTGGAAAGAGTAACGTCTCCACACATGTCTCTGCTGTCCACAAAAATAAGTATTTTGGGGTAGCCCTCTGTAGCAGTGGCCCCTGGTGCAGTCCTCTCTCTCTGACACGCTTTATGGGGAATTAGCTTGACCAGCTGCTACCTTAACCCTCTGTTTCCGTCCTTTTTGACTTGGGCAGGTTGACTTTCTCACTGTCCTCCCTTCTGCCCCTCTCAGCCAGTTCCATTCCTCACAATACAGGGGCTTCTCCCACTAAACAGGTGGGTCCCCTGGGGTTTTCTCCCCAGTCAGCTAGCCCAGCCAAGCCAAACCAAACCCTATAGGCAACTTAGTTTGGTCCCACCTTGTTTGCCAGTATTGCTCCTTGCTGGGTTTGCTGGGATACTGTATTGGTTCTCAAATAAAATCAAAATATTTTATTGCGTGGTCACAAACCATTGCAAAAGACACAAATGTAACAAGACAAAACACAGGTATAATAAGATAATAACAACCTGAAAACAATCATTATTATTAGATCAACAAATCTGCTGCCACCCAACAGATGCCATAGCAAGGGGATCAGCTGATAACAAGTTTCCATTTTACAAGGACAGAGAAATATGACTTAAAAACAGATTTCTACAATGAACAGCCTGGAGCAAAAAAACTGCTACATTTTTAATATCAGGATCCATGCTATCAAGAACCACAGCTAAAAGCGCATGGTCAGTTCTACCTGGGTACTTCCTTATAGTAGGTCCTAAGAACTCCTGATGTGGGCCGTCATAAAGATGACATTGTAAGATATGCCCAACAGTCTCAACTGCTTGGTTGTCAAACGGGCATAACCTTTCAATATACGGGAGGGAAAGGCATTAAATCGCACGCTACAGAGCAGTTGTTTGGCCCTGCCGGAAATGGGAGCAGCTAGATAGGCGGCAACCTGCCCCATTTCCAGAATGAACATCTGGTAGACTCGGATATGTAATGACAGCCCGATCCTACCAAGCTCTAATTGGCGATCTATGTCCTCTGAACGAGAAAGCACCTCCTTTTTATGCAAAGCAGGAGGTTTGTGTAGGAGATACTCCGGGGAGATACGCATCTCTCTTAATTGGGCATCAACCCTTAAGGACCACTGCTCCAGAAAGGGGTCCTCCAGGGCACCCCTTAATAGGCTTGGTCCCTGCTCACATCGCATTTTGAGCCAGAATTTCAAGGCAGCTTCTCTAGCGACCTGGGACCACGGCTTCTGGCCCAACTCAGCCCGAATAGCAGCCAAAGGGGTACCTCGCGGAGCTCCTAAAAGCTTCTGCAGGAATTTGGATTTGATCTTATCCACTGGGCTAGAGTGAAAAGCGGCCCATAGCTCAGCCCCATATAGCAATTGGGACCTAGCCTTACTAGTGTACACCTGGAGGGCTGGAAGGACCACCATCCTACCCTGTTTGGCAAAACGTCTACTTATGGATTGGGCGGTGGCTTGGACCAATCTCAAAGCCCTATTAATGTGCTCCTGCCAGGAGCCAGGCCTATGAAACAGGATACCCCAGGATCTAAATGCCTGAACCTGTTGAACCGGAAGACCCTCTACAGACCATACCTGGGTTTTCCATTGAGAAGAAAAAAACAATTTCTTAGATTTTGCATGGCTAATGCTCAGATGATTTGCCTGACAAAAAGCAGCAAAGGCTTGGAGCTGCCGCTGAAGCCCCACCCGTGTCTGTGATAGAAGAGCAACGTCGCCGGCTTAGCATAAGCAGCCGACGGTCGTGAGGCTAATTTTGGTGGGAAAAAACGGGGATCTGCCATAGCAGGGATGATGTCATCTATAAAATAATTAAAGAGTGCAGGAGCCAAGACGCATCCCTGCCTAACCCCCAGCGAGGTGGAAACTGGGGGGGGGGGGGTAATATGGCCTTGCCGATCCATTTTAACCACCAAAGATGAGTGGACATGGAGAGAGCGGATCAAAGCCAATAGGCGTCTATCGATGAATGAGGCCTGCAGCTTTCTCCACAGGGCAGCCCGATCCAACGAATCAAAGGCTGCCCTGAGGTAAAGAAAAACCACATAGAAGGCCCCATTATGCGCCCTATACTTAGCAGCAAGATATTGGAGGACAAAGCAGTGTTCAATAGTGGAGCGGCCCTGCTGGAACCCTGCCTGTTCCGAGGAAATAGCCTTGGCCTGTCCCATTCACTCTATCAATTTCCCTAAAAGATACTTGGCATATACCTTAGATACCACTGATAGAAGACTAATCGGCCTGTAATTTGCCAGGTCAGTCTTGGGCCCTTTTTTATAGGGACAACAATAGCCGTGTCCTAGACCCCAGGAACCTGGCCAGTATTATTGAACAGTGAACAGTGAACAATACAGCCAGGACAGGCAACCACCAGGCCTTATGTGTCTTAAGGAATTCGGCCCGTATAAGATCCAGGCCAGGCGCATGGCTATTCCGGAGGGAGTCCACCAATACTTCAACCTCCTCCACCTGGACCGGCGTCCAGGCAGTAATCTCTTCGGACCCAGGAGTCAGATCATCCCCCTACTGGTTCCTGTCTCCACCCAGGGAATTATATAGCTCCTTAAAGTGAGTCATCCAAACGGCTGATGGGAGCAGCGAGACTGATGTTCCCTGTTTGCCTCCAGTGGAGGCATTGACCAGATGCCAAAAGCCCCTGGTGTCCCCAGTGTTAGCAGCCTGCAAAAGGGACTCCCAACCGGCATCCCAGAAGCCCCTCTTTTTACTATTAATCAAATTCCTGTATTTCGCCCTAAGCACGACATATTGAGATGGCAAAGTAGTCGCCTGGCTCTTCCTATAAGCACAGTGTATATTTTTAAGTTCAGTCCTAACCTGCCGGCATTCTTTATCAAACCAAGGTTGGTTAATTCTAGCAGTCATAGGGACAAAAAGCCGGTCCTGCCCCCTAATATAGGACTGAAGGTCCGAGGTTAACTGATCATATAATTCAAGGACCTCAGCAGAGCTATTGGACGTAAACAACCTCTCCTGAAGAGAGGAAACATAGGGTTGAGAGGCAAAAATCCCCAATGCAGAAGAAAACCCCTCATCCCAACACGGGACCTGCACAATTTCATGATGTTCTGTACTGATATCAATCGTATGCTCTTGAATATGAGAGGCATCCGAGGCAGACACAGGGCTGGAAAGGGAGAGTTCCATGGGAAGGTGATCCCCCATCAAAGGAGGGCTCAGAGCAAAATCTGTAACATAAGGGAGTACCCTGGCCAAAACCAGGGAAAAATCTACTGTACTGGTGCCCTGGTGCCCAACAAAAGTGTACTCTCCCTTAATATCATTGAATCCCGAACCATTCAGGACATAAAGCTCCCGAGCCACCAGTAACTGAGCTAATCTGATCCCTGAAGAATTAATGCCTTTATCTTTGGACCGCCTAGGGCCCAAAAGATTTACCGGGGCATATGGTAGCCCATCACAATAAGGGGCTGGAGCCTGATAATACAAGCCCATGCGGGCATTAAAATCGCCTGCTAAGATAAGTGATCCTGGCTACAAAATCTAGCAGTAGTGGGGGAAGCATTATATTTTCAACAATCTGAAAGGGTGTATTTTGGGACACAAAGCAACCCAAGCCCCCGCTTGGCCTCCCTTTAGGACTCCAATGTATCACGGGAAGAGAGATCACAGTATAGCCCTCCAGGTCCAAAGTATCTTTGGACCTGGTTTCTTGGACCAAAATGACCAAAAACCCTCTGATATAATGTAAAAAAATCAGGGTCATTGCAATGCCTAGCCCAACCTGCCACATTCCATGAGCATAATGTGAGGCCACTGGAGGAAGCTGACCGAGATAGTCACGGGGCTGATGCAGGACCCTGTCTACTGCAGTCCTTAAGAGCTATAAGACTAGCATCGGTCACCACCATTGGAGAGGCCCACAATGGAACCGGCCAATCACCCACCGCAGGCTCTTGTGACAGGCTGCCAATAGGGGGCGGGGGAAAGAGCTCCCCTGCCCCCAACAAGATCTTTATTTCCAGGGGCTCAAAACTGCTCCCTCCCTAAGCTGGAGTCTACCCTAAGCCCTAATGGAGGGGGTCTCCCCCTGAATAGGGGCCTGCGGAACTAGCCCCAAAGGTTGTGTTGGAACTTGGCAATCATCCCTATCCCCAACTACGTTCCCAATAGCAGGAGCCCACGACCGTACCTCCCAAGGGCTAGAAACTGTCTGAGGGTCCACCTGGAAATCTGGGGGGGAAATAACCTGCGGGTGAAACGCCCGCACAGACACTCCTTTGAATGCTGGGGTAAGACTAGAGTTTCCCCAGTCAGCAGTAGTTGGGGAAAGTAGTCCTTTGGATAAGGTTGGTAAAAGGGAGGAAATCTTTGAATTCCTATAAACTCTGACTACATAGATCCCCCTGGCAGCAAGCAAATGGGCATGTGACCCACTATTGAACCTGCAGAAAAATAAACCAATAAGCGATACAAACACGGAAGTGAGGGCAAGAATAAATATCTAACAATAGAACTAGAAGGAATCAGTACACCCAAAATAGTAGAAAAATGTCATTGAATAAGATACTTAGAAGTCCAGGCAGGCAAATGCCCAGAGGGCAAGGGAACAATATTAAAACCCAGGGCCTGTGAGTCCAACTGCAGGCCCTGGTTCTCTGAGTGGTGGTCTCAGTTCCATGGGTAGCATAGCTCTCCACCAGTGCCCCCTTCTGCCTCCAGCTTCCAGGCTTTTCAGTGTTCCAGACCAGGTGCTGGTCAGATGCCTCATTAGCCCAAGTGCTCTGAGCTCTTAAAGGGTCCCAGAGTGTGCTGCTGCTGTCAAATACTGGTCACTCTGTACACCCTCCCCTGTAATCCACAATACTTCCATTCATGGGCACCCCGCTGGTCTCACCATTGGTGTCTCAGCAATCCTCTGGCTTGTCTCCATGACACTAGAGGAATCCCTGGCATCCTTGGAGCATGGGTGAACTTCTCCCAGAACTCCTGCCATGGTTGTTGATTGAACTGCTGCAGCTTTGGCTCTACCCAGCTCCACAATTGTAACACTTGGCCCCATTATGGGCTCACTCCTCCATCCATGTTAGTAGCTTAACCTCCTCAGGGCTACTATGAGTCCTTCGCTTCCAACCCCTGGCTCAGCCTTCCCCAGAGAGCTCAGGCACCTGCAGTCCTACTTCCCAGATCAACCTTTCAAGGGAGATGTTTGGCACACTCCTCCCTTCCACACCCTGGTATGCCTTTCCCCTGCACAGGCTCACCCCCCTTCTAGACAGACAGCTTGACAGCTGACATTAGAGGATGCATGTATTCACCACCACTGTAACAGGGTCAAGGGTACCTGGGGTTGAATTCTGGCAAGATGCTGCCTGCTAAGTCACTATCTGGGGAATCTTGCCGCAAGTATCCTTTATTTCAATATATACATTATCCAATTCTCCACCAGATATACAGTTCTCTACACACCATTCAGACCTTTGAAGTGTTGGCTTCTCTGTGCAAGCCCCTCAGGCACTGCCCCTCCTCAGACCAGGGATCCTGTCACAGTCTCTATCCCTCAGTTCCAGACTCTCAGGCTGCCTCCAGGCAGCCCCAGCAGTTCCTCTTACTCCCAGTTCTATGAACCATGGGTGTCAGAAAGGGAAAGTGTTTCATATTCTTGAACTGGAGTTGTGCCAAGAGTGGTGGACAAAGCCTGCCAGGACAGGAGATCAGCAAGCACACACACCCGTACCTCTAAATGAGAATAGAACCCATGCCCATCCTGGCTGACTCAAGGTCAGCCAGGAGACGCTGGGACCATTGCTGGTGGGGGTGGTCAATGCCTCCCTTCAGGAGGG
>QEPC01013874.1:3451027-3467240 GCA_003113815.1 Sphenodon punctatus | reverse complement strand
CCCCCCGGGGCCCGGCTGGGCCTGTGACCCCTCCCCCGTGACAAAAACTGATAACACCTTGTCAGAGACAGGACACTGGGCTAGATGGACAATGGTGAACAGTAAAGCAAATCTTATATTCTTATGTTCTTCTCTGGCTTTGTTGTTTGGAAAGGAGATAAATTACAGCTGCCTCTTAGATTAGCTAGGGAAGATATGCATACTTGAATCAAGTCAGCAAAGGCCCTTTAAGCCAAGGAACATGGGGGGAGGGGGCAGATTTCTCCCCATCCAGCAAATTAAAATATCCACATGAAACCACCTTGAAGAAAATATTCAAGTTTTCTCATTAATGTCTTTGAGATGACCATATGCTACAGTGATTAAAGTTTAAGTACCCAAAGTGAAGCTGGTCATCTCCATGCTGGGAAACATTGGATTCAAAGATTCAAGAAGAGGAAGCAAACAAACACATTCATAGTTAACCACACTGAATTACAGGCAAAGAATAACTTCAGCTTGTTATGGTCCTTCAAATTAAAACAGATCCTGCATTACTGATGAGAGCATATGTAGAGATTCATGGGAATATTTATTTTTATTCAGGTAGTGATGCAACACAAACTTTACAAAGTATGATTAATTCTTCTGTGAGACTGTCTTGGAAGTTGGCGCAATTAAAGAGGGAGCTGAAAAATGAACCCGCCCCCCTCCAAGCTTTAAAATCAAATGCATCTTTATTTAGTGACTGGGCCCGGAAAAAAGGTAGAGAGAAACAGAATAGGACAAAGGAAGTGGAAATAAGAAAGAAGTAGAAAGCGAGGAGAGAGAACAGAAAGAAAGAACGGAGCCAGAAAGAATGATAGGAAGTCCCAGCTGGCTGTTTTAGATGCTCCATTTTCTTGTTTCTTTTGCGGCTTTTTACCCCCAGCGGAAAAGAAACCAAGATATTTCTGCAGTTCCAGCAGCCTCTAGTGGGACGGAAGGTAAAGAAAGGAAAGAATGCAGAGGGAAGTAGCTGTTTTCAGAGTCCCAGTTGCTGCTTAGTGCTTACCCTCTTGGATGGTGTAGTCTCCACTGAGGCAAAGAGACAGACAAGGCACATAGTGATTTACTTTACAGTTCCTCCACCCCCTTCTCCTCCTCTTGGCCCCTGGCTTCTCAGATCTTTCTATTAAACTTTTAATAATGGGGACCCCCTTGCTCAGGGCAGCACTGCACTCATTCATTAGTGTCCACCTAGGGAACAAATAACTCTTTAGCTTCACCCTAGGTGTCCAGTTTGCTTTGTGCCTGGAGGGGGATTTGTAATCGAAACAGGGAAGTGCAGGAGCAAAGGGGAAAAAAGGGCAATAACAACCCTGGAACTCGCCTTTCAATTCAGGTAATGCACAAGCCACATGTTAATGATTTCAGCTTAAGTATCAGGCAGAAAACTCACTGTAAACCAACCATGCAGAAAACAACCTGCATGTGCCAGTGGAGTTACACAGGGACTTGGCCAGGAAAGGGACAGAACTGTGAATTATTGGGCTTATTTTTTTTGTTTGCTGCTTGAATTATTCTTTACTTTTGGGGCGGAAATGCCTTTAAAAATATCTTCCTAATAGATCAACATGCCCAAATTCTCCCAAATATATGTTCTCCTGTCCCTTTTGTGGAATGTATTTCTGCATCTGGGTTCCCACTAGTTCACAATAGATATTTAGATTTAGTGAGCTGCTTCTTTTTTTCAGTTGTAATGTATATGAAACTAGGATGAGAGGCAAAGCTGAGCTATTACTGCAGTCAAGTTCATAGTCAGACGTCAAGGTTCAATTTGCATGAGCAGTAAGAGGGATTTGCTAAGTCAGATTAGAAAATAGTTACCATCGCCTCCCAGAAAATCTTTTGTTCTTATAAAATAAACAAAGCATATGAGCATTTGTCTCCAGACTTGCTTTTTAGAGCTCAGGCCTTTGACGGGGGAGACGGGTAGTGGGAGGGGGACTGGGTGTAGGTTTTTGGTGTGTTTTTTTTAGCTCCAGCGTTATATTGTTTTATGGATTTTATATTTATATGTTTATGTTTATTTATATATATTGTTATTTATACGCTTGTAATCTTTGTTAGCCATCATGAGGTGCCTGAGAGAGGAGGTTGTACAGGATATAAAATGTCAAATAAATAAATAATCAGAAATATTTGGGTCTAAAAAAGATTTTCCCTATTTTCTGGTCTCTTTCCTCTTCCTTTATTTCTTCTTTTGAATCCTGCATTCTACATTTCCCCTCTACTGCACCAGCTAAGTGGAGGCATTCATTTGCCCACCAAGTTGATGCTGTCAGAAGAGTACCTCAACTTGTTGCATGTAATGAGGAGAAGGTAATAAAAGAAATGCTTCAGAAGGAAAGTGGCTTTTAAAGAAAGGAATGAGACTGAAAAATTCCTTTGACAGAGGGCAATTTCAGACATGACGGGCCTTTCGGCCCACCATGCTGAACCTTGGACTGGGATCCGTCTTAGATCCTGGTCTGTGATCAGACCGGCGTCCTTTAGACGTGCCAGCCTGATCGCAGAGGGGAATCGGGGAGGGGGCGGGGCTGTGCAGCACGACGTGCGGCCGCTCAGCCCTGCCCCCCCACGCTCCACCGGCCGCCCACCCTTGGGGTGATGGGCAGGCACAGCAGCCAATCAGGCCACTGCGCCTGATCCCGTACCGCGGTCTGGACCACGGTCAGGAATGGGGCAAGGTAACAGATGTTACTTTCGCCCCATTCCTGATCATGATTCAGCTAACCACAATTCTGGAGGTGAGGCTGGCCTCACCTCCAGAATCGTCATTAGCTTTGAACCCCACCAGGAATTCACCATGATGAATATCTGGTGGGGCTCAAACAGACGTTCACGCGATCACAGCCACCACCCAGAATCCACTGTGATTCAGGGTGGCTGACTGTGATCCTGTAACGTCTGAAATTACCCAGAGAATAAAATTTCCTTTTTCATTCCTAAATTTTTGCAATCAACGTAGCTTCAGTATTTTGAAGGCTAATCAAGAATACAGCAGCAGACAGTGAAAAAGATTTGAGGACTTTTTTACTTGCTACGTTTCCGTGAAAATGGAACAACAATTGGAATTCCGATCATAAAAAGTTTTTTATTGGAATTGTGATTGAACCATTTTGCATGATGGATGCAGTTTTTTCAATTGTTCCAGTTTCATCTGTGGCAGAGTACTTGTGACTGGGGATTTTGGCCCTTTAAAGTGTATCAGGGTGCAAGGACATCAGCTGGGTTTGGAGACTAAGGCCACTTGCACATGAGACAGAGGTGGGAACTGCCATGAGTCGAAATCATGGCAGGGGGGAGGGGTCACGGGAAGTCCCACTTTATGTGCGTGGGGTTTTTGACGACATTAGCCCGTATCTGCTGTGAATTCAGTGACAGGAGAAAGGGCTGAGAGTCGGAGCTAAGAGCCCTGTCTCGTGTCACTGAAATCATGGCAGATATGAGCTAATCACGTCAAAAACCCTGCGCAACTGGGTGGGACCTCACATGATCCCCCTGCCGTGATTTCAGCTCACGGCTGTTCCTGTTTCGTGTGCAAGTGGCCTTAGTCCGTGAGTATGCCTGCCGGGTCTAAAGCAGTGTGCTAAGAAACTCATTCTCAGTTGCTGCCCCCATGTTGTGGAACTCCCTCCTCTGGAGCTCTGTCAGAATCTGAGCCTGAGCATACTACAGAGGTGATGCAAGACCTTTCTTTTTGGCAAAGTGTCTGGCAGGCAGTGATGGGGGGCTCGGTGAGGGTTATTTAGGGCTGAGGGTAGATTTTAAAAGGGAATTTCAAAATATTTTTATGTGCTTTTATATTGTAAGCTGCCCTGAGTCTTAGGGGAAGGGCATGGTATCAAATTTAAATAAATAAATAACATGTAGCTGCTGCTACATGTAGAGATATGTAATTATTCCTACTTCTCAGGCTAGGCAGGACTCTGAGGCTAAGTCTCCAGGCATGCTTGGAAGAACTGGGCCTAACTGGGCATGTGCAAGGGCTATAAAAGCCAAAAGCCCAGTTGGCTCAGTGTAGCCATAAGAGAAGATTTTCTCCAGAGAGCTCTCCCACACTGGGACAGGTGAGCAAGATTACAGAGGTGAACAGAGGAATAAGGGATTCACTCCAGTGTGTCTGCTGTTGCTTACATCAAGGTGGGACCTGTCCTGTTTAGGGATGGGTGAACAGAACGCTGTTCGGATGTTCGGACATTCGGTCAGAAACCCGAGTTCGGGTTCGGCTGTTCGGTTCGGTGGAGGTCGGTTCAGCCGAACTCGGCCGAACATCCGAAAATAGCGCTATCGATACCAATAACGAATATTTTTTTTTGGTATTGGTATAATTTGGCCCTGAAACCTCCCCTGGTGTCCACCCCTGGTGCCAGGAAGTCTGCTCCTCAGCTGCATCCCCCTTCCAGTCACGTTTTTCCCACCCAGATTCACATTTTTTCCACCCCCAAACTCATCTGAACTCATCCGAACTTTTCCGAACTGTTCAGCCGTTCGAACGTTTGGTTCGGAAGTTTGGTTCGGTCATCCGAACAGGCCGAGTTCAGGCCGAACTCCGAACTTCCGAACCACGTTCGCCCATCCCTAGTCCTGTTCTTTATTACACTGGGGGAACTGCCAACACCATGAGGAAGCATCAGCACCAGAAAGACAAGATGTACATAACATGTGCAGAACACACCAATTTCTATGGATGGAAGAAAGCAGGAATTCCACAATCAAACTTTAGATGCTTACCATTTGACCACTGCAGCTTCTTTCTGCAGCCATTTGAATATCCAGTTTGCACACTGGAAGGAATAGTCTTTGACTTCCTGAGTATTGTTCCATGAATAAAGAACTATGAGAACAATCTAATCACAGGGAAGAAATTAGACACCAAATCTGTCATCAAACTTAACTTTGCTACAAACAGTGAAGGTAAATACCACTATCCAGTGCTAGTCACTGTGTTCACCAATACACAGACTGTGGACCTTTAAGGTCCCAAGGACACCCAGGGAGGCTGACCCCACTAAGGATATTGGACTTTGGCACTACTGGTGGGAATAGACCTGACTTGAGGGGATGGTGGAGGCCAGGATCAAACCCAGTGAGTTTGACTACTCAGCAGACACTTACTTATCCCAGGATTGGGTCCACATGCTGATTAGACACTGGGACAGCCAGATAGGTTGCAGGGTTGATGTGAACAGGGGGTCGGAGCTAATTTCACTGTAAGCCTGCCAGCACCCCTTAGGGGCTCTAGAAGATCACCCTGTCACATCGTCCACTCCATTTTTGATCAAAACAATCAAAATGGCCGGTTCAAATGGAAATGAAACACAGGTAGAATTTCCGCTTCAGCCCTATTTCAGAGAAATTTAGTTAAATGTTAAGAATCATTATTATTAATCTTGTTACAATCAACGTGAGAGATAGCTATGTGCTGAATCCTTCTCAAAAGCTCACACAAGTCATTGTATTGGCTTTAACAGGAACTATCTGTATGACTAAAATGAGAAGTATATGGCCCTTATGTATTTACATTAGTTTCCAGTGATTAATAAATACAGAAGATAGTTATTATGATTCATGAGCAACAATACATACTTCCCAACAGTCCCTGTCTAGGAGGGACTGTCCTTCTTTAGGTCTTCAATCCCACTCTCCCTCTTTTAGTGGGTCAAAGTTTCTCTTTCAGAAGAGACAAANTCAGCTGGGTTTGGAGACTAAGGCCACTTGCACATGAGACAGAGGTGGGAACTGCCATGAGTCGAAATCATGGCAGGGGGGAGGGGTCACAGGAAGTCCCACTTTATGTGCGTGGGGTTTTTGACGACATTAGCCCGTATCTGCTGTGAATTCAGTGACAGGAGAAAGGGCTGAGAGTCGGAGCTAAGAGCCCTGTCTCGTGTCACTGAAATCATGGCAGATATGAGCTAATCACGTCAAAAACCCTGCGCAACTGGGTGGGACCTCACATGATCCCCCTGCCGTGATTTCAGCTCACGGCTGTTCCTGTTTCGTGTGCAAGTGGCCTTAGTCCGTGAGTATGCCTGCCGGGTCTAAAGCAGTGTGCTAAGAAACTCATTCTCAGTTGCTGCCCCCATGTTGTGGAACTCCCTCCTCTGGAGCTCTGTCAGAATCTGAGCCTGAGCATACTACAGAGGTGATGCAAGACCTTTCTTTTTGGCAAAGTGTCTGGCAGGCAGTGATGGGGGGCTCAGTGAGGGTTATTTAGGGCTGAGGGTAGATTTTAAAAGGGAATTTCAAAATATTTTTATGTGCTTTTATATTGTAAGCTGCCCTGAGTCTTAGGGGAAGGGCATGGTATCAAATTTAAATAAATAAATAACATGTAGCTGCTGCTACATGTAGAGATATGTAATTATTCCTACTTCTCAGGCTAGGCAGGACTCTGAGGCTAAGTCTCCAGGCATGCTTGGAAGAACTGGGCCTAACTGGGCATGTGCAAGGGCTATAAAAGCCAAAAGCCCAGTTGGCTCAGTGTAGCCATAAGAGAAGATTTTCTCCAGAGAGCTCTCCCACACTGGGACAGGTGAGCAAGATTACAGAGGCGAACAGAGGAATAAGGGATTCACTCCAGTGTGTCTGCTGTTGCTTACATCAAGGTGGGACCTGTCCTGTTTAGGGATGGGTGAACAGAACGCTGTTCGGATGTTCGGACATTCGGTCAGAAACCCGAGTTCGGGTTCGGCTGTTCGGTTCGGTGGAGGTCGGTTCAGCCGAACTCGGCCGAACATCCGAAAATAGCGCTATCGATACCAATAACGAATATTTTTTTTTGGTATTGGTATAATTTGGCCCTGAAACCTCCCCTGGTGTCCACCCCTGGTGCCAGGAAGTCTGCTCCTCAGCTGCATCCCCCTTCCAGTCACGTTTTTCCCACCCAGATTCACATTTTTTCCACCCCCAAACTCATCTGAACTCATCCGAACTTTTCCGAACTGTTCAGCCGTTCGAACGTTTGGTTCGGAAGTTTGGTTCGGTCATCCGAACAGGCCGAGTTCAGGCCGAACTCCGAACTTCCGAACCACGTTCGCCCATCCCTAGTCCTGTTCTTTATTACACTGGGGGAACTGCCAACACCATGAGGAAGCATCAGCACCAGAAAGACAAGATGTACATAACATGTGCAGAACACACCAATTTCTATGGATGGAAGAAAGCAGGAATTCCACAATCAAACTTTAGATGCTTACCATTTGACCACTGCAGCTTCTTTCTGCAGCCATTTGAATATCCAGTTTGCACACTGGAAGGAATAGTCTTTGACTTCCTGAGTATTGTTCCATGAATAAAGAACTATGAGAACAATCTAATCACAGGGAAGAAATTAGACACCAAATCTGTCATCAAACTTAACTTTGCTACAAACAGTGAAGGTAAATACCACTATCCAGTGCTAGTCACTGTGTTCACCAATACACAGACTGTGGACCTTTAAGGTCCCAAGGACACCCAGGGAGGCTGACCCCACTAAGGATATTGGACTTTGGCACTACTGGTGGGAATAGACCTGACTTGAGGGGATGGTGGAGGCCAGGATCAAACCCAGTGAGTTTGACTACTCAGCAGACACTTACTTATCCCAGGATTGGGTCCACATGCTGATTAGACACTGGGACAGCCAGATAGGTTGCAGGGTTGATGTGAACAGGGGGTCGGAGCTAATTTCACTGTAAGCCTGCCAGCACCCCTTAGGGGCTCTAGAAGATCACCCTGTCACATCGTCCACTCCATTTTTGATCAAAACAATCAAAATGGCCGGTTCAAATGGAAATGAAACACAGGTAGAATTTCCGCTTCAGCCCTATTTCAGAGAAATTTAGTTAAATGTTAAGAATCATTATTATTAATCTTGTTACAATCAACGTGAGAGATAGCTATGTGCTGAATCCTTCTCAAAAGCTCACACAAGTCATTGTATTGGCTTTAACAGGAACTATCTGTATGACTAAAATGAGAAGTATATGGCCCTTATGTATTTACATTAGTTTCCAGTGATTAATAAATACAGAAGATAGTTATTATGATTCATGAGCAACAATACATACTTCCCAACAGTCCCTGTCTAGGAGGGACTGTCCTTCTTTAGGTCTTCAATCCCACTCTCCCTCTTTTAGTGGGTCAAAGTTTCTCTTTCAGAAGAGACAAAGGGTGAAAACAGACATGACGTTAGCCACCCTTTAACCACCCTTGGTGGCTATTTATGCATGTTGTAGGGCTGCATAGGGCACCAATACAGCCCTGCAACATGCATAAATAACCACCAAGGGTGGTTAAAGGGTGGTTAGCGTCATGTCTGCTTTCACCCAAAGACAAAAAGAACAGAATTTAAGCCACAGGTGCCTCTTTTCTGAATGCCTTCCAGGAAAAGCATGTAAGAGGACAATAAGATGTTTGAAAGACAAGAAACTACGTGAAATAAGAAGCAGGAGAATTTCTGTCCCCCTTTGTGCAGTGGGAATGTTGGGAGATATGTGCACACGTGTAAGTGTATGAGGTGGTGGAACTTATTTGCTGAAGGGTGGAGCTTATTGGCTGAGGGGGTGGGGCTCATCCCTCTTTGGTGTTAGGTATGGGAATACAAGATACAAATTCTCTGTAGTTTGCTACATTTAGACCAAAACTCAGACCCCAATACTGGGCTCGAGCAGCTAGTTCTCAGTCTGAGTACTGAGAACATGTGCAACGCCTTGGGTTATCCTCAAAGCGTAGCCTTGGCTGGAGAGTTACTGCAGCCCGTCTGTGAGTTGGTGGAAATGCTCTGCACCATAGTTGCACAACCCCAACCCTGCTCACATCTGCTTTGATGTGCTGCACTGGGAACTTACACAACAACTAGGTCTGGAAAAAGAACTGGGTGGGGGGTGTCTTTCCATGCGCTTTGCTATCCAGCTGCTCTCCCTTTCCCACTGCAAGCTCACCAGGTCCACTATGCTTAGGGTTACCACCTATGTATATTTTTCCAGGCCACTTACGAAAAATACATGTTGCAGGGCCTGCATTGGTGCCAATGCAGGCCCTGCAACATGTATTTTTCGTAAGTGGCCTGGAAAAATATGCATAGGTGGTAACCCCAACAGCACCAGATGGAGAGGAAAGGCCGACTTTGCCTCATGCTGAGTTTTCTCTCTCTTTTCTTTAATTAACTGAAGACTATTCTAAATTTCATGGGCTTTACATATTCATTATCAAATATTTTGAGTTATTATTCCACATAGCTAAAACTCAACTTTAACAAAGGGAAAATTGTTTATATATATATATATATATATATATATATAAAAAGACCCTGTATTCACTGTTTTCCAATACACTCCTTGGTATCATACATTGGGATCCTTAAGTTGAACACAAACCTTTTAAAATAATGTGCTATAAAATTGTTTCAGATTTCCTATTCCCTTATGGTAGCTAGCTGCAAAGAATTGCAATTACCTGTTCTTTTTTCTCACATTGGAAGTTATTACAAGTATACTTTCTGCTGGTCAAATCCTTATCTTATTGAAGTGCAAAGTACAAAAAACATATGTCCATGTATTGCTTATTTTAAAAATGTTATAGCCCTGCGACTCTTGCCAATAACTAGCCTTTAAAATACTGCAATAACATTGAGAACATTTTTAGATTAGATTAGATTTTTATTTATGGTACATTTTAACCATTGCTTTCTCTATGAACTTAGTATTTCCAGATTTTCACAGATTTAACTTTGCTCTTTTTGCACATTTGCAATCATATTTATACATATATATATATGCCTGTCTGTGCACATGGAAAATTATAATCTTTTTATAAAATTGTAATTGCCATACATCATTCAGTGAGATAAGCAAGCTGTCTTAAAGCAGCCCTTGCTTTCTGAATATTTTCTACTTCCTTTAAATATGTGATTTAATTAAACGTCTGAAATATAAATGCCAAACAATATAAACTGGAACAATGCATTACTACAGAACCAATACAAGAATCATATTTACATTTTTCTGGAAAAACACACAGGACCCAATACAGCAAAAAATAAAATAAAAATGCATTGAGCTCAACAGCCATAGCAGGCTGGAAAAGCCTTGAAAAATTAATGTTCTGGGGCTCCTGGTACCTTTCACAGGTTTTTCTGCCTACTAGTGCATAGATATATATTTTATTTAATGCAACCACAATAGTCATTATAAAAGACCACATTTTTCTTAACTTATACAAATTGGAAAATTGCTCATTTCCTTTTCCTCCAGTTGCAGTTTCATGTATTAGGAATATTAACAAACTTTTGTATATGCTGGAAAGGAGACTATGCTTCATGCCTGCTTAAAGCTGCTTTTTGTTCAGTGAAACAAAATGCCCAACAATAGTTCCTTACTGCAAAACATATATTTTTATTTCCATATTTAGATTAGATTCACATTATTTGTAATGTCAATCTGACATTTACAAAGATTAGACAGGTTTGCTCTGTGGTGTATTTGGCAGAAAGAGGTCTTTTTCAGGCACAATTTAATTTAGAAAAAAGTTTCAACACCCTACTCAGTGGGATTGGGCTTTGTGCTGCTTCCATTGTTCAGGGGACAAGACCAGGGACTAAGAACATAAATAAACTGAGCAAGAATTTTTCCTAAATATAAGGCACTCTGACAAAAAAGATTATTATAAAGATCATAGAATGATGTTCATTAATCAAGGCTTAGGGTGATTTCAAACGTTACAGCCGGGCGCTTTCACCACGGGCCGTGGGGTGGTTTGGACCACGGCCAGGGATGAAGGGGAGCGCCAACAGACGTGTGCCCCATTGCCCCCGGCCATGGTCCGAACCACCCCACAGCCCATGGTGAAAGCGTCCAGCCGTAACGTCTAAAGCGGCACACACCCCTGGAGGGGGCGGGGACGCGCAGTGCAGCATGCTGCCATATGGCCCCACCCCCTGCGTTCCCTGACAGCCCTCCTGCCTCCTGACAGGCAGCGGCCAATCCGGCCGCTGCTGCAACCACAGGCAGGGTGAATATCATTGACCGCAGTGAACGGTAAGTAACCAGACGTTACTTTCCGTTCACCACAGCCGTGGTGGCCTTTCACCACACTTCTCGACCTCCTTGCGTCCGGAGGTCCAGAAGTGTGGTGAATGCAAACACTGGCCACGTTTGACTGTGGTGCACATTTGGCGGCGAGCCAACAGACGTGCACCACAGTCAAACGCGGCCCATGTTTGACCGTGGTTCAGTCGGGGTAAATTTCACACGCGAAACATCTGAAATCACCCTTAATAGCCAAGATACAGGAGAAGTTGTCAGTATTTCTATTTTCTTATTGTTTTTATTCCAAATTTATAGAATAGAACCATTTTCCTTGAAATATGCAATCCATTTTACTCATGTTCATGCTATGCAGATGAGAAAACAAGTGAGCAGTTTAAGATCCTGAATTGTGTTTGTCTAATTAAAAACTGGACAGGTTAATTACCTAAAGTCTTGCCTATATATAATATGAATAAAATGTGCAATTATAGTTTAATCATATTATACTTAAAATATGACCTTCTGTACTACATTTTCTTTTCGGGTTACATCAGCACTGTGCAAAGGATCAATTGCACTTTAAGGACCCAACCATGCAAGCATTTATTCACTTCAGTGACTTTCTTGTAAATAAAGCTAACTACACACAAAATAAATGTTTGCAGAGTCAAGCCCTAACAAAGGCCATTTTCACACAGACACTTCCACTTGCATACGTGTGCAGGTGGGGAGGTGCCCATGCGAATGCTGCGGTGGGTATGGGGGGGATCGGTGGGCACCCATGGGAACACCACGTGCGGTGGGTGGGGGTGCGTGCGCACTCCCGCACTCCACCCACCATCACCCATGCACGGAGCAACAGGCGCCAATGCCCAATGCGCCGTGCGTGGAGATGAGTGGAGGTCTGTGAGAACGCACCCCAACGTACTGCCCACCCACCACGCTGCCCACCCATCCCCACACGCACACATGGCCATTAGAAAAGGGCCAAAGGCACTGAAATACATAGCCAAATTCTGTTGCTACTCACAAGACCAGCCTGTGGCAGAAGCTGCCAGGAGCAGCCCTGCCCTTTTCAGCTGACCTTCACTGACACTCTGGCTTCCAGTTGCTACTAGGCAGGATTTCGCAATACCAGGGGAAGGTACAGCCAGGTAACCTCCCAAGGACCAATCACAATTGAGGGGCAAGGGGCTTTTAAAAAGAAAAGCCACACCTCTCAGGGCTCTCTCCCATTTTGTCTGCTGTTTGCTCTGGACACTGCCTGGTGCTGAGAAGCTAAGGGAATGGCTCCTGGCCTGATTGGACTAAACTGAACCTAAGGACTAAACCCCTTTGCTGCAAGGCAAAGGAGCACCTGAAGCTGTGAGTAATTTAATGTTAGATCTGAGGGACCAGTTTAGGCCAGATGCTTCTAAAAAGGCCATTGTGCCTAAACTGTTCTGATCAATTGCTTTTGCTCAGGGATTCAAATTACCTCACATGCTTGTAGCCTGTGATTCTGGGTTTATGTTATCAGTAAAGTATTCTTTCTTTTTGATCTAAAAGATCTGTGTGTGTGTGTGTGAGCAAATACGCCTCTGTACGGTTGGGCGGCAGAAACTGGGAACTGTTTTATATGGGCTCGTGAGCCTGACTGTTTAAAGACTCAGCAGAGGTCTCATTCTCCTCAAAGGGAGGAGACCGGAATCTGAATAAAGAAAAAGCTCTGGGGTGGTGGCAGCGGGTAAGAGGCCAGTTAATAAGTGGGTAACGGGGTGCCGGGAGGCTGGGGTGAACCCCAGTGGGCTCTGTTACGCCACACAGCCCATTTAAAGGCAATGCACTCACATGAGATGGACAAATAGGACTTGGTTTTACATCTCACAACAAGGAATTTTGCACCAGATTGAGCAACAACAATAAAAAAATTAAATTCATTAATTTACATGCATAAGCAGCAGACCGTAAACAATTAGAGTATAGAATGCTCATACTGATAACTACCACATATATTTGTTTTTCTCAATATGTCAGTCTTTTAAATCCTGAAGACTTTTCATGTATAAATTATCTTTTAAGGAATTACAAAATACCTACTACAGCAGTTCCTCAATGGTTAATAACTGCTGTTTTTTCTCTTATGTGAAGATCCATTCTATATACTTAACCTGTAGTACATTGCCACCTATTAGATGATTACATATATCAATCCTACAGTTTATGTGAATGTATTTTTTTATCATTTATAAATACATAGATATTCTTGATTCTAAAATCACCTTTAAAAATCTCAGGTAAGTTTTATTAATTTTAAATGTAGATTGGATTGTAGTTATGTTTAGATCATTATATTTATTTATTTCAGTTTAATTATGTATGAGATTACCTTACATTTCGCTCTGGCGTTAAGAATAAGCACTGAACTGCAAGAATTCCAGAAGGCTAGAGATTTTAAAACTTCCTACTGGCTTGATGATATTGCACTGTATACTTTGTTTTAATTTTACATGACTTGCCTCAAGTAACATCTTGGTTAATTGTTCTTAAAATAATTACCGCTAAAAACTACATAAACTGAAGGACCATTAAAAGATCTGAATTTCACAGACTTTTTATTATTTTACTAATAAAAAAAACCTACAAATGTACCAAATGTCCTTTTGCTGTTTTGAGTCCCTTGTAAACATAAATGCAGCCAATCCTGATCCCACTGAATTCAGTAACAAAACTCCCATTGATTTCAGTAGGAGCAGGAGCAGGCTCAAATTAGTATGAACCATCAATTAGTCTGCAATCGTTAGATTACTTACTCCAGAGTAATTCATGGGCCCATTCCACAGTTAAGTGGCTTCAGGATAGCAGCCTTCGTATATACAAATCAACTCATGTGCCACTTTCTTGTTAAATCACACAAGAATTCGTGACTGCACAATACCTTGCTAGCATCCATACATCCAATTTGTTTGTCTTTTAATTTACCAGCATCTCTACTGCCTGGTCCAGCTATTTCTGTTCCCAGCTCCTTCTTACACCCTCAGATTCATTCTCCTGCTGTCTGCTACTACCTTCCAACTCTTCTTATGTTCTTTGCCCGCCCCATCATCGCACTCCTTTCACTCTTTTCTCAGGGGCCCTTTTCACACAGACACTCAACACTGATAAAATGGGTGTTACATTTTATTATACATGTTGCAGGGCTGCAGGTGTGCTCTATGGGTGCCCTGCAACGTGTATAATAAAATGTAACACCCATTTTATCAGTGTTGGAGTGTCTGTGTGAAAAGGGCCAGGGTTAGTTGCCAAAACCTAGTATTCAAAAATCGTGAGGCAGGTTTAAAAATCCTTAATTTTTTGGCTCATTTTTACATGACATTTGGAAACTTTTCGTAAAAATAAGAAAGGAAGCAAACTGCAAGTCTTATGATTTCAGTACCTGAAACTCTAATAAAACACCTCAAATCTGGAGACTTGCAATAAAATCATAAGAATTGCCAAGTGCATCATTCCACTTGAGCTCCAAGCAGTTCTGTTGCTCCAGTTCCTGATACTTAATCTCCTCTTAATCCCATGCTCTCTCCTGTGTAATCCTGTTATCTTCCAACTCCCTAACTCTCCTCACTCCCCCCTCCCTTCTTCAAAGCACCTTCTTGGGGGTGAAAACAGACATACCGCTAACTCCATTTTAACACTGCTTTAACATTTCTTATACATGTTGCAGGGCTGCATTGGGCACCAATACACCCCTGTGCAACATGCATAAGGAATGTTAAAGTGTGGTTGGCATTATGTCTGTTTTCACCCTAGGTCTGCAGAAAGCATCTTGGCTCCTTTCAGTGGTGAGCTGGTGGCTTCAGTGTTTCCTGTTTGTGATGCCTCTTAGGCCTGTGAAGAAGGAGAAAGGTCTTTCCGGCACAGGTCCTTTAATAAAACAGCAGCCTCTAGAGGTATCAGTTCTTTCCTTCTTGACTGGAATGGAATCAACGGGGGGGGGGGGAGCTAGCTTTCAAGAAGGACTGTGCAGACTACTTAACAATTGCATGTTCAGATCCCTAGCTGTGCAAAATATTTATAGGGTGGGCAACGTTCCCAAACCCAAGAGTCATGTACCAAAATCTTCATATGTGGACAAGAACCACAAGACAGACACATTTTGTGATTGGATCATGGAGCTGGTGCTCTCTGGTCCTGGCTGCTGAGATTCTGAGGAGCAGCTGTGATTCAGCTGCTGAGACTTGGCTGTATGGAGTAAGATGCAGGACCATTAAGGCAGTGCAGGGCCCAAAATCAGTCTGGCTGAGAGCCACACTTGCAGGGCCCAAAAACTGGATATGGTTCCCAAACCAGAGTTTGGCCACTCCTGTATTATTACAATAATAAATACCAACTTGTGATTAGAAATATAATTTTGTAAATCAAAATACATCCATTTGTCAGATCATCCTAAATAAAGCCCTGATCCACCCACTATAGATCTCGGTGGGGGCGGGGAGGTAAAAAGACTTCAACAGAAACAGAATTTAACTGCTTCTGTTTAAAGCAGAATACATTTATTCTGGTTTAAAGTAGGAGCAAAATTAAAAACTACTGTTTTAAAAGATGACATGGCCAAATAGCAATACTAATAACTTCATGGAGTTTGGATTCAAGTTTTAAAAGTGAAATTTATTTTAAATGTCAATTGTTCATTTTTATCACGCTTGGGCTGTCTTAATATCCCTATTGTACATTGTCTAAGTTAGATTATTGCTTCATTAGCATCTATCTCTGGGCTAAAGCCTTTTTTAAACAGACACCGTGGCAGGCCCGGTTGGTGGAGATAGGTGGGTGAGCACACCCGGTGGTGCCGAGCCGGGTGAGGTTTACACGGACGGCGTCGTGGGGGTTTGTGGGATGGAAGGGGAGGGGCCGGCACACACCCAGCAGCCAAACACCCACCCCAGGAAACACCGAGCAAACACCCATGACAGTTACATGGACACGTGAGACACCGAACGACGGGGAAGCCCCACCCAGCACAGCAACAGCACAACATGGCCGACTGAGGGCAAACGAAGCCGCGGCATGCAGCTCCACCCAGGGGAGGTGTGCCCCCTAGGGTGTCAGGGGTAATGCTCCTCCTGGCCCTAGCCCCCCAGGACTACCCCCCCGGGCCCCGGTGCTGCACAGCTGCCACTCCTTCTGTTTGTTTGTTT
>QEPC01013874.1:3425407-3437617 GCA_003113815.1 Sphenodon punctatus | reverse complement strand
CCCCAAGCCAGCAGCCCCCACTCCCCTCCCAGCGGCCCCCCAGCAACCTTACTGGAACAGAACTGCCCCTCGCCACCACCAGGTCTGGTCCCTCGCTGCCATGCCACTCACTTCTCTTCTCCCATGTTGCTGCTGCTGCTGCTGTGCCTGCTGGAGTCTCGATTCAAGGCTCCAGCAGGTGCAGCAGCAGCAGCAGATCGATCGGGGGAAGAAGGATTCAGGCTCCGCAAACACTCTCCACCACCGCCGCCTGCTCCAAGCCTCTGCCCACGAGGCTTCTCTCTCCCCAGAAGTTGCTTCTATACAACTTCTGGGAGGGAGCGAGAAGGGGTGGGGCCAGCATGCAGCCAGAGGGGGGGAAGCCAGTCTCTTCCTCCTCCCCCCCCCCGGCCCGGCCCGGCCCGACCCGACCCAATGGGAGTCCAACAGTTTTTTAAAATATTTTTTTTAATTTATTTTTTTAAACAGACTGTGGGGCTGGCCCTCCCACCCGGCCTGGCTGGCCCACCGGGAATTCTCCCAGTGGTTCAATGGCCAATCCGCCCCTGCATGGGTTCCTTCCCTTTCTCTGTGTACATATCCTAATTTCTGCTTTCTTACCCTGAGCTCAGTCTTTGAGTGTTTGAGAGTAGGAATATTTTGGTGGCAGAGCAGTAGCAAAGCATGAGACTTTGCTTGGTTGGGACACCATGTGCATGCACACTGTGCGAAGAGTAGTTTTGGTCCACATGCGAGCACAGTGTGCATGAACAGACCTTGAATTGAGGCCCAAATGCAGCCTGTGGCTAGTTTTTATTTGGCCCCTTACTAGTTACTGAATCTGGTCACAGATTGGAGACTTTGCCTGGGACACCATACATGTGCGCATTTTCATTTTTCATTTCAACTTTAATTTATACCCCACCTTTCTCGCCAAAGCAACTCAAGGTGGCTTACACAATAAATAAAGCAATGAACAATTTTCCATCCCACACAGGGGAGGCCCAGACAATCATATAATACATCAATAATCATCAATAATCATCATACATAATCATAATACATCAATCTGGGTTATATCCCACATCGGGAAACCCAGCACAAACCCCTTCCCTCTAAATCACAATAACAATTAATTTGCAATACAATATGTTAGCTACCTTCCACCTGTATGAAGTCCCAACTTAGACACCCTGCTCTCACCAGGGAATACCCAACACTCCTACATTCTACCTCCTGCTACCTCCAGGAGACAATCACCGACTCCACTCCTCTCTCACCGGGGAGATACAGCAACCCTCTAACTTCTTACCGGTACAACTCCACATATCTAAACAGCACTTGCATTCCCCAGACAGTCCCCCCCTCAGCCAACCTCCTGGCCCAACCGAAGGGCACGACCAAAGGATAGCAACAAAATTGGTAATTGGTAGCAACAAAAAAACAACAACAACAAACAAACAATTTGGGTAGTACTCTAGTTGTAAATAATCAAACCAACATTTCTGTGATTTGTACAACTAAAAATTACAAATGAAAAATAAGGTTCAATTTATTTAAAATTGAGATTTTGGCTTGATTAAAGTCATAAATCAAAATAACAATTAAAAAAACAAACAAACAAGGTGACAGCCGCACTGTGTTTGTTTTTTTAATTGTTATTTTGATTCGTGACTTTAATCAAGCCAAAATCTCCATTTTAAATAAATTGAACCTTATTTTTCATTTGATGTTCGACATCTTGCAGTAGGGATAATACAATCTAGAGATCTTCATTTTCAAGGGACAAGGCCAAGTTTAAGACAGGCAAGCAATGACTGATGGTACCACCATCCAATGATCGAGTGCCTATATTGGTCCAGTCTCTACTGAAGGGACGCGCACTTCACAGAACTCACTTGCTCAAGAGACTCCCACATTGGCCCAGTTTGTAAATCCAGATTTCTTGTACCCCAGTTCTGGCAGTGCCGATTTGTCCCAGTCTGTAGGATAGTTATGTTGTGGTGTAGTTGGTCGAGCACTGTTCATCTGGCCTTTCTTCTTTTCCACATCTTCAGAAGACACAAACTTGGTCGCCTGCAAACTTCCCTTCGAGTTTGATAGTGCATGTTTCTCTGGACCATTTCTTTAAAATTAATCTCATACAGCTGAGAACCAGCCTGAAATAGTATCACCCTGGTTGGGTCTGCTAGACATAAATTCTCCAGATTATCAGATGATAATGTAGAACTTTGGTGCTGTCCATCCCAGTCGCTGACCATTGTCCATCCTTCACATTCTTTGAAGCTGGCATCTCTTCCCCATATCCAATCCATGGGCCCAGGTCGTTCTTCCAATACCAGAGCCTCTTTGTAGTCATTAAAAAATTGGGGGGCTTTGTGACCGATGATGGAGTAGAGAGACATCAAACCGAAGCAAAGGAACATGTCATTGACTGAAAACTGATGTTCCGATCTGCAAAACTGCTGGTTTTTGGGTGACAATAGGCCCTTTCAATTTCCTCCATTTTGGAAAGGTCATTCCATTTGACTCCATCAAATACCTGCCATCGATAAGGTAGATTGTAATGGACCATCTTGCAGTTATTTTTAAGTTTGCGGTACTTCCAGACGTAGTACAGGCATATCTCGTCCAATTTTTCTTCCTTTCCAGAAGGCTTAGTAGCATTTATACCCTGTGAAGTGGATGCACTAGCTATAGCGTTAGCCAGGCTTTGCTTAGATCCAAATTTCTCTTCGTTACCAGAATTCTCCCTTTTTATCTTCATTTGCATGGGTTGCTTCAGTCCATGCGCACGATTGGAGCTGGCCTTCGGTCTTTGGCTCCCCATCCCTGAATGATACATGCTCAGCAAATCACTGGTTTTACAACAACGTCTGAAGAATATCAAATGCAACCAGAATGAAGTAACTCCTTTTTGCCCTGCACATGTGAAGCATCCCACTGATTTCATGTGAATACCGCGTGAGTTAAATCTAAGTTTCGTCAAAAAAATATTAATGTATTATGAATATATCAATATTCATGTATACTCAACTAACTAGTCATATGACCTTGGCTAGAGTTTTTATAATTTACACTTTGTCACATGGCAAAGCTCAGTATCTACAAGCTTCAATCGACTACTATTAATAAGGTTCAGATCATGCAAAGAAATGTTTACCCCAAAGGTGGAATTTTCACTGAGGCTGGTGACAAACCACGGGTGCAAATGCAGGTCATGGCATGTTTCTCATTTTACAAATGATGTGAAATAAAATATGCCACCTCTCCTTGCAAGCAGAAACAACTAGCAAAACCAACTCTAGATAAGAATTTTCACAATCTAGATACTACTTTTTATGTAGTTATAGAATCTATCTCCAAAAGCAAGAGTATGCACAAGATTATTCAAGATGAATATTAACATTTAATTAATGTATCTTAGAAATGTGTGTTATTACACCAACTTGTATGAAGGATAATTAGTCTTCAGAAAAAATATATACTAAATAAAATAATTGATGGTTGTGATATGCCCCATCTTCTAACTTATTACGCCACACTTATCACAACGGGAGAGCCAGAGGTTGTAGAAGCCCCGTCTTGTCTGATTTTATGGGATCAATTTCAGCCGATTTTACTCGCTGATGAGAGAGATTTTCTTGGGGCTGTTAGAACCACCTCTTGCGAACTGGACCCATGACCATGCTGGCTGGTTACGGCCTGCTGGGAGACATTGGGACCGCTGCTGGTGGGGGTGGTCAATGACTCCCTTTGGGAGGGCGAGATGCTGAGTTGCCTCAAGGAGGCGGTGGCTCAACCCCTGCTCAAAAAGCCATCTTTGGACATTGACTCCCTGGCCAGTTATCAGCCTGTCTCTAACCTTTTTAGGGAAGGTTATTGAATGGGTAGTGACTCAGCAGCTACAGGATCATCAGGACCAACTCAGTTTTCTAGATCCCTCACAGTCCAGCTTTTGTCCAGGCTATGGCACTGAGACTGTGCTTGTGACCTTGGTTGACAACCTTTGCCAGGAATTAGATCAGGGTCATTCGACCCTGTTGATTCTGTTAGATCTATCAGCTGCTTTTGATACCGTTGACCACGAGTTGTTGGTGACTCATCTGCAGGACTGAGCTGGGGTGGACAGAACTGTTCTTGAATAGTTCCTATCATTCCTTGCCGGAAGAACTCAGTGAGTGGTGCTCAAGGAATATTTTTCATCTCCCCAGGACGTCTTGTGTGGAGTCCCGCAGGGTTCTATCTTGTCCCCTCTCCTGTTCAATGTGTATATTCAGTCGTTGGGTGAGGTCATCTGGAGTTCAGTGTCATCAATATGGTGATGACACCCAACTCTATCTCTCTTTTTCATCTGACCCAGTCCTGGCAGTCTCAGTGCTTACACAATGTCTGGCAGCTATCGGAGACTGGTAGGGATGGGCGAACAGAACCGAGTTCGGAAATTTGGTTTGGTTCGGTTCGGTTCGGAAATTTGGTTCGGAAGTTCGGTTTGGTCAACCGAACTATTCGAGTTCGGTTCGAACTCCGCACTTCCAAACAAAGTTCAGAAATTCGACCCCCACTAAACTAAATGGAATATTATCTTTTAGGGATCGGCGAACAGAGCCGAGTTTGGAAATTCGGTTCGGTTCGAAAATCGAGTTCGGTTCGGAATTTGGTTCGGTCGACCGAACTAGTTGAGTTCGGTCTGAATTTCTGAACCACGTTCGTCCATCCCTAGAGACTGGATGAGGGTGAGTCAACTGAGACTGGATCCCGATAAGATGGAGGTGATGCTAGTGAGGAAGGTGGGGGTGTGGCATCCCCCATCATTGATGGGCTCCGCTCTCCATTGGTTCCTCACACTCAGAGCCTGGGAGTGCTCCTTGACTCGCAGCTCTGCCTATATGCCCAGGTTGGGGCTGTGGCAAGGAGTGCTTTCCGCCAATTACATCTGGTGTGTCGACTTCAACTATATGTCTGAGACTCTGACCTGGCCACTATTATCCATGCTTTCATTACCTCAAAATTGGACTACTGTAATGCAGTCTACATGGGGCTGCCCATGGTGATGGTTCGGAGACTGTAGCTGGTGCAAAATGTAAAGGCCCGTCTCCTTATAGGGACGGGCCACTGGGAGCACATTACACCGGTGCTCCAGTCTCTGCATTGGCTGCCTATAGTCTTCCAGGCCCAATTCAAGGTGCTGGTTCTTACTTATAAAGCCCTACATGGCTTGGGCCCCATTTATCTATGGGACTGCCTCACTCCCCTTGCCCTTGATCAGCCGTTGCAGTCATCCGGGAGCACCCTACTTGAGGTTCCCTGGGTATCCTGGGGGCTACTATGGAGAGGACATTCTTGGTGACCACTCCGTAGCTGTGGAACTCCCTCCTGGCAGAGGCCTGGGTAGCTCTGGATCTTTCCTCCTTCCAACATTCAATGTAAGTCTTGGCTATTCCACCAGGTTTTTGGCGAGGGGCATGGGTGAGGGTGGGTTTTATTTTTTGTTTGGGGGGGTTAAGTTGGCATTTTATATATTTTATAAACCCCACCTACCTACAGGACCACCTCACCCTCCGGATTCTGGATTGGACCCTGCGGTTGGCTGGGGGTACCCTCCTCAAGGTCCCATGGGTTTCCTGGGTGTCGACCATGAGGAGGGTGTTTTCTGTGACTGCGTTGCAGCTGTGGCACTCCCTTCTGTTGAAGGTCCGCTTGACCACCGACCTCCCCTCTTTCTGTAGACAGTGTAAGACCTGGCTGTTCTGCCGGGCCTTTACCGAGGGAGATGGGGTGGGTGGGTTGGGTTGGGTAGGGTTTGAGTATGGGTTATTTTAATCTGGGGGTTTTATGTTGTTTTAATTGTATTTCAGTTATGTATTTTAAAATGTTGTTAGATGTCCCGAGAGGCTTATAGCAGGAGGGGGCGGTGTAGCAGGGAGCAGTCCTGTGTGGCTGCTGCCCTTTTAAGAAGGGACAGAGTGGGCAGGACACTGGCCCTTTAAGGGCAAACAGCCAGGGGAGCTGGCCATGCCCACTCTGGCTACAAAAGAGAAGCAAGGCAGAGAGGAGAGAGTCTCTGCCAGGGAGCCGAAGGAGCAACATCTCCCTGAAGAAGCCTTCCTGCTCTATGCTCTCCAAGGTACTGAAGGTTGGAGAACCAGAGGGACCCAGGCAAGTAGGAGAGGCTGTGCCCAGGAGGGAGCCTTTTGCCTGGGGAAGGCTTGGCCAGAGTCTGGGGGTTTAGAGGCCTGGTTGGATGGACTTCGGGGGTTGATGGTCTGTGTTGCTCCTGAGCCTGGAGAGACTGACCTGGGCCTGCAGGGTGGAGGGATTGGGATTGATTGACACTGTGTTGTGTTCGTTGTGTTGGCACTGGAACTATTGGCATTGCCAATATGAGGTTGTGGGTGATTTGAGGGGATCCTGGGACACTGAAATAGTGAAAACAAAAAAAACAGTTTTTTGACATTATTTCCTATAGGGGGTCATTTTAGGGGTAGTAATGGATTTGGCTATGATTAAATATTTATTTAAACAGTCACTGTTGGTAAGGTATGGTTGTAAATGTTGGCATTGGAAATATGTGGATCATCATGGGGATCCCAGGGAGTGGGACACAATAGGTTTTGAATCTAACTGGGGGTTGCACAGGATTTTGTCATCGAGTCGGAGTCATCACTCACTTGCAAACTAAACTGCATGCTTGACTGACGTCATGTGCCACTGACTTGAGTGCTGTGGAAAAAACCCTATTTTTAAAGAAAAAAAGTAGTAGTGGGGGCTACTGGGGGTTGCTGGGGCTAAGTGTAGTCTGGTGATTAGCAGTTAAGGAAACAAGTGAATCTGTAATTGAATCTTTACAAGAGACATGTTGTCTTTATTACAGGTAATTTTGGTTTTTTCTCCCATTGATTTAAATGGGAAAAGTTCCCCATTGATTTCAATGGGGGAAAATCTGGTACCGGTAATACCAGTTTTAATCCAATGATCCAATATCCGGTAAAACCGGTATCTGATATTTTCCACCAAGTCCCACCCCTATGTATCGTAAGGAAAAGATGATGGCAAGCTCTAGATGTGATGAAAATACCCACTGCCAGACAATAGTAAGAGATATGCTGATGTAATCCCTTGGAGGGGAATGGTGTCAGTGTATATAATGTATGGTAACATTGACCTGACAAGGTCATAAGGGTCCATGGGGGGGGAGTGACCAGAAGGAATGGGTGTGCTGGCCTCCCAACCCCGAGAGGGGTAACTGTAAGTCTGTAAGAAAGCTGAAGCGTGGCAAGGAAAATAAAAGGGGTTGAAGGGAACCCTTAGTGAAGATTGTGAGCTGGTAGAGGATTGTCTCCCTGGCAAGGATAAATAACATAAGTAATGGGTTGAAGGGATCCCTACTTTGTAAAGCCTGGTAGGGGAGGCCCAGAGACTATCAAACAATGTAACAGAGGGGTTGAAGGGAACTCTAAACTGGAAAGCCTGGCAGGGGAGGCCCGCAGACTATCAAATAACATTAGTAATATGATTGAAGGTAGCCCTAAAGTGGTAATGAATTGTAAAGCCTGGCAGGGGATGCCCACAGGTTAGCAAGAAAGGTGTTAAAACATTGTTAACCAGGTAGAAGATTACCTCCCTGGTAAGCAAACCCAATTAGAGGAAATAGCAATGTAACCCTTGGGAAGGGGATGATGTTATTGGTGTTATGTACTAGGGGTGGGAAACCGGTAGAATCCGGTATCCGATAATGCCGGTACCGGGCGTACCGGCATTATCGGATTCGACCCGGTAATCCGGTCCGGGGTACCAGATTCCGGGGTACCGGATTTTTTACATTGCAGCCATTTTAAAATGGCTGCAATGTAAAACTTAAAGCCCCAAGTTAAGGGGAAAAAAAACCCTCCCCGAGTCCAGGCTGCGCAGGTGGAAGGGGGGACACCCCCCACCCACCCTGCCCAGCCTGGATTTTTGTTTAAATAAAAACAGACTGAGAGGCGAGGCGAGGCCACACACACCCCAGCACCAGCGGCCGCGGCGTCCCCGCAGCCGCCGGTAAGTATGACCCGATCCCTGGGGGGGGGGTTCAACCCCCCCCACCCCCCAGGGATCACCCCTACTAAAGAGCATAGCTTGCGCTTACCTTGCGGAGCTGCGGCGGCGGCGGGCGGTCCGGCGGCCTCAGCGCCGGCTGTGGCTGCCGGCGTCAGAGACGCTCTAGGCCTTCCGGGGAAACCCGGAAGTTCCCCGGAAGGCCTAGAGCGTCACTGACGCCGGCAGCCACAGCCGGCGCTGAGGCCGCCGGACCGCCCGCCGCCGCCGGAGCTCCGCAAGGTAAGCGGCGCGCAAGCTATGCACTGTAGTAGGGGTGATCCCTGGGGGGTGGGGGGGTGTTGAAACCCCCCCCCAGGGATCGGGCTATACTTACCGGCGGCTGCGGGGACGCCGTGGCCGCTGGTGCTGGGGGGGGGGTGGCCTGGCCTCGCCTCGCCTCTCAGTCTGTTTTTATTTAAACAAAAATCCAGGCTGGGCAGGGTGGGTGGGGGGTGTCCCCCCTTCCACCCGCGCAGCCTGGGAGGGGGAGGGGGAACTTGGAAGGATTCAGACATTTATTTCATTGAGTTCAATGGGGACACAGCGCCCCATTGAACTCAATGAAATAAAACCGGTACCGGTATACCGGATTTAATCCGGGGAACCGGTAACCGGTAAATCCGGTAACTGGTAATGGGCCCGGGGTCCCACCACTATTATGTACTAGGGGTGGGACTCCAGGCTGATTATCGGTGTCCGTTTCTATCAGTGTTGGCTCCCCTGTGTTTCCCATTGAAAGTCAAATTTTCCCATTGACTTCAATGGGAAAGCCTTCGACTCGAGGACACAGGGAGCTGATGCAGACAGAAACCAAAACCCCTCCTGGGGCATCCCCCACCCCGCTCCTGTCCTCGAAGGGTGGGGGTGGGGATCAGTTACCCCTAATACTCCCACTCACCAGGGCCCGATGTTACACCCCTCCCTGGAGCCCCTAAAGAGTCTTACCTGTGGTCCCAGGTGCCGGCGGAGGGTGGGGATGATGACCGCCGCAGGCTAGGGTGCCAGCTCCATTGCCGGTGGCTGGGTCTCCTCCACTGCCAGTGGAAGCTGGCTCCACTGCCAGGCCTTACTGTCCAGCGGCGGAACCAGCTCCCGCCGGCAGTGGAAGAGACCTAGTCACCAGCAGCAGAGCTGGCTCCTCTGCTGGGCAGTCGGGTCATCTCTTCTCTTCTTCTAATCTTCTCTTCTTTTTCTTTTAGGTCCCACGCCGAACTCTGAAGGCTTCTGGCTTCTTCATTGTACATGCGCAAAATGGCCGCTGAGCCCATTCTGTGCATATGCAGCCCTCTTCCAAAATGGTTCTGACAGCATCAGCACCATCCTGGAAGAGGGTAGTCATTTGCACATGCATCCACAAAATGGCTGTTGCCAGCACAATTTTGGAAGAGGGCTGCATATGTGCAGAATGGCCTCAGTGGCCATTCTGCACATGTGCAGTGAAGAAGCCAGAAGCCTTCAGAGTTTCATGTGGGACCTAGAAGAAAAGATTAGGAGAAAGAAAAAAGATAGAGGAGACCCAGCTGCCCAGCAGAGGAGCTGGCTCCGCTGCTGGTGGCTGGGTCTCCTCCTGCTGCTGGCAGGAACCAGCTCCACCACCAGGCAGCCAGGCCTAGTAGCAGAACTGGCTCCCACAGGCAGTGGAGGAGACCCAGCCACTGGCAGCGGAGCCAGCACCCCAGCCACTAATGGCCATCACCCCCACCCTCCACCGGGACCCAGGACCACAGGTAAGACTCTTTAGGGGCTCCGGAGAGCGGGGAGGAGTGTAACACCGGGCCTCGGTGGGTGGGGGTGTTGGGGTAACTGATCCCCACCCCCACCATCCGAGGCCAGGAGTGGGGTGGGTGCCACTGCCTGTGGCTTCCCCGCAGGTCGTGGCTCTTCCCACTGAAGTCAATGGGGAGGATTTCCCATTGATTTCAATGGGAAGATCCGAGATCTGATATGGGCACTGAGAGGGCCCAATTCTCTGATCTTTCAGTTTTAAACCGAAAGTGGCATTATCGGCCACTCTTGGTTTAAACTGAAACCAAAAGTCCCATTCCTATTGTGTACACTACACTGACCTGGTACTGTCTTGAGGGTCTCCAGGGGAGTGTCCAGAATGGTTGGGTCAAAATGGTTGGGTGGGCTGATCTCCCAACCCTAAGAGGGGTATTCACTTGTACAGCAGGTGAAGGATTACCTCCCTGGCAGGAGACAAAAAGGACAAGGAAAATAGACATGAGCTGAAGGTAGCTCTATGAAATCTCTAACTTATGAGTTGAAGGTAACTCTATATGAATATTTATACCCAGTGGAATGGGGCTGGCTAAAATGGGAGATATGGGGGCCATGAGGCGTTAAAGCCCAATTTGGGGTGCTAGACCCCTGAAGAATATTGTATGTATTGGTAATGATATATATATGCTTGAAGGAAAGCTATATGAAAACTGTCAGATGAACCAACCTTTCAGTAATCCCATCTTGGGGGGAAGGTGTGTGGCAGGGTTGAGCCACAAGATATCACAGGCCATGAGGACAACCTAAAATGGCCACCAACAGAGAGAGGAAGTTGGTGGGCAGAGTTACCTGTACAGAGCAAGAGGAAGCAGGAAGTAGAAAATCGTCTGCTCCTGAACCGCTGAAGAGACTCTGTCTGTGTGAGTTAGCAAAGAGCTAGCCAAGGACTATGGTTGGGCTAGGCTCTAATGTATAAACTGGTCAAAGGCTTGGTGCCTGGCCAATGGACTGTGTAATGAATAAACTGTGTTGATGTGGAGCCCCTTGAGTAATATTGATCCTGATCCTGACAACGCATACCCCACGGTCAAGTGGGGCTCTGTTACACATGGGTTTTACCTTTTTTTCTTTGCTCCTCACCATGTGTTTGGCGCAATATGGCCTGATGGCCACTGCCCATTGACCCCCAATCTCCCACTCACCTTTTACCTTAATCTTTAAAGTAAAGATTAATTCCTATCTAAGGCCACTTTTACACGGACGCCACCCACCCACGAACACCTGAAAACACCCATCGGATGGGTGGGAGAGCGTCCATGTAAATTTCCACGAGTGGGTGGGGGCGCATGCCTGACTCACCCGCCAACACCCACAGAGCAGCCATGAGGGAGCTGGCACCCTCTGTGGGTGGAGATGGGTGTTCAACACCTGAGCGTTAGTGTAAAAGCGAAAACACCCACACCCACGTGGACTGGACCGGACCAGACCAGCAGAGCCCCACTGTGCCAGTGCCGCAGGGCACGCACGTGCTACCATGCAGACACGCCCACAGGGCAGGGGGACGCTGGATGTCCGGCCAAGAGCCCGTAAAGGAGGGCAGAATCATGGCACATGCGTGAGGGGTCCCACGATGGTGATCAGGAAGGTCCACGAGAAAGCCATGGGAGCTGATGCTGCCCCACGTGCGGGAAGGGACTGGGTGAGCACGGGGACCCAAGAGTGCCCGGGGGGAGGGGAAGCCCCGACAAGGCGGTGTAGGGGGGGTGGATGCGTGTCACGGAGAAACATGGGGTCACACACGTGTAACACGGGACTACATGTTTGGTAAATGTGTGGCACCAAAGGTTTCACATGTATGTAATGTTGCTATACATGTACACTATGTAATGTCAAAGGTTCCACATGTTTGTAATGTTGACATTGAGAACTGTAAAACTCAAATTAGGACTCTGAGAATTGTACAACTTGAGATAGAGCTTTTACACATCACCAGCCTACAGAAAATACAAGGAGACAAAGATGTGTATTGGGGGAACCCTGGCCCCAGACGGATGGCCAGGGACATCAACAATGCTAATGAAGGTAGCCATCGACTACATGCAGCAAGGCAGAGAAATCTGATAAGAGAACAAAGGGAATTCTAGAAGCCTGGAGAACTCACTAAGAGTTTCCTCCAGGAGATATAAGGAGAGAGATCCCAGAGGGGAGAGAGAGACTTCTTGCAAAAGCCAGCTTGAGCATCTACATACGAAAGGCAGCATCTGGAAGCCATGAACTGAGAGGAAGAACTCTGATTTCTAGCAACTCTAAGCCTGGAGACCCAGTCGCTTACATCAAGGACTGAGAAGAACTTATGGACCTTGCTAGGGGTAAGATGAATAACTTAGGAACTCAACCAGTATAAGTTAGGAATGCGTTATATTTACCTTT
>QEPC01013874.1:3325806-3370612 GCA_003113815.1 Sphenodon punctatus | reverse complement strand
GGGGGGGGGGGGAGGGCATCCATGTAAAATGGGCCTTAGTTTTCCCAGTTAGTTTTGTAAGTGTACCACAGCAACAGGGGAGAGAAAAAGACTGTTTAACATTAAAATTGTGACTGTAAACTCATACAAATTCTTAGGAATTCTTAAGGGCACAAATGCACTTTTAACTAATTTTTTTTATTGAGTTGATTATAGTTTGATATTGACCCTTCTGATAAAACTCATGAAGAGTAAAGAGTGCTGGATCATACCTAGAATTATTAAGATTGTTAAAAAATGAATTAAGAAGAAATGTGATCTTGAATTAAAAAAACACAATTATTTATGGTTTTTGTTCAAGGATTGTTGTTTATTTTTCTAGAACAAAATACACACATTATTGAGGTATTACCCTTACACAAAGGATATTAGATGAGAATCAACCTCTTCAGTTGGATCTTAATCGACTAACATGCATATGCCATAAAAGAGCCCTGTAGCATATAGAGCATTGATTTTAAGTTATATGAATTACTATATGACACTGTTAAAACAACCGATAAATAAAATATATTGCTAATATGGGGATGGGAGTTTGGTGGGTGGGTTTAGGATAGGGGTGCGAGGGGTTTTGGATATGGGAAATTGGGAGATGGTATTGGGTGGGTTTTGTGGGGCGTTGTGGAAAGGTTGGGGGTTTGGGGAGGTTGTTTTTTTATTTTACTGTTTTTATGGTTTGTGAGCCGCCCTGAGCTTATGGGAATGGCGGCATAAAAATCTGATTAAATACAAATAAAATAGCATATTATTGTCAAGTTCTATATTTCAATAATGTTGGGGTTGTTGATAAAACATAATAATACTATTTATCAAGTAATCCCTTTCCGAAATAGTGCTTTGTGGAAGTGGGAATGCATATTATTATTGTTGCTATAGTGAAGTTGTAATTGTGTTTAAGAAGGTATTTTCATTCTAAGGCTTTAATTCAATAGTTCATAACTTTGCAGGAACATTAATTTGGGGGAACATTTCAGAGTCATGGTAATTCATTAGAGCTCAAAAACAATATTTTAGAACAGTGTCATAAAATTCCATGCAATAATTTTTCAGTTACCAGAGTTTTTCATGTTTGACAAATGTTCAGATCTCACTTTTTCACTCTTGTATAGCATAAGATTTTTTTCACCCTAAAAATAAAAGCTTAGTATCCTTAAGACATGTGATCTTTCCTAAATTTGAAGAGTATTATTTTGAAAATTAAAATATTACGAAGTTTAAATAGTTTGATGCAACCAGTGATTCTTTTTGCTGTTTCAAAGTCTGGATCTTTCATGAAATTAAGGATGTGACCCTGAAATCACTTGCAGTCCAATCTCATTAACTTCAATGGGACTACTCTGAAATAAGTGGTTTCAGGATTGCAGCCTGAATTAACAGGAATATTGTCATTGACTTCAACAGGAGCAAGAATTAATGTACTGTGCAAAATCAGATACAAAAACTATATGCATATATCTAAATACTAAAATATATAAACATGTGCTTATTGTAATAATTATGCATTCAGTCAGTTTATTTATGTTTGGGTGGCATATTTAGATATAACATTGAAGACAAAAAGTCACTGTTATGGTCTCTGTTCTTAAAAGAGACAACTGCAAAAAGTACATCAATGCAATATTATGATAGTGATTTTAACGCACAAAAATTATTCACAGTCATATTTAAAGTTCCCATGGCAACAATGCACATGACATGTACTTTAAAGCATAAATATATTACCATGTTCTGTAACAGATAATTCCACATATGTGCAAGAGAGCCGGGTTATACTTGCCATGGGAATCATAACAGTAAATCTATGACTTATATGTACACTCAACCATAATGTTAAGCTGATACCAATTTTTGACATACACACACACATTAAAAACATATCTATACAGATACAAAAGAGAAATTATAAGTTTATTTGTTTTGCACAATGAAACAACAAATATTAAGTCAGACACATTCTTAAGGCATCATCAAGTTAAAACATATGTTACAATTCCAGCTTTCAAAACATATATTACCATAGATATTTCCAAAGGTCTCCATAACATTCATCCACATAAGACTGGTAGAGTCCTTCAGTCATTTGTGGTTCACCGTAAAGGAAGGAGATCCACAAAATTATTCTAAAACTGCAGACTGATGAAAACAGCACACTGAAATGCACATAGTTAATGATAATGGGCATTTTCAGACAAGACACTCTCCACCCACTGCCAACACATGTTGCAGGGCTGAAGTGTTGCCCTATGGGCACCCTGTAACATGTATAATGGGCAGTGAATGGGTAGCGGGTGGAGAGTGTCTTGTCTGAAAACACCCAATCTGAACCACAGTGGGTGCAGTCAAACGAGCTGTGGCAAGTCCAATCCCTGCATGTTCCATGTTGGGCAATGGCTGCCATCACACTTTGAGGACAGTGCGGGAAGCATGGCAGATAGTTCCCCCGGGCTACTGTCGGCCATCCCGCCACGCCCTGTGGCAAGCCAAGGTGCTGACCATACGAGTGGATGCCCAGCACAGCTCCACCCTCCTCCTTCAGCCTGCCCACTATACTGCCCTCAGCCATGATGTGGCTGTGCAGGACCAGAACAAGTGCCCACCACTCAAAGTCCCGCAGCAGACTTCGCCATTCAGCGGGGCAGACAGGGACAGGGCACATGAGCAATGGCATACTACCATGCCTTGGGCAGTCTTACCCCACTTTGCACAAGGCTACCATGTGCTGCATCCCCAGACTTTTCGCGAGGATGCAGCACATAGCAACCAGCTATCCTCCCCGCCACGCAGAAGAATTGACATCTGGCAGCCGCTCCCAGACGCACAATGCACTGCATCACATGGTAAGGCTGCCCAAGGCGCAGCAAATGCATCATGTGCCTGTATCCACCCAGTAAAGGCACAATCCTCCACCCATTGAAGTCAATGGCAAAGCTCCCATTGGTTTTAATGGAGTATTTGTGCTCTAATGTTCACCCAGAAAAACTATGTAAAACTATAGTTAAGGTTCCTGCACAACCCACCACCTCCTAACTCAAACTCCAACAAAATAATTAAATACACTGATGGTTTCCACAGTCGCTGCAAGCTACACAGCCAATGAATTCTCTCATGTACTGCTGCCCATAGCCTCTGCTACAACTCAACATAACCCATACCTCTTATGGAACTCTTTAAATACTCAGCCACATCCACTGAACTTAACTCTGCCATACTTCTCACTAGTCTATAAATTATAGTAATCTTTACACTGAAAGCCGGAGAAATTGTCTCAGGTGCAATTCTGAAGCCATTTGCTTGCTGCTGGCGTAATCATTTGTGCCAATGCAAGTTCCATTGAAGTGAATGGGAATACCACTGGTTTAAACATCTGGAGCTGATGCCAAGAGGCCAGGCTACAGGATTGTGCTCATATTTTAGGTTAGTTTACTTGTAGTGACTGTGGTCCTCTTAACTGTATTTCTGTTGTTAATGCTGTTGTTGTTGTTGTTGTTGAGGTGTGGCTCAAGGGTCTATGGGTCATACAATCATAAATCATGGGGTGATTTCAGACATGACGGGGCACCTATTGGCCCCGTCACGGAATCACCTTTTGCTTCCCCACCAAAATCAAAATGTCATGTCCAGCAGACGTGCCGGCTGATTCCCGCAGGGAATCTGGGGGGGGCGGGCCTGCATGATGCAACGTGCAGCCACACAGCCCCGCCCTCCCACGCTCCCCCAGCTGCCCGCCCTCCTGGAGATGGGCAGGTGCAGCGGCCGAGGTGGCCGCTGCGCCGATTCCAACCCAGGGTCTGGGCCACGGCCTGGAATCAGTGCCAGTAACAGACGTTACCATCTGCTAATTCTGGGCCGTGGTTCAATTAACCACGCTTTTGGGGATGGTGCCCGGACCATCCTCGAAAGCGTAGTTATTTTGCTCACTGCCAGTGGTTCACCATGGTGAACATCTGGCGGCGAGCAACCAGACGTTATGGGACCATCCACTATCACGGGGAATTCACCGTGGTTGAGTGTGGTAACGTAACCTCTGAAAATACCCTAGGTAGGTTGGGGGGCGGTTGTAAGTGAACTTCCCTGTCTCCCCACCCTGCACATCACCACCTTCCTTTTCAGCATGCATTCATTGTCTGAATAACTTGTTTTGTTTCTAGCACCACTGCTGGCAGGACAACCATTTTTATTTGTAATTTTTTATTATTATTATTATTATTATTATTTATTTTTAGTCAATATGTTTTAAAAGCTATTTTCTCATTGCATGAACCAGTTATTTCTAATGAGAACTTGAAAATTAAAATTAGTCATATGCTCCAATAACATTCCCTCATATATAATATCACTTTGAATTCTGAACCTTGAAACCCACTCTTCAAAGGGGTTACCATGCAGAACTGACTTTGGGCCTCCTTTTAATTAAGCCACCACTGGAGAAGAAATTCACACATTACACTAAACAGCTGTGTGCTAACAAGCTTTAGCAGTGTGGCTGGATAGCTTACTTGTAGAGCTACAAGGCTAGAGCTGTGTTCTAGTTCTCATTGTACTCTTATGCAACATCGGTGTTAGTTCATTTGTAAAATGATATAGTAGTTACAGCTTTCTTACTTTGCAGAACAGGGCCTGCCTTTGTTTAAAGGAAAAGTCAAAATGTGTACAGAAAGCAGCTGCAGCAGTTGCTCTGTCAGTTTTACTGTTAAAGGTCTGTTCTGAAGGAATGGATGAAACTGACAGACAGTTTGGAGAATAAAAGAAAAAATCGATTTTTTTAGTGAGATAAAAACTTGGAAGTAAAAGGTGAATGACTAGAAGTGGTGGTAGAATACATGCATCTATCAACATAGAGCACAGTTCTCTGACATTAAAGTCAATGACAAAAGTCTCATTGATTTAATGGGAAAGCATTGAAGAGATATTTGAAATACTCCTAAAGATTAATGTGAGGGGTCATCAAATTATCAGACCTTCAAATTAAAACAAAAAATTAAAGCACCATTTATTGAAGCTAAGTCAAAAACAAAAAACTGGCCATATCTGCTAATGACTTCCATAGACAATTCAAGCTTTCCTTTAATTTTTTTATATGCAGTTTTCAGTTTTTTACTGTCAGATAGTTACCAAATAGTAAACATTCTTTCCCTGATTTAGCAGAAAATGTGACTTACACTTAATTATAGCTGCCAACCAACCACCTATAATATAGAGCAGGGAGGAGGGAAAAATGCATTTGTTGAACCTGTAAAGTTACTGGGTTCACAACCAGGGAACAGAAGGTATAGCCTTTCAAAATGTGTATGAGTAGCTTATTTAGCTGTCCCCTAAAAAAAAAAAACAGTGGCTAAAATAAAATTGTGTAAGATCCACGGCTATGTATAACGTAAATGCAGTTTAAATATTATACACAGAAGTGTTTTGTTCCTACCCTGATACAGCAAACACAGAACACATGTATTGAAAAATAAACAAAATAATATGATCTCAGAGTAAAATACAAACGCAGTGTGAATGTCTGGTGTGAAGCTCAGAGAGCGTGGCTCTCTAGGTTACAGCAACAGCAAGCTCTCCTCTCTTTTTCTGTGGCTAAAAGGGAATAAACAGCAGCCGGGGTAGCTCCTCCTGAATTGCGAGATCAGCTGAGCCTGGCTGTCACGTGGGCAGTGTGTCGAAGGTCACAGCGCTCACAATGGAGCTGTCGGAGTATGTGCAGAGAGGCTTACAGATTCTAGCTGATCCTGCCTGCTTCCCCCCCACAGCCTACACGATTCTGCTCCAGACTGCTTTCCAGAGCTTGTTCAACGCCCAGACGGACCAGGCAGCCTTAGGTAAGGGCTGCTACTTGAGGAAAAACCCGGAAAAGAAAGGAGACCAGTCTCTCACTGGGAGCTGGAGAAAGAGAAGCAACCAAAAAAAAGGGATCTCTTTCGATTTCCTTCTGCCACATTATTGTGCGTTGTGTTTACAGCTAGTGCAGTAGCAGTCAGAGCTCCATAGATCTCTGCACTGCAACTAAAAAAAAACCCGTCATCTGCACCAAGGCGAACAAGTATCCGTGTAATAATTATTTGCAAGAGTAGTGCTTTGCTTTCTCTCCCTTCTCGGTTGCTCTTTCACTGCAGAAAGAAATGAGCGTTTCTTGCTTGTGGCCTAGATTGCAAGCCTCACTTAAATGCAAAGAACTGGTGGCTGGTGGGTTTTGATTTCTTTAGCTTACGTATTTGTTTACTCTTATCGCCTCTCGTTCTGGCTGATTGTCCGTTACAAGCCCCTGCTAGGTTAAATTGCGTATATTTGTAAAGGAAGATGGCAAAGGTCAGATTTGTATGGGAGAGTTGATCCAACTTGGTTTTGGCAGCCGTTGTCCTAATCTTTCATTGATGTTCTCTGCACGTATTTTTCTCTCTCTCAAAATCAGTTTATATTCAATGCAATTTCTGTAATAAAAATGTTGTTCATTGGTCAATGACTGCACACGCAAAGGGGCTCAAAGAATTGACATTTGACAAGCTACTTCGCATAGCGATAGGATACTACAAAGACAGGATTTGTTTGAACTATTCCATTAGTTATTGCAAAGTAGTTCAAAATTCAGGCCCTCTCGAGAGTGATTGAAGCACAAACTGTAACTGTTGAATGAAGTACCAGTGAGAGGAGGTAGTTAAAACGTATATACTTTTATTAGAACAATCTGTAGACAGAGCTGAAGTAAAATGTTATTCAGGAGAGGGTAACTGTGAACGCCAGTGTGTACAAGTGTTGAAATATGTGATGTATGTATCAGCTAAAAACAAAACATCTGCTTTGGACAAGTATCTCGCAATATATTTCCGAGCTTTCTCCAGAGATTGGAACACGAGGCTTTCTTCATTTTCTCCTTCCTTCTTTGAGATGTCCCTTTCCTGCGTTAAAAATGTGATCCTTGCCAATTAATTCCATGAATGAACTGAGTATTAAAAAGGAGGAAGAAGGGAAGTTTTCAGATACAAAGTATTAATGTACTGATAAAAACTATACGATCTTTATACTCCAGTTAATGTATGGGGCAGATTCTGACCCCTGATACAATGAAGTAAAGCCCGAGTAATTGATACATATAACTGAGGTCAGAGTCTGTCCCTGGTGAGAAAGGGAAGTTGATATTTTCCCTGCGATACTTATGACTTTGGAGTGAGGAGGTGGTGCGTTTAAAAACACTTTAAACCAAGTATTTTTTACAGTATTCACTCAGTTGTTTATTCCTATTCCAGTAGCGTGCCGACATCTTCAGTCTTCTCTTCTCCCCCCCCCCCCGAAGTATTTTGCTTTTCGACTTTTCAGAACGGTCCACTATATTGAGAAGTTGCCCCTTTTAGCAACGTGTTTTAAGAATCAGTAATTCCTGTATTTTAGATCACGCAGACTTGAAGCATATTGACCCAACCGTATTAAAACATTGCCATTCAGCGGCTGTGGCTTGTATAGTGGAAGTTGGAAAGCAGAAAGTCGACAAATCTGCTCTAAGGTATTCTTGAAGCTCCTCTATAGTTTCTCTAGTGTCTGTTGCTTTAAATCGTGCTATGCTGTATTCAAAGTCTAATCATTTTGGTTTTCTTTTATAGTACCTATCTAGAAGACTGTAAGTTTGACAGAGAAAGAATAGAACAGTTCTGCACCGAATATCAGGTTTTATGTCGATTTTACCCCATATCTTACTTCCCTTTTTATAACTATTCAATAGAAGTTGGCAAACATGCATTTTCCTTTTTCCAGAAAAACAAAGATACACTGGAAATCATACTGGGAAGGTAGGTTGTTCACCATCAAGAAATACTTTTTTCAGTGGTACATGTTTAAACAAAAGGGATCTTAAAAATACAAAGGCTACTTAAATTGCTCAAGTATTAAAAGTTCTAAATTTGCTAATGCATAAAATTGCACATTTAAACAAAATATTTTAAAACTTCCCCTTTTAGCACCTTAATTTGAATAAACTTTAGAACTACTGAATATTCATTATAAAAATAATTTTAAAATATTCCATTACCATTGAAACAATTGCCTTTTTCTATTAGGGTAGCAATACACATAATCATTGTGTCTTTCAGCATAGGCAGATGCCCCCTGTACATAACCGATGTATCTTGGCGTCTGGAATATCAAATCAAGGTAATTTATACCATTAGAACATGTCTTTCCCTCTCCCCGCCCCTTCCCCCAATTTTCCTTTCTTCTTCCTCTGATAAAATCTGATTTGTGTGTGTGTGTGTGTTTTGTTGTCACTTTAGACTAATCAGCTTCATAAAACATACCGACCTGCCTATTTGGTGACCCTAAATGTAGAGGTACTGTATTCCACTTTCCCACCATAAGTAGATCAAAAATCATCTTTAGATGTGACAGATTTTAATTAAACAGAAAATGTTTTAATTTTTTCCCACTTCAGAACAATGACACAAGATCATACCCGGACATTAGTTTTAGCTGTACTATGGAGCAATTGCAGGTATTTCTTTAACTCATCACTGCTTTGTTTTGGGTACCAGTGTTGTCAGTAGAACTTTGTTACCAGGCAGGCATTCACCAAAAAGCAAAGTTTGCAAAAAATCTCAAACATCTGGGGATGGAAAGATTGGCTTAATTAAACTTTTTAAAGCATAATCTGGCTCTTTCTACTTCTGATATGAAACATCAAGTTAAACTGTATTATTACTGTCTTGGTGTGTCCTTAGAACCAGGTGAAAAAAATGTAATGATTTGAACAGACATGTATTCATGCTCTAGAACTTTGATTTTCTATGATACACAGAGAATTCAAAGTGATGTGGAATTTGGATAACTCCTGCATGTTATAAATATATTTTTTTTAAAAAAGATAATGGTGCCTAAGATGAAGTTTACACTGATCTCTATTTGTTGAAAGTGAATTCAACATGTCACTTAACTTTCAGCTAAGTTCATTAACTTAATGTTAAGCTGCATCCTGCATTGATCTGAAAGCTGCCTACCCCCCCCCCAAAAAAAAAAAAAAAAAAGCCTATTTAAAACAAAATCTCTAGAGGCTTTTTGATTTTTTAAAAATCCTTTGATAGACTTAGGTTCTGATGAGTTAATTAAATCTGACTGTTTTCTGGCTACTGTTGGATTGAACTGGTATGAAATTTTATTTAATAAGTTATTCTGAAAATGATAGAAATAGGACTATTCTGTTATGACTGTTTTAACTGTGATACAGCTGTGACACAATCTTCACCTTAGACTGTTTTACATTTCAGTAGAGGGTACATGCTGTAAGCTATATGTTTCTAAGGGGTAACGCTCATTTTAACCGTTGAACTATAGGAAGAGTACATTGCTGTGATATTTTTGACATACCATAATTTTAACCTAGTGATTAGCTTGAGAATGAAGATGTTTCTATGTCACTGAATATGTTGTTGTCTTGGCACCACTGAGAGCTAACTTGTTGCAATTTTTCTACAATTATTGTTCCATTTTCTAGGATTTAGTTGGAAAACTAAAAGATGCATCAAAAAGCCTAGAAAGAACAACTCAGATGTGATCTCAGGAAGCTGCCAGTCTATTGGATTAAAAAAGAAGAGATGTGCTTTGATTCCTAACACTTTCTTCTTGGGAACTAGATGAATCCCTTTTTTCTCTTTGAGTTTGAATAACATGTTGTTACCTATGGACCATTATGTATCTGAATTTCTATTCTACTAAATGTTACAACTCTTCATGTAGTTACAACTCTTCATGTAGTCAGATCTAGCTTTTGTTCATTCAGTGTTTTTCTTATGGAAATGGCTTTCTGCTGATAGATATTTTAGATATCTGAGTTCTTAAAACAATTGCTTTGCTATTCCTTCCTTTTTGTACTTTTGTGAAATATGAGCATTTCTGATCCCCCCCATCAAGTTCTAATAAAAGGAGTTCATTTATTGTGTTTGTTGTTGATGATGATTAATGTGTTCCTTTCCACGACAAAATGCTCAAGGGATCCCTCTTCCACAAAAAGTCTACTGCTAAGGTGAACTGTCCCTAGATAATGTGCTATACTGTAATTGACTATCCTTTCATGAAGTGATTCTGTATCTTGAGTAGATGTGAATCCTATGCAAATTGTATATTAACAGAGGACACTGCCATTCATTAATCTTTGAACCTGGATTTACTCAGAAAACGGGCCACTTTCCAGTAGAGAATGTGCTCTGAATTGTATCACTTTACCCTCCCCTTTCACTTCATTGCACCTGAATGAGTGTAAACAGGTGTGAGTAGTGCTATGCCCTCCCCTTCAAACCCGTTGGCACAGCACCCGTTTGTTCCTGCAGTTATTAAAATTAGGCCCCGTTTGCATAATTCGGGTGGGTGGGTGCCGCGTCTGGAATCCATAACACCTAATGGAGGGGAAAGGTCCTGAGCGAAAGGGATTTAGGCACCTGGGGTAAGGAGGGGGGGACGTTTCCTGCAAAGCACTGAGGAGAAGGCATCTAACTGAGCAAGAGTTGGGGGGGGGGGGGGAAGAGACGGTATAGGCTTCAGCCCGATGCATCTCAGCCTCCCCCCCTACTGAAGCTCTGGTGGGATCCTCTCGGAGTCCAGCCCGCCGGCTGGGCAGACCGGGCTGCAGAGTGGCTACAGTCCCTCGCTCGGTTACACTGCTTCCCACCCTACTCCGACCCCAGCCCAAAGTTGGCGGCTAGCACTGGCACAGGAGGTTCCCGTCCACTACAGCTGGGGGCAGCATCCTTTAGCCCTTCTGGAGGCGGCCTGAACTCAGTGTCCCCTCTTGGGCTGCCCGGGGGGAGGGAGCGCTTAATGCTACCCCAGCCTCCCCGGGCCACGCTGCCGGGGAGGGGTATCGGCCACCCTCATACGTGGGTCTGTGGGGGCTGCACCCATCATGCAACCTGGGGGGGAGGGGAAACGCTTTTTAAGGGCTGGGGAGGAAGCAGCTTAAGCATCTCGTGCCCCTCAGGCAGCCCAGGGGGCCGGGGAGACAAGGGATGAGGGGCGGGGAGAGATGTGTCTCTCGCCGCTTTATTCCACGGGGGAAATCGCCTGTTCCTGAGGCGGATCGGGGCCGACTCGGGAGCCCGCGCTCCGCCTGTGCGCGCTGGGGAGGTGTCAGGGTGTGAGCGGGGAGGGGGGTCAGGGTGTAAGGCGGAGAGTAGGGGCGCGGCGGTGAAAGGTGTGGGGCAGGGCGCGTGGTGGCAGGGTGTGAGGCGAAGGGTAGGGGCGCGGGGGCGATGGGCTCAGGGAGTCAGGGTGTGATGAGAAGGGTAGAGGCACAAGGTGTCGGGGTGTGAGACGAGGGGTAGGGGCACCGGGCAACAGGGGTGTGGGGCAGGGTGTCGGGTGGGGTTTAAGGTGTCAGGGTGTGATGAGAGGGGTAGTGGTTCGAGGTTTCAGGGTGTGAGGCGAGGGGTAGGGGGGCTGGGTGGCAGGATCGGGTGTGTCTAGCGGGCACGGCGCTGGCCGGCTGTGTCTATGTGGAAGCAAGGAGCTTGTAGATGGCGGGCAGGGCGGTAAATGGCGGGAATAGCAGATTCAGTCCACAGGCGACAGGGTGTATGTGGTGAGAGGAACGGGGATGTGGAGAGGAATAGGGGTCTGGATGAAAACGGGGAGGCAACAAGTGTGTGTCGAAGGAGACAGAAAGAAGCAGAGTGTGGAACAGGTGGGAACAACGAGTAAGGGTTGTGAGAGTTCAAACGTGCGTAAGGTGGAGGGTGTGAAGTGGAGGGAAAGGACGATGAGGAGACGTGTTAACAAGGCTGGGGACTCTGGAAAGGGAAGAAGGGACGGATTTTGTGAGTGATGTGTAGATTGTCAAGGGAGGGCTAATGTGCAGGGCAGTGTAGACGGCCGGGGAGAGGCTGGGCAGGGAGAGAAGAGTGTGGGTAGAGGCAGGAGGATGCGGGGTGGGTGGGTGCAGAAACCGTGTGCCGCCGGGCTGGTAGACACTACAGTGCGTGTGCAGAATGGAGGGAATTGTGTATGTCTAGAAGAGAGGGCAACCCCGTGTGTAGCTCTAAGTTGTGTATAGTCTGGGGAACAGGGAGTCAAAACGCGGGTGCGGAGACTGTAGAGAAGAGGATCAGACAAAGTGTGCTTGTGTCTGGGTGTTGTGGAGCAGGCAATGCAAGGAGGCTCTGTGTGTGTGTGTGTGTGTGTGTGTGTGTGTGTAAGGTAGACTGTAGAGTGAAGAAGTGGGGGTAAGGGAAATGGGGAGTGTGTGTCTGTAGAGTGAGGGGAAGAGGAAGGCTGGGGAAGGGGAGGCGGACTAGGGCTGTGTGTGCGCGCAGCGGAGAAAAGGAGGAATAGGCAAAGTGTGTGTGTGTGTGTAGTGCGGAGGGGGAGGCGGCGGCGCAGGCCGAGTGTGGGGGGAGGGGAGGGGAGGGAGGGAGGAGGAGGGGGAGGCGGCTGGGTTGCGGGATTGGGTCATGGGGAGGCTGGCGGACTCGGACTACACCGACACTAATTCCCAGGCCACCCTTAAGGAATGAGGAGCCCCACGTGATGCTGGCGGGGCGGGCGAACTCTGAGCCATTTTGGGGACGGTGTCAGTTTCCACTGTGTGCCTTCAGCGTTGCATATTCCCTCCTCCACCCTCCTCCCCCCGTTTCCCCACCAACAACTATGAAATAATAATAATAATAAAAAGGAGACCAAGAGGCAGAGCAGGGGAAGAGGGGGAGACAATGGGCTGGTGGAGAGAGAAGCCATCCGGATTAGAAAGACTTTCAGATCCCAGCTCCTGAGCCACCCAAAAATCAAACTCAGAGGGAGAGAAAGGGAGTGAGAACGGTCGATGGAGGCGAGGAGAAAACCAGGGTGTTTTGTAACTAAAATGAGTTGAGGGCAGCGGCGGCGGCAGCAGCAGCAGCAGCAGCAATAAGCTTATTGCAATTGACAGCGTCTGCAGTTCATTTCAAGATGGCCGCTTGGCTCACATTCATTTTCTGCTGAACGACTTTTAACTTTCATTGTCTTTTTTGGCCGCTTCGATCGTCACCCACCGGCTCCTTTTTGCGGGTATGTATAAAGCGAGGTGTCTCCCAACCAAGGGCGGTGGGTGGCGGGGGCTTGGAGGCGGTTTTAGGGCGGTTTGGGGGCTTCAAAGGGGAGCCTAGGTGTCCCCCAAGCTCTCCGTATGGGAAAAGCGCTGACAGTCTGTTCCAACCACACACACACATATAGACACACAGCAGCAGCAGCAGCAGCAGCCTGTGCACTCACTTTCGTTACGCACCCACATTTGCAAATTTTAGTTCCTTTCTCTACCCAGCTGCCCCCTAAAATGTTGTTGTGCACATGGCTCCCAAGGAGAATATTTATATTTCCAGCCCATGCTGCCATCCTGGCCTCAGCGCCCTTTGTTTAAAGGCAGATTTTGATTAAACGGGGACGCTTCATGAAATCTGGAGCTGCCTGGGTCAACTGATTCCAGTCCTCTCTGAAAGAAATGTATTTGTTGGGGTTTTAAATCCCAGATAATGCCCCCATTTTATAGAGATAGGGACAGTGGAGAGTAGCGATTGCACTGGGGGGGTTGTTAGACCGGGGGGCATGCAGAAGAAAATGTTATTAACTTAAGTTGGACAAACACTTGTGTGAAATTTGATGGTTGGTAAGATGGCGGTTCCCAGTTGTTCCCAATGTCTCCTTTTGCATTTGTGCTTAAAATGTTAAAGTGTCTAGGTTTGTACTTGTTGGGGGAGGAGAGGGGAGAAACAATGGGGACAAATCACTTTTTGGCAAAGAAGTCACTTTGACTATGAGCCCTGAAGACTGACGTCTGCAGTTTTACTACAACTTTTGAAGCGAAGGTGATGCAGGACATGTTTTCTTGCATGTCTTTCTTTTCTTTAGCTGATATTTTCCTTGCAAGCCCGGGAAGGGGTAAATGAACTTTAAATTCTTGATCTAGCCTTTGAGGTATCATAAATTTGCTTGTAGCTCCTTGTCCAGTTTATGGATGGCACTAAAAATTTGAGTGTACATGTTTATATAATCATATGGCCTTGACTATATACAACTCTCATATTTCCCAGCTGTTTACTGTTAATATTTGGGAGTAAATAAGCAAAGAGAAGCAGGACAATGCAATATGTATAAAAAGAAAACCTTCCTTTGCTAATATATAGAAACTAAGCATCTTACCCTAACTCCCCATCAAGTTTAGAAAAATCCAAGTTTAATACACCCCCAACTCTAGAGAAGAGTTCTTAAGTGTGTTTTTCCCTGAGTTTGTAGGAAATTGTGACACGTTATTTTACTAAACTCCCTAAGGACAAGAAAGATTCTGGAAATATAATCTTTCTCAGAGGGACTACTTACATTATATACTATATACTAAGTCAAACCTTTGTTGTACTTTGTTGGATAAATGAACAGTTATCCTATAACAGTTCAATACCATAACTACAAATTAACACTTTAGTTTATTTTTAAGGGGACTGATTAATAAGTTCCACTAGCTAGTTTTGTGAGTTTGGCTTGAAGGACTGGGGATTTATATTATTTTATTTACACTTTGTTGCCATTATTTCTTCCTTGCTGCAATGTGCTATGCACAGATACTGAAGCTGCATTTTAGGGGAAGTACCGCTAATAGTTCCTTTGAAACAAGCGGACATTCTGACGTGAAAGAACAAGAGGCTTCATGTTAAAGTGTATCTTACTGCTAGAAATAATAAGAGTTCCATTTTTAGATGGTAGGTCCCTGAAAGCTGAATATTGGTGCAAAATACGAAAAATAAAGTTTAACTGCAAGTTGGATACACTTATAATTACAGAATTGCTAAGCGGGGTAAAGAATACATTGCATTAATCTTCTGTAATAGTCCAGCAGCTGACCGCTAACACCAGAAGGTGCCTGTTTTTCTTCATTTTGGCACATCCCATGTAAGGCCTCTAAGCAGTCAGTTGGCTGTCAGTGGTTTTATCGTCTTGTATTTGGTCGTTTAGTTGTTGGCATGTGTGAGAGAAATAGTTTGTATTGCTGTGTGGAATAACGGGATCTCTCACATTCTCTGCATCTGTAGGAGAAAAATCTGAAAAGATTTTCTTTAAACTGAAGTCAGTGTCAAGTTACTGTAATGAAATGTACATATGTGCGCACACATAGAGAGAGGGACTGTGTCTACGTGCATAGGTGGCTTTTGAGGAATCATTTAGTGTTTGTTTTAGTTACTTGGGTAAGATCACAGAGAGTTTGCGTGCCATGAGCATAAATAGTTACCTTCAATCAGATAATAAATAATAGGCTGTTAGGGGTAGCTACTTTGAAAAAGCAAGTTTCGGGGATGAATGTAATTATTTTCCATTTAGGAAGAGGATACGCTTGTGTGAAATAAAAGGTGTTAATATCTTCTGAAGGGTTGCCCTGGTGTTTCGGGGTTTGGGGGTACTCTAACTCAGCTGACAAATCTGATCTCTGCTGCTGTTTGCTTGGCACTGTGGATGTTTAGGGATTACGTGCTGTTGGTTTTCAGAAATAAAACCCAGGAAAATGAAAGCAAGCTGTTTGTGTCTAAGTAACCCCATGGTAGATGGTATTACTGTAATTCACTTGGAAGCTGACGCATACATCGCAGCCTTGGCTTCAGCTTCTCGGAGGAAAAGCAGACTGTCGATATCCATAAAACTTGGAGGGTTTCCTTTGTTGACATTGTCGAAGCGATCTTTGGAATCCGACTACAATGAAATTTGTGTCTTGCCTCTCTCCCTCCCTGCACGCTGCCAGACCCAGCCTTAGGTATATCGCCTCTCCAGATCCTTTTGCAGTGCTCCGCTTGGTTTTCCCTTTCTTTGTTAGCAATCTTTTTCATATTGCTTACTTACTGTACCTTGTGCGTTCTCCTGCAGTGGCATGGGGGAAGTTTTCTTGCTGAGGGCGCTCATTGGCGCTGTGGACTCTCCCTCATGAATAGTTTACCCCTTTGCTGGACACTTTGGCCGAAATTCAAAGCTTTGAGAGAGCTTGCTGTATTATTATCTAGTCCCTTCACCTCGCTTTGAGGTATGGGAGCGGTGCTGGAGGGAAGGAACTCCAAGCACTCTCTTTCTCTCTATATATATCTGTCATTGTGGGTTCAGGCGGTCACACATCTCAGCCTAGGGCATCGTCCCCCAGGAAGTCAGGGAGCTTAGACGGTGGACTGGGAAGGAGGCACGGAACCGCATGCGTTTAAACGGCATTGCTATGCCACATTTTCCAGAATCTTGTTGCGCAGTAAATTATTTTCTGTCAATTGACGTAGCTGCCCGGGGTGGGCTGTGTGTGTGTCTTGGAGTTTCCTCTGTTACATATTGTGTGTCTCTCGTGTTAATGCCATTGCATCCGATGGGGGCTGCAGGCTGTGAAAATGACATTTGTTTTTCACTCCTGGAGCTGCACTGGGCTGACAAGGTGTTGATTTAGCGTTAGGCATGGACTGGTCACATGGCCCTTTACATATTGTCGCTCGCCTTTCGGTTAGAAAGTCGCTTTTCTCGCTGAAAAAGGTGGCTTGTTCTAGCAGGAGCCTGAGCCTGGCACCCGGCTCTACCCCCCTCCCCAGCCCGATGGGGCCCCCCTCCCCCGCCCCTTCCCTGGTGCGCTCCCGGCGGTGGCAGGATGCCAAGTGTAAGTTGCTATAGCAACCCCGCCGTAGCTACTGCCTAGTTCCGAATCAGCACCCAGCGCCGCCGCCGCGGCGGCAGCAGCAACAGCAGAGGGGCGGGGAGGGAGCTGTGCTGGGCCCCCAGCCCCGGGCCCCACTCCCAGGGGCACACCCCCGCCACCGCCGCCGCCGGAAATGCCAGGGCCGCCGCCGCCGCCCCGGGAATAAAACGCTGATTTCCCCCCCCCGCCCCCTTTGTGCTGCTACTCCCCATGGAGCAGAGGGGTCCAGCCGGACGTCCCCCGCCCCCAGCGGGGCTCCGCTAGCTCCAGTTGCTCGGTGGGGAGGCAGGTGGGTGCTGCGCAGTGCGGGGGGGGGGCTCGTACAGGAATGCTGCCCCGGGCCGCTTCCCTCTGCCCCCGCCCCGCAATTAGGGGCGCATGTTTCTGGGGGGAGGGGAGAGGGGGCACTGCGCGCCTGGCGCATCCCCTATCAATGCTCCTCTGTGTGTGTCTTTCAGAGCCGCCTTTTATTAAGCAAAAATGCATCGCACAACCCGAATCAAAATCACTGAGCTCAACCCCCACCTCATGTGTGTGCTGTGCGGCGGGTACTTCATTGATGCAACAACCATCATCGAGTGTCTGCACTCCTGTAAGTACTGTATGTGTGCGTGGCTCATTGTTCCCAGCTCCTGCTGCTGCTTCTTCACACCTTTTCCCCTCCAGCCGGAGACAGAGCTGGGCTAGTAGCCTTAACAGCGCGCGGACCCGAGCGGAGAATAGAGAGCATTTGACACCAGCTCTGGAGCCTTTGTTAGACTAGTTTCTATATACTCCGAGCCTCTCCTCATGTTAATTGCAGCTAATTCGAGCATTTGAGGTTAGCTTAAGCGACCCCTTTCTGACAATGGTCAGTTGTTAGCTTGCATAGTTTTAGAAAATCGCACATTATCTCTCTCGATTCCAGCACGGTCACTTAAAGCTTTACCTGTTGTTTTTTTTACTTCTAGTCTGTAAGACGTGTATCGTACGCTACTTGGAGACAAGCAAGTACTGTCCTATTTGTGATGTCCAAGTTCACAAAACCAGACCACTTTTGAATATAAGGTAGGAGAACATCGTGATGTGTCTCTTTCACTTAATAAAAGGAGGCCTGGCAGTGCTGTGATCACTTGAATGTTATTCTCTTCACCTACAATTTAAATTTGGAAGGGCTGGGCAGTTTACAAGCTAAAGTTTGTGTATGGTGTTGCCCTTGGGAGTCCTGTCAATGGTTGAAACTGAAGACCTTCCTGCCTTGCATTCAGAGTTTTATTTGACCTTTCTTTTGATACTTTAACCAATTTGTACTATATCTATTTTAGGTTCTTATGTATCACAACCCTCTATTTTGTGTTCTTATTGCCATTCACAGAGACCTACTTCAGTTCCAGCTTTTATAACTAATGATTTATGAAAATTACAAATGTAAATGAAAGTTAAACTCTTTGAAATACTCCTATTGCTCTTTACCATTTTATGATGATATATCTTCTTATTATGGTTGATCCTTAAGCATGTAAAAGGCCTTCCTTTAGGTTGAGTAGTGAAACCCTGAGTTTGACAGGCTGCTAGTAAACAGAAAATATTTTGCAATTAGATTCATGGCAAGTAAGTTAAAAATTGTGCTAAAACAGTATTTGGAAAATTTGTCAATTTTATTACAAAATCCTCAGTTAAATTTTATGTGACAATAATTTTAGTAGAAGATGCCACATGGCTGTGTAAATGAGATGTAGCTTGTGTTTAAATATTGTTACCTCTACATAGTTGTATGTTTTTGTTTTTTGTCTTTCAGGTCAGATAAAACTCTCCAAGATATTGTGTACAAGTTAGTACCCGGCCTTTTCAAAAGTAAGTAGTTACATCAAAAAATAACTCATGTACTGTTCTCTTATCTTTTAGTAACAGAGTCAACTAAATTTAAAATGTGTATGTTCCCATCCAGATGAAATGAAAAGAAGAAGGGATTTTTATGCTGCTCATCCTTCAACTGATGGTAACAACAATAAATGTACACCTCCAATACATAATACTGATCTTTCATGTATAATCTAGAATTATTAGCATTCTGTCTTATTTACAAATGCTTTAACTTAAAATCAGTTTTGGGAGACTGCAGATTGAGTTTTCTGCTTAAAATTTACTAATGGGTATTTAAACACTTGTATACATAATCTTAGCACTAAGGGTTTCTCTGCTACTGAGAAATGTCATTCTTTCTGATTTGAATTTCAAAATGTAAATGATTGTGGAAATTTCTGTGCAGCTGCCAATGGCTCTAATGAAGACAGGGGAGAAGTTGCAGACGAAGACAAAAGAATTATAACAGATGATGAGATAATAAGCTTATCCATTGAATTCTTTGACCAGAATAGGCAAGTTTGGAGGGCAACATTATCTTTTTCTGTCTCTATTAATGGCTATATTATTTGTAGTAATTGTAACTTTCCTTTTTCCAGAATGGAACAGAAAGGAAATAAAGACAAAGAAAAATCCAAGGAGGAGGTAGATAATCTCATTTTATTTTATATAAAAATGTCTTCAGGGGGAAAAATAGACACAATATATTGTGTAGGAGAACTCTACATATATAGTGAGGTAGATACAGTCATTGCTTTTATTTCTGAGTAGGTACTAACATCCCATCCAGGTAATAGCAATTTTATCTTAAACTCTTACAACTATAGAAAGTTGGACAATACAGACTTGTGACTACTTTCAAACTGGAAATTGAGATTGGCTACTTTTCTTTCTAATTAAAAATAGACATTTATTAGAAGAAAAAATATTTTCAATATAACACTGAATAATATAGAAAACCAGTGTGATCAATTAATACGTATGGGACTTTGATACATATATTATTTGCATCTTATTTTATTTTTCTTATCAGCTTTTTTTTTTGGTGGTTAGCACCTATTTCCAAGTGAGAAATTCTTACTAGAAATCTTAATATGTATTCTCCTTTAACACACATTGATTTAATGATATTGTGGCATCTGTTTTTTAAATGTACTATTTGTTCTGATGGATATCAACTAATTTCCCCCCAAAATATACTATTTAGGTGAATGACAAGAGATACCTACGCTGCCCAGCAGCAATGACAGTGATGCATCTAAGAAAGTTTCTTCGAAGTAAGATGGACATACCTAATACTTTTCAGGTACCTGGGATTTATTAAAAACACTTTTAATATTCTTATCTTCACAAAACTGATTTTGTTTCTGTGTTTGTTAATTTAAAGTGCATCCTTTACTGCATGTTTAATTTATTTTTAAAAGATATAAGCCACTAAACAGATCTACGGTATAGTAGGTTGGAGGAGATATAAAATATAATTTAATAAAATAATTTTGTTTATAATTTAATCCTTTTGAATTTTAATGCTGTCTTCTGTAAATATTGAGGAGTCAAGAAATGATCCCACTACATGAATATGATTTTGTAACATTTTAAATATTTGTATATAAATACAAGATTGTATAGAATTTTATAATAAATGTAAGCACTCCCCTGACATTCTGCTTTGGAGTGAAAGTTCTTGAATTCTCTCTAATGGCATTGCTTTAGGGTGACTTTCACTTGGAGGGAAAGTTTGGGAGGGAGACCTTATGTTTTAAATGGTTATACCTTCCTGGCTCTTACTAATTGAAGGGTTAATATCTTAAATAGATCGATGTAATGTATGAAGAAGAACCCTTGAAGGACTACTATACACTAATGGACATTGCCTACATTTACACTTGGAGAAGGGTAAATATCTGACATGCCTTGCCTTGGGCTGTAATCTTTAATGGACCAAAGGGAGTGCTTACCCTGTGTTTTTCTTCTTTTGCAGAATGGGCCCCTTCCTTTGAAGTATCGGGTTCGACCTAATTGTAAAAGAATGAAGATCGGCCGCCAGAGAGATGGCTTAAATAATAGTGGTGAACTGGAAAGTGACTCTGGGAGTGACAAGGCAAGCAGCCCAGCAGGAGGCATCCCCTCCACTTCATCCTGTTTGCCTAGTCCCAGCACTCCGGTGCAGTCTCCCCACCCTCAGTTTCCTCATATCTCTAGTACTATGAATGGAACCAGCAGCAGCCCCAGCAGTAATCACCACTCCTCCTTTACCAACAGAGCACGGAAAACATCAATAAATGGCTCTTCAGCAACATCGTCTGGCTGACACATCATTGAGACTGCCAACACCCACCCACCCCCATTTATCTAGATCTCTCCATGCCATTACAGCTTTATAGATGCTTATACATGTGACTATCATCCAAATTGCTTTCTTTTGTAATGACATTGAACTTGGCTATAAAAGATGGACTATCTGACATTGATATGGACGTTAATTGCAACGAAAGATTGTTTCCTAAAGAACCATTTTCTAAGGACTGGGAAGCAGGCAAAGGTGTACTTTGATGTGTTGGAAACCATGTGGAGTGCTTTCTGTCTGGATCCTTTGGACATGGGAATCTCTGGAGATAGATATCAAGATATTGGGATGTAGTTTGCTAATCCAGACTAATTCCTCCATTACATTCTCTTCACTTGTTATTGTTATTATGCTGTTTTGTGAACCTGTAGAAAGCAAGTGCTTTTTGATCTTGAAATTCAACAAAATGGAAAGAATATGCATAGCATAAATGCATATATGTAGCCATGTCACTGTGAATAACAATTTCTTGTGTATTAGCCATTTTGATTCTACGTTGCATCCTTACTTCTCTGTTGCTGCGCAGAACTGATCAAAAGGAAGCTTCAGTTTTTACAATCTGTAAGCCTAAAAGCGGGTATTACCGTTTATTTACTGACTTGTTTAAATGATTCGCTTTTGTAAGAATCAGATGGCATTATGCTTGTTGTACAATGCCATATTGGTATATGACATAACAGGAAACAGTATTGTATGATATATTTATAAATACTATAAAGAAAATATTGTGTTTCATGCACCCATGACATGGTTGTTAAATTTCTAAACTGGTTTGACCCTTGCAGATGGCTCCTGCTTGAGCTTTGCTGACGCTACAGAGAACACTGTGTGTGGGAAAGCTAGTCTTGGAAAGCAAACACAAATCTGTTGTCAACCTGGAAGCAATTGGCAATCTTAAAAAGGATTTTACGGGCTTTGTCTTTTTTTCAAGTGATATATTTTTTACTTTTACACAACGATATTCATTATTTGAATGATGCAGTGAAGGAAAAAATATTGAAGAATATGGAAATGATTTACCTGTTTGATTGCAGTTTGGTGTGATGGGATTTTTTTTAAAGCACATGAATCATTGCGGAAGCCATAAAATATGTGGTATAAATTTTAAAGAATCAGCAAGTTGCTGGGTTTAAGGCATTTTATCAAAATTTGTTTTAATATATATATTATATGGTACAGTACTAACTTCATTAAGCTTTAACAGGTACTTTATATTTCAAATAAACTGTGGAGAATGCCTCCTCTTTTAAAGGCCTGGAAATGGGAGCAGTTTATTAGAAGCTTCTGAAGGTGGTGTGTTTTTGAACAAGAATAAAACACTTTCAATTTGAAAGATCTGAACAGCCCCAACACTTTTCAGTTTTTGTTTTGCTTTGGTCGAACTTTGTGTGTGCTCATCACCCATCAGATATACATTTGTGAGGGTGTTTACTCTATATGGATATTGTTTCATATTTGTATGAGAAAACTGTAGCTAAACATTTCGTTGTCTCTGCAGTCTGCAAAAGAAGCACAATTCTATTGCTTTGTCTTGCTTATAGTCATTAAATCATTACTTTTGCATATAAATTGCTGTTATTTGTCCTCCTTGTTTTATAGATCAGGTGACTACAAATTCTGCATTTGATTTTTGATGTATGTCTTGTTAAACAAGATTTGATATATTTTTTCTGTAGTAAACATGTACAGTTTAATTTCAGCAGTTAGAGTTCTGTTTTATACACAAATAACTTTCATTTACAGTTGATCAAAGAAGCAAACAAATAAAAGGGAAACATAATTTTAAAAATAGAAAATGAGCTTCATTAATATTGTGAAGCCAAAAGGGACAAATTGGGTGGAAAACCTTTCTCTCCTTCTTATTTTGTGTTACTTTCCAAACTGGAAGTAACACAAAATAAGAACTGTCTAAGAGCTTATTTTTTTCAGATGTGTGGTGGTAAGCAAGCAGTGGGTTTTTTATCTTTATTTCAGAGAGTTCCTAGAAATGCATAAGTGGGTATTCTATAATGTTGAGAAAGGGCATTTGTTGTTCTTATTCAAATCTGTTCCATGCTACTCAGTAATAGTGAAGGGGGGAGGGAATCAGATTGTGTCAAGTATAAGACTGTGAATTACTTTGTGCACTACTTTTCAAAAGAAAAAGAAAAAATCAGTGGAACCCTTTTTTGTAAATATACCTATCCTTGCGACAGACAGGCCAACGTTGAACCCCAAAACACAGGGCTGCACATTAGTCCATTAATCAAACTAAGCATGTTTATTTTGGAATCAGTTCAGTAATATCAAATATTGCAAAAACCCCATAGCTAATATTGGCATTTACAACGCATCCAATGAGGAAAAAATTATGATGAAATAGCAGTTTGATAGTTTCCTTTGGGGTTTATTAAGTTGCTGTAGTACCTTCGTTTTCATTTAGTTCATTAAAAAGAAGAAACACATCTTTAAAAGATGTTAGGTGCATTAAAGCCAACTGGCCCTAAATAATTTACTTCGATTAGGATAGGATTGTACTTCATTATCTTAAAGAAATTCTGGAGTCGCTGCGGGTTTCTCACCCTCCTCCCCAAGAAACCCTTCTGCCAGGTGCTGATGGTGTGGTATACAAATCTTGCTAAGATTATGGAGAGAAGTAAGGATAGCATCTCGCAATTCTACAACAAAGCTGTTGAATTATGATTATGATTCTTTCTCAAGTTCTTGTCAAATGAATTGAGTGTTACATGCTTCTACACACTTTTATTTTACAGTCGTTCCCCCCCATGTTGAACGGAGCCCAATGGGGATGGTACCTACACTGTCTTTGTATTCAAGTCTGTCCTGTATGGAGAGAGAGATTTTACATAATTGGAGCGCTCCATAATGTTGTTTCTTCTGTACCAAAGAAGGTCTGTCTCGACTGCCTTGGAGCGACTACTGCGCACACTTAAACTTATGTAGACAAATGTAATGGTTCAAACTAATTGTTTGAAACCACACATCCTTCTTTAAAGTATTCTGTGAAATAGTATAGTTCTATCCCCGCTCACCAGAACGGTGCCCCTTCACTTGTGAAGAACCATATAAAGCAAGCCTTTTGATTTTCTTTCAGTAGGCCGACAATAGCTTTCAAATACAGCAGCGCCAAGGTGAGCTCCAGGGAGCCTTTGACTTAGATACCATACCTAGCAGCGTCAGTCATTCCATTGCCAGGGAGCCTGGAAAACAAGCAAACACCCCCACCCCCGTTTTTCGGGGAGGTTGTTCCAATGCACACGAGAGAGAGTTCGGAACTCTAGGGCTTTGGTGTTAAAAGGTGAAAATGTTAGGTAAACGCTGGTGTGGATTCAGGGAGTTTCTTCCTTTCTTCCATCAATAGTTTTCAAGGCTCCATCTTCTGCCGCTTCCTCCCCACCCCCGAGGCAAGAGTTTCAGCGGTCATTTCAGCGATCGGTCAAAATGCCTCTTCCTATTGGGTTATAAAGGATGGGGACAAGTCTAACGGCTATTTACAGCTCCCTACTTGCAAGTGACCCTGCATATTGACCCGGTCTCTGAATCCCACGCTAGTATAGTATACTATATCCTCTAATCCTGTCACACTACACCTTTCCAAACCCCCACATACAGTCTCCTATTTTACATCTCCCTGCAGTTCCGACCTTTACCACCAAACGGATTCACAAAGACCGGGTTTTCTCCTAGCTGTGCGTTTACAAACTTCCCATTTTCCATGCAGGCAGATCGAGCCCGGACGAGCATTCACGCCTCGGTGGGGTTCACCCCACGCCAGCGTCCCGTGCCCTTCCAGCTCTGAAACTGTGATATTCTGAGAATGGTTGCGCAGATGTGTTTCCTGTTTCCGCTGTTAATTTTTGTAACGTTCTTGCTTCTACTCTGGGCACTTGAAACGGATTTCCTTTATTTTAGTAGAAGCTGCTTTTTTCTCTTTGTACTTGTTCAGTGGCCTCTGCTCCAGAACGCCTTGACATAATTGACAGGCTTATATCTTGGGGACTGGAAACACCCAGTCACAACACCAGGCGAGAGCAAACTACCAGCGCCCTGTCTTTTTGTGCCCAGTGGACATGCCTCTGCTAGAGCATTCGGCTGCCATGGTTTTCCACGACTGTCACTTGCATCTCTTTTCCAGGAATCCAACAGAAAAGCCACAGAAGGACACAGAAGCGCGGAGTGGCTTTCAATACATATGTTTATTTCAGACATCGATCCATGACGTGCACTACAGAAATGCGTGTGGAAAAGGACTCGCATTTCTTTCAAGTGTAGGAGCTCCTTTCCTTAGAAGAGATAAAGAAAGAAAAGATAAAGGAACTTTCCACCAGTTTTGCTGCTTTGAAGCTTTGCAGCAGCATGCAGAAATCTCACTTAAGACCATTGTCGTGCGCAGGGAACGCCAGCAGTCTCTCAAAGGCTGAGAGTGAATAGTATACTGAATTAGGGAAGACCAGTGTCTTCTCTATGCCTCCCTGCTACAGGTCCTACTGGAAGCAATTCGACAAGAGCCTTTTAAAAGTTTTCTTTATCTAATCTATCTCTATCCTCCAGAGAACATCAATTCACAATTCACATTTAAAGGGAGATTTATGGATCAAAGTGGCGATATATTTTTCTATTTGAATTTGGAAGAAGCGAAACTAACGCTGGCGCATGCTGGCAATGGACGGTTTTGTGCTCTCTGGGGCAGGGAGATGAAAGGTAACCCTTCGATTATTATCGGGGCTAATATTTTCCCCAAAGGGAGGCGTGTATTATGTTGCTTACTTAAAACGGATCTTAATTTGGGCCAGCGAGTGTCCAGGAAAATATCGGCAGCTGCAAATTCCCTCACCCAGCGTCTCGGCTCTTTGCCTTCGGGTTTGCTCAGCGCCTCTTCAGAGCACACAGGCTTCTTGCTGCCGCTGCTGTTAGCAGAGGAGAAGCCATTTTCCGCCTGCGCAGCTCTTCTCCCGCCTGCTCGGCTTCTCGCTGCCACCCGCCAAATTCGAAAGCAGGCTGGAGGCGACGGCGGGATCGTGGGAATCAGCTGGATGCCACGGGGAGCCACAGTGCTGCTTAGGAGTAAGCTAAGCGCCTTCCGGAGAAGCATTCTCCGGGCGCAGCCATTAGAAAACCAGCAATGGAGAGGATGCGGGGACCCCGTCCTTTAGGCTTGATGAATTTTTGCAGGTAACAAATGACCCTGGCCACCAGTCTGTATGGACGGGTAGAGTCCCTACCAATTTTTTTCACTACCCTAGCTTTGCCAGGCGTTCGAGCATCCATGGCCAGTGAGCAATTGCCACCTCCGACCACAGCCACCTGAGCGATCCTTGCCACAGGGAGCCGTGACCAAATGAACAGTATTTGCTGTTCGGGCAGTAGCGGCACCGCACCCGTTGTACAAAGAGGCGGTTTTGCTAGCTGTCATCATTTACAAACAGAAGAACTGGTTCCGATGGTGGTCAGGCAGGGATGGTTGTTTTTTAGCGGCTGTAGCATCCACTCATGGCGATGCAGTTTGGCACAAAGTGTTGCATGATTGCAGAAGAGTAATCACAGAAAGTCTTCGCTCTGGGGGGCTGGCTCCACGGTGACCCCTGCTGCAGAGAACACGAACCCTCCAGGCATCCAAGCCTCCCACACAGCTACCCCGGCGGGCCGGGCACAGAGCAAACTAGGAGATGCACCGCTAGGTTCCAGCCAAGCAGCCCCGTTTGATCCATAACAAACACCCTTCGCTATGGATCAGTGTCTATTACGAATCCGGAGCCCATGTATACGTCAGCCAAGGAGTCTCCTTCCCAAGTCGCCCCCGCTCCCCTTAGCACGGGCTGTTGCTGGGGGAGCCCACAGGGAGCTCCGGAAGAGGAGCACGAGCAGGACAACATGGCATTGGCTGGCAGTCAGGTGGCTGGAATGGAGCGGCCTTCGCCCGCTTCCCGGGAGTCAGTAGCAAGCTTCGGGTCCGAAATATTGAACTCTGGGTGTCCACGGGGGGCTCCCCCCTCCCCCAACTTGGCTGCGCCTGCCGGCAAACCAAAATCACAGCGAAGCTGGGAGCTCCGCAACAAGCCTCTCCCGGAGTGTGCGGCCGCCATTTGGACCTTTCCCTGGCATGTTGCACCTCTTATCCAGAGACAAAGGGCTGGATTTTTGATGGCTGTAAAAATGCAAATCCACCCCCGCATGTCGATTCTATTTACATTTCCCGCTACAGCGCGGGTTCCCTGCTGGGCTTTCCAAGAGAAACGCGGGAAAATACATCTCCCATGTGAGGAGCGTAGACCCAAAATGGCGCAGATAACTAAGGCGAGGAAACCCAAACCACCAGGAGCTGGTGCTGCTCCTCGCTCTGCTACAACCCCCCACTGGCTGCAAACGCTCTCTCTTCCCCGTGTGTTCTGACCTTTGCCGAGAGGCGCGATCATTGCCATTTCTCTCAACACTGACATTTAACTCTTGGTTTCTGAGGTGGGGAAGCGATGGTTGTCTGGTGGAGGCAAGGGTGGGCACACAGCACAGATCCGAGTCGGGCACCTGGCGTCCGGTGGGAGGGGAGCCTCAGGGGCTGCCAGATGGGACAGCTTGTGTCCAGGGGAGGCAGTAGAAAGAGACTAGAAATCCTTATCACCAAGCTTTTCGTCTGAAGCTCACACTCGCTAGCGCTCAGCAATGAAACACGGACCCTGCCGTCACTTCGGCAGACTTGGGACGGAGGGAGGGCGGGATCTTCGTAAAATAAAAGCAGCGCTTACTACGGGTGAGCTGGGCCGCCGGGCTCTGCGCCCTGTACAGCTAAAGGCAATTTCCGCCTCCCCTCGGGCGAGGCTCCTTCCATCTTGGCGCCAAGCAAGGCCGCGGTGGCGCCTGGTGGAATCGGCTCGTCACGAAGGGATGAACGACAAGATTGTAGCCTGGCCCAACACCAGGTGTCTCAGCTTGTGGCAGTGTCCTCGGGCTTCCCCAGGGTACAAAGAACTGCGTGTATGTGCGAGCGAGAGAAATGGAGTACCTGCCAGTTATGGGGAAGGGCTTCACGTCCCAGTATCAATCGAAAAGATAGGGTATAATACAGCCGGAACCGAAGCGGGATTATGTGCAACCCACACCAAAGGGAATGGCATTAATTTCAAGTCACTGCCTGGCCTTTAGAAGAGGTATATTATACAGCTCTCATTCAGAGGAGTGGCTATTTTAAATCACCTCTTCCCTACATGCCATCGAGTGTCTAGAACTAGAACTCCCCCTTTATGCGCTGAAAGGCATGTGTGCATATAAATTGTTCACGCTCCCTGCCCTGGAGGGAATGCCAGAGTCCTTTGCCCTGGCAGAGGTGAATGCTGCCACACATCCTTCAAGCACGGGGAGGATTGCCTATCCTTGCTGCCTGATGCCATCTTCACTCTCCAGATGCTTCTTGCTTTACTGGAGCTCTAAGCACATCGTGACGCAAGGGCCTAGGACATAAGAGCCTGCTTTTCTTCCCCACCCTAGCAGGATCCCGGTGTGATTTCAAGAAGGAATCCTTGGTCTCTTCTCGAGGGAAGCTAGCAGTCGAGGCCTTTCTGCTGACGGTTCTTTCCTTGTCACCTTCCTGGTAGGTGCTTAGGGCTTGCAGGCGGTTCAGCTGATTTGTTGCTAATAGCAACCACACGATAGCGATTTGCAGCTCGATTTGCTGGTGGTGCCTCTGATTATACCCCTTCTCTTGCGGATTGGGAGACAGTATTCTGTTGGTACTGCTGTAATTGCGCCCCCCCCCCCCTTAAAAACCTAGAGAGATGATGACGGGGCAAGGGGCATATTTGTGTCTGCTCAGGCAATGCACAAAACCGACCTTGGAGGTCCAGGGAGAAATGTTGGCTGCCCCGTCCCTGCTTACTAGTCACTGCTTATTTAAAATTTTGGGGGAGCATTGTTTTAAACAGCCAACTAGATAGATAGATAGATAGATAGATAGATAGATAGATAGATAGATAGATAGATTTTGTGTATGAGAGAAAAAAAGACACAATACACACATTCAGAGTGATAGACACAAAAAAATTCTGGTTCAGATCCCTCCTTTTGGGCCACAAACCACACCCCAAAATATTGTCCTTCATTTCACAACACACCATACTGAACGTTCTGCAGGAAATCTGTGATGTAGCCAATTTGCATCTCTTTGAATAAAATAATAAGTAGTACCATAGTTCAGAACTTGCTGGTCCCAAATTGACCTGCAATGTTGACCTGCAAAGTTTTACCTTCCCTTTAATGAAGGTTTGCTCGACCCTTCTTTTTATGCCCTCTCTTAATTAGTATGATTGTCCTCCTCCACAAAGGAAAATTGTTTAGCATTCAACATTTCTTGAAAAACCCATTTTCCCCTTTCAAGTAATTAAGAGAGTCTCTCTCGCTCTGTACTGTTTTCGAATGTCCTTTTATGTTTGTCATATGTCAACAGGACTAATTGAAACATATGTATTTTACAGGGGAAATTAATTTTATCATCCCAAAAACATGGAAGTGTCATACTAGGTTAACTCAATACCAAGGTTTTGAAAAAGATAAGCGCAATTTACCTCTCTTATAAAGTCTGTAATAAATATGGTGGATTGAGGGAAAGCTAATATCAAGTCTAAAAGTGCATTTTGATGTACTGATTCAGCGACTGCATTTTAACATAAGAAATAATGTTCCAGGAATGGCAACAGACCAGTATTACTTTCCTCTAAGAAAGCATTTTAATTTCCTGGGACCCATAACTTGTATCCAGTTAAGTGGATAGTTATCAACTTTACTCACTAGCTCTGAACCATAAAAAATATCTCAAGAGCTTTCCACCAAAGTGGTTGTGTCAACGTGCAATACAGTAAATTTGGCAAAAATGTTTAATGTAGTTATTGTTAAGTATAAACAAATCTGTAAGTCTGGTAGTTAACATATCAGCTGTAAATATTCTAGCCAAGTAGAGTATATATGACTCAATGAGTAGCAGGAATCCAGCTATATTATAGTAACTTTACACAAATCTAATAGTGTGTAATGGAGGGGCTGAAAGTTCTACTAAGAGCTTTGAAATTCTTCACAGGCAGTGAAAACATTAACGGGCTGGCTTGAAATAATAAATAGGAACCCTTGAATTTAGATAATGGAAATGCATAACAAAACAACTCTGTTTCTAACTGAACGCTCTTCTATTTTTAACTCTGTATCTCTTTGTACATATATATACTAGAGTAACGCTGCCATTGACAGGGGTCCATAAGTGTGTTATAGTTTTAAAGTTCTGCAGGTAGGAACTTTATGTTTAATCCCAGTATAAATGTCATTATAAAGCGCACTCTCAGTCAAGAGAGGACGTTAGTATATTTGGTTGTTAACGTATGGGGGACTGAACAACCTGTAGCTCTGCACCTGCACGGACACAAATAAGAAAGCAAAGCATGTGAAAAGTTCCTCTCACAAGAGAGACTGCCAGCTGTGAACCGAGCCGAAGGAGGGGATCATCTCACCCACTCTCCTCATTACAACTCCTTCCAATGACTCAAAAGGGTATCGGTACTGCGGTTGTTAAATTTACGGTATTCACTTGGGCAAAGGTTCATTTCCTTGTTTTATTTCAAAACTGAAAGCAATGTACGACCAAGGGTGCGGGTTTTCCACTGCAAGCCCTCAAAGACACGTATTTAGGTTTGGTGACTACGTCACTTTCAATGACTGAATTTCTGTAATGAGCACTTTTACAAGAATCAGTGACATTTCTGTAGGTGTGTTTCCATGCTATTTTAATTGGTTACTACCGACTAAACAAGTGAACCATCGCGATTTACAGGAAAGAATTTCACTAGGAACCCTCCGGGGTGTTTTTATGATAGTTTTTTTCTTAAGTATTTATGAATACTTGACTTCTTTAGTCAAGCACATAACATCTGTCTTCATTGACACGTTGCCCTTTTTGTGTTGTTGTTTTTAAAGCGTGGTTCCCTTACAGTTAATTTAAAATATCAACCTAAGGACCTGAAATAAATAGGAAAGAAATGTGTTTGACATCGATTGTCTTGGCCCAATACACATGTGGTGACAACTTCTAAGAATATTTCTCTCCGGCTAATGACCTCCCTGGCAACCTTACGATAAGTCCCATTTCTTTTTAGAGAGAAACATACTCCAGGGTTTCTTTTAAAGGACTTTTTTGTTTGCCTCGTATACTAAATGATGCACCCAGCTAATTTTGGTACATAATGCGGCTCATTACAGTCCATACTATTTGCAACGGAACAAATTTATTAGCACTATGCTATTTTAAACTCAAATATTTATTATCACAATCTAACTTTGTGAAAGCCTTTTCACATCTTTTCTAAACCTTTTCCCCTGGGCTGAAATAATAACTTCCCTGCAGCTTCCAGGCATGATATAAAACCCCCTTTCCTAACCAGTTATGAAATAGCAAGATTGCGCCACCAGTGTGCTAGTTTTCCATTTTCAGAATAAGGCTTTTGGAAGGACAAAATGGCTTCCAAACTATGACAGTTTGTTTTATATTTTAAATATATATTAATATTTTAATAAATGTAAACTATGCCTTTGAGATATTTATCATAATTGGAAACACGTACAACTTGGAACAACCTGATAAAATCTGAGTTCTTTGCTTTAAGTATTTCTCAAACACGTGTTTTCCTAAAGATTGGATATTCTATATAGTAAAAGTCCATGACAGTGGCTTCCTAATCTAATATCGGTAATTATTTGGGAACAGAGCAAGGTTGTAAGACAGAAGGATGAAAAGCGTGAAACAGCTGTTGCTTGCACCCCAAATGCCTTGTTAGACTTGCAGATCGTCTCACTATCGCCAGCAAATACATCTTTCTTTACGGGGCTTACACCTGGCTCTAGACTGTACTAATATGGCAAAAGGCTATAGCGTGGACAAATCTGTAAGCTGCAACATCAGCACTCAGTGAAAATAACCTCCTGTTTGGACTTTTCTCTCTGTTGGAACGTGAAGTAAATAACACCCTTCCTCTTTAAAAGGAGAAATATATACATGCCATTTTCGTGTAACATTTTGGCAAGATATTGAGCTCGTTTCACTCTTAAGAAATGTCACTGACTTTTGTTCAAAGTTACAATCGATAATTCCTTCTGCATTAGCGCCCCGCCAAGCGCAAAGTGGAAGGAATGGCTATGTAGGCATGTGGTGCAGATTGCCCGCACACCCCCAGACGAATAGTGCATGGATCTATCTTGCATATTTTGCATGGAGAAGCGACTACAGAAATGCAGCCTAGCTCAGCGGCTGCACATGCGCGCTACGGCATGGCGCAGTCCGATTGCAGTTTACACACTAACCAGTCTCACCTTCTCTGCTCCTGGGGCCGCACTGCACTTGGACTTAAGGGGTTGGAAAGCGGCCTGCGCTTCTCCCCAGTCCCCCAGAAGCAGCAGCGGGGATCTGCCAGCGCCCAAGGGCTCTGCTCAGGCAGCGGAGCTGCTGGCCACGGCTCTGGTGACAGCAGGGAATAGAGGCGGATCAGGATTGAGCCCAGTCGCTTTCTCTGCTTCCCAGGCCCGCTCGCCTCAGCCGGGGGCACCTAGCTGGACCCCTTGGCCAGTTTGACAGGAAGAGTCGCGGCACATGGTGGCGAGACCAGCGCTGCTTTCCCCTCCCCCTACGCGCTTAGCGGAGCTACTGCCGCCGCCTGAGCCACTATCCAAATCTCTCGATTTTCTCCAGCGACGTGAGCGCAGGAGGGCGGGGAGGAAGGGGGGGTGGGGCGGTTCTCACTCACGAAATCGATCAGTGTTTTTGGAAATATTTCTGAGTCTGATCCTTGGCGGGGCAGAGACAAAACCGTGGTTTCTAGGCTGCAGCTCTCTCCGCCCGGCAACGCCTGTCTGTCTGTGGGGGACCCGGCAAAAGGCGAACTCGCGGCCGGGCTGGCTATCAGGAAGAGAACGTCGCCGAGAAAGAGGAGCGGATAACTTCCCCGCCCCAGACACAGTTGCTTGAGCCCCAGTAGCACTGGGACCCGTGCAGAGTTGCCACTCGCTGAACTTGCGGGGTGGGTTGGCCAGAGATGTGTATTTGACATGCAAAATACTCCACGGAGCTGCCGCCGCTTTTCCATTCAAGAGGATGACAGCAGCCAGTCTCGTGGCCCAGGAGTGGAGTGGAGTGGAGCCTCGGTAACTCACACACTCTCAGCAGCCCCACAATAGACGCGCTAGGCACTGGGCTGGCGCTCTGTCCACACACGACAAACGCCCCGTAGCTAGCTCTACAAACAAGAGGAGCTGTTCAGACGCTCCCGTCCTCTGTGCTACAGTGGGTGGCTTTAAAACGCGTGGGGTTGTATGACTAAAAAAAAAGTGCTAAAACGTCTCGGTACCGGCGTCGCTCAAACAGCTAAGGGATTGCGCAGCTGGGTCATTCCCTGCGCTGCTGCCTAACAAGGCCGAGTGCCTGTTGCAGACAGCAGCGCCCACCGCGCCGAGCCGGCTGGGCTAGATAAGGGTGCTGAGTGTGGCGGAGCTCCCTTCCGCGGAGCTCAAGGGGGCTTGCTTTTGGCACCAGGCACTACTTCCATTGCTTTTCTCATGTCTGCGTGGAGGAGAGCAGAGGGCAAGCCCCTTTGCTGCTGATTTATTTACCTTGTTTTATTATGAATTGTTATTATTATTTGCTAGACGCAGACAGGCACAACCTAGTTAAAGGTAAAGGAAGCAGGGAGGGGATTGTCCCAATTGCTGCCTTTTGAAACCCTTAACCAGTTGCAGGAGAGCCAGCTGGGCTTGGTTAAAATACCATTTGAGTTCTGGGGAAGAGATCGATTTGCACTAAACACACAATACTTTTTCATTCCCTCCAATTAATAAAAGTGAAGGCAAAACATGTAAATATTTAAAAGAAATAGGATTTTAACTTGAGCCACAAAAGTGGACCTGCTCAGTCTCACTTGTCTGAAGGGAGAACAGAGAGGAGCTTCCTTCAATTGGGATTAATTTTAACGCTGTATTTATGGGCAGACTCTCTTGGGAGGAAGGATTTTGCTGTGGGTTTTAGGGAAGCATTTTAAATCGCATAACTTTCTTCTCTGCTGTGCTGCAGGGCTCAGGGCAAAGCAGAGGCAGCGGGGGTTTCCTTCAGACGGCCTTTCCCCCACCCAGCCCAACACCACTAACTCCAGGGGTTCAGCAACACCTCTCACACCCTTGATCTGCTTATGTGTATGGCCAGGAACCAGAGTTCTGTGGGATGCTACAGATACCACACACAGGATTTTAAAATGACTCGCTTCTCTCCGTACTCTGAATTAAAGCAATGAATTTAATGAATGTGTTTGTCACATACAAACACAATTTGCACAGGCAAATGGTGCGTGTAGGGGGGGGAAAACCAAGGCAGTGAAACAAAACGAATTCTGTAATCATGTGTGATAAGAGCTGTATGATACTATAGTGCATCTATAGATCGACACGGAGTAGAAACATCTCGTAAAACAGCTTTTATTTTGAAATATACACTATTTCGTAAGATATTTTATAAGATCTCTATGACAGCACTGTATACATAAAGCACACTGTGATCAGCAGTGTATCTCATATAAGGTATACCTAGATATGTTTATTATATAGTATATACCTTGTGGCGTTAGACTTCATTTAGGTTTTATCCTATGGGCTAAAAAGCTTGACTCCACTGAAGTCGATGGTTCAACTCCTGTCATCTAGAACGGGGTCTGGATGGCAACTACCCAGTTCTGGATTTGAACCCTTAGCCTCTGCGCTCCCGAGGCAGCACTGTAGGGGCCAATGGTCCACTTGCCATAGCTCAGGGAGACGGTCTGCCGTAGCATTTGCTTCCCACGCGCTGCTTAGCCACAGCAGGAGCAGGGCTCCCTCCCGCCCCCGTAGCTGTTCTGGGCGCAGTTTGCGCGGCAGGCGGAGCGGGCAGTTACCTGATGTCACAATCAGTCGAAGGCGGCTGTGCCTGTCCCCCGTCCCCGCCCCCCCCGGCGGCCGGCTCTCCACTTCCGTTCGGTTGCCTAGGAGAAGGATACACACTGCAGCACAAACTCAAAGGGGCTTGTTGTTAGCAGGAGCCTGGCTGCGAAGCTGTCTCTTGGCCCAGCGTCTCTGAGGGAGTGTGGGCCCACGGGGAGCGGAGAAGAAACACGCACGCTCGGAGGGAGAACGGAGCAAGGGTGCAGCTCTGGCAGAGATCCGGGATTTTTATTGCCCTCTCCTTGGTTTGGATTCTGAACAGCGCCATGAGCCAGAGGCAGGTTTTACAAGGTACTTATTTATTTCTGCCCCACTTCTTGTCGAGTTGCAGCAGGAGCCGCGCACCCCCAAGTGTAAGCAGGCAAGAGGCGGGGTTTTCATGTTGGCGGCGTCTCTCAAACACTATGTTCTGTCTTTCTGCAGTTTTCGAGCAGTATCAAAAAGCCAGGACTCAGTTTGTCCAGACTGTGGCAGAGCTTGCTACTAGGCCCCAGAACATCGAGACCCTCCAAAATGCAGGTAAAGTAAACCCCCTTCACTCGCTTCCTTGCCAGAGGCACTGGGGTCTGAGGCTTCGGTCAGTATTAAAGTACTTTTTCAGTACTTGAGGTGAAGTCAGTAAGTAAAACATTAACATGTTAAAGCGAGTTTGCATTTGCTTCTTTTATCGATGTTCTACAGCAGAGGGATGTGAAGATAGTGGCTCTGACAGGAATAGTCTCTTAAGTGATGTGCTATCAAAAGACCGGTAGCAAGGACATTGGCATGGGGCTGGGAGGTGAGATTGTGCTTGCTTTGAAAAGGTCATGTATTTGGTTATAATGCATTCTCAGTCACAAGCCTTCAAAAAGACCTTTAATTTTCTTTAAAAAATATTAAACCATTCAAAACTTTATTTGGGAGTGGGGAATTTTGTAGGGGGCACAGGGAGTGCCTCCTTATGCCCCTGCTGCTTAGCAAGAAATGGGAAGATTGCACATCCCTAATAGAGTTTACAATTAGGCCCTTTTTGTTTCTTTCCCCTACACTTCATGTAAAGAGGCAGTATAGTTCAGTTCTTTGCTTTTAAAATTTTTAAACCAATAGGGATTATCGTGAGTATCTTTAATTTCCTTGTTTAAAGTGCACAAATAGCATCCGTTTTGTAATAGCAGTTACCTAGCAATGTGTGAATGGAAGTAACAATGTAATTGAAAAGTAAAGCAAGTGTTACTTCCAGACTTTAGAGAAATAATACTAATACAATTGGGTCTTCACAAAAGCTGAAAGTGTGTTAGCAAGACAGTGCGTTGGGGAGCAAGCAACATGCCTGTTGAGATTTGGATTCAGGATTTACCTATGGCACTCTTCCAGGTAAAGTTGAAGACTTTTTGATTTCTTGGAAACCTAAACAACAGATCCAACTGGTTCTCTAAGGGGAGAAAGGCGAGTGAGGTGATAAAATTTACAGATGACACCAAGTTATTCAAAGTAGTTAAAAAGAGTGGACTGTGAAGAATTGCAGGATGATCTTGCGAGACTGGGTGACTGGGCATCTAAATGGCAGATGAAATTTAATGTGGACAAGTGCAAACTGATGCACATAGGGAAAAACAATCCAAACCTTATGTATACAATGCTGGGTTCTAAATTAGGAGTTACCACTCAGGAAAAGGACCTTGGAGTCATTGTGGACAATACATGGTTGAAGTTCTCAGCTCAGTGTGCAGTGGCCGTCAAAAAAGCAAACAGAATGCTAGGAATTATTCGTAAGGGGGAGATAATAAAACTGAAAATATCATAATGACACTATAAATCTATGGTGTGACTGCACCTTGACCAGTTCTGGTCACCCCATCTCAAAAAAGATATGGTAGAAATAGAAAGGGTCAGAGAAGGGGCCAGGTCAACAAAAATGATAAGGAGCATGGAACTGATCCCCTATGAGGAGAGGCTGCGTAGGTTGGACTCTTCAGCTTGGAGAAGATACGAGAGGATATGATAGAAGTTCATAAAACCATGAGTGGTGTGAAAGAAATGAATAGGGAATGGTTATTTACCCTCTCAAATAGTACTAGAACTAGGGTACATTCCATGAAACGAACAGGTAGCAGGTTTAAAACAAAGTATTTTTTTACGCCATGCACAATTACGTTGTGGAATTTTGTTGCCAGAAGATGTGGTCAAGGCCGGTAGTATAGCTGGGTTTAAGAAAGGGTTGGACAAGTTTCTGGAGGATAGAGCTATTAGCTAGGTAGGTTTGGGAAATGTTACCTCTTACTGTCAGGAGCTGGGAGTGAACAACAGTGAATGGATCACCACATTTTGACTTGCTGGGTAGTTCTTCCAAGCGACTGAGATTGGCCGCTGTCAAAGACAGGCGCTGGGCTCAATAGACCATTGGTCTGATCTAGTATGGCACTACTTATGTTCTTATGCAGATGCTTATCTGGTTCCTCTCACTGAGCATGTCTCTTGTATTTTTCTCAATTAAATTTTAAAGTGAAATATATGCAGTTTTTTTAAATCCATGCATGACCTTTAGTATAATTTTATACTTTTTGTGAGTATAAAGGCTTTTGAATATGATCTCTTACAAATCTCAGTTTATTCGTATCAGAAACAAAATGTGCGTATGAATTAAATTCTAATAAGTAAAATTGTGTTGGGAACCATCTGGAACCAGTATTTTAATACACAGAATTTTAAGGCTGTTAGTGATATTGTAAAGTAAAGTACTCCTACTCAAAAGGCAAGTGTATTTTTTGATGGTTGCAATATACTTCAGATCCTTTTCACAAGCATTCAAAGACTTCCAACTCTCTACGGAATTCTGTAACACCAACAAATACACCATTTTACTGTTGTTATGGAATTTTAATAAACCAAAATAGGAATTGTCAGGCATGTGAAGTGACTGAGTTTTCCAAACACTGATATCCCATTTTTAGCATCCCAGCTCCTTTTGCCAGTGTTCTTACATTATTATTTAATTAGTAATAAGGTAAAAGGAATAAAAAAATAAATATAATTAAGATTTAAAGATTATGAAAAAACTGTCCGTAATGTTCAAGCTTGTGAACTTGCCTTGAATGGTTTTATGGTATTAAGCTCATGTAGAATATATAACATTTTATTATATATTAGACATTCTCAATAAATATGTAGTATTATTTATTATATCTAATAAATACTGTTATTTATATTATTATTTTATTTATTAAATGATTTTTAAACATTTAACACCCTCCCCCCAAAATACAGTGGAAATTAAAAAAACCAAAACTCCCCTAAAATTATTTTTTCATGCTTTTCATATTGTGGCTAAAAAAATTGCTACTTTAAATAAGCCGCTGGCCCTAATTCTATAAGTGATGCCTGTATGAAGCATCTGCTGAAGCTTATTTTATTTTATATTGATCAACTCCACTTTTTGTATTTGTCTTTCAGAAAGCCGGGGTATAAAAGGCCTGATTACTCATGCAAGTTCTTGTTTGTATGACAAGGCTGTTTTCTTGAATGAGAACAATTAATGTGACTAAAGCTTACAGGAGCTGACCTAATGTTTAAAGAATTATTTCTCTCTTTCTCTGAACAGAAAGCCTGATTATCAGCCAAGTCATGAAAACTGTCCATACATAAAATTTCCATTGAAATTTGGTATTTTTAAATTATTAAAGCAAGTTAAAACTTAAATTAAACCAAATAAACTCAACCTGAAGCATGTATATGCTTTACTTAAGATTTTAATGCCTGATTATGAGTCAAGTCATGGTTGATCAATTGGTACTAGGGATTTGATCAATTGAAATTCAGATAATTTTACAAACCTAAGGAGGAAATTATGATGTCTATTTTACAAAGAGTTTGAGAACATACAGTAATGTTTCTTGAATGCTGAAGAGAAGACTGGTGGACATAATTTAGATTAATGATAAATTGATACAATAATATGGAATGGGATTAATGCACTAGCATTTCACCCCAGAAGACCAGAATTAAAATACTTGTTTAGTTCAGAAGCGAGAATGGGCCCCAGCTTTGCATGCATTGAAATCATCAGCAAAGATTCCATTGAAATCAGTGGGAGTAGAACTGAGCCTTGAGTTTGTTGATCTTATCCTTGTTCTCACTTCTTCGTACCATAAACCCATCAAGCAAGCACATAGTTCAGCCTGTTTGACTGTCTCCTCTTTAAATGGCTTGGAATAGCTGAAGTATTTTGGTTCAGCTTTCTGCTACTGCCCTCAGAATTTCTGTTGACTTAATTTTGCAGTATTATGTGTGTGTGTGTTTATATATGTGTATAATAGGAATGCAGGATCAGGCCCAAGATCAGTGCTATTCCTCGGTTTCATAAGTGCTAAATTCTTTCACATATTCTGTTGTGGTTTAGTTGAATCTATTGATTGATCAATATAATATAAGCATGAATTGATGTTTTAGTCATAATCATATGGCTAAAATTGCAGCATTTTGGTAGGAATGCCAAATGCAGAAATGCTAAAACGGAATAATTATTTGCTTAACCCCCCGCCCTGAAAATATATATTCTGAGTTTGCCTACATGCCACTGACATGTGTCTCTCTCATGTTGGTTCTGCTACATTAATCTGTGTTTACTGGAAACCAAGTGTAGGGTTCTTGCTGGAAATCAAACTGCCCCAAGCTGCTCTGTGAGCAGGAGGGTGCGGGGTAGAAATATAACAAAATAAATAAATACATTATTTATTATATAAAATGCAACTAGTTTTAAAGCATAAAAAGTGAATGCTTAGTTAAGCATATTATTTTCTAAATATAGAGAATCTAAAAGATGTAAAGGCTAATACTAAAAGATGCTGAGTGCCATTTTTCTTTTTTCACTCAGAAGCAGTTGGGTGTCCAGTAGCTCACAAAATAGGGTCTTTGTATTGGTCCTAAAGTAGAAATAAGGCCTAGTCCTGCTTCCATTGAAATTAGTGGCAAAGGTAATTTTGAATTAAATCTGATCAGGGTTGGGCCTTTCAGAGAACTTGTTTTCATAAAGTATGTTATTACATTATTGCTTAGTCCTATATTCTTGGTGTACCTCAAACACTGACTATACTAGGTCTCATTGCACAAAGAATTCAGAATATGGCCTCCATATGTACGAATTTTAGAATACAGTAGCAATAAATAAAGATTCCAAAGGTCTCTTAAAATAATTAAACAACATTTTTTGTTTGTTCTATAAGTCGTGCTGTTGATCTTCAGCATTACAGTTAGACACATTGGGGAAAATCCCAACAACTCGTGTTTGCTGCTTGCAGGTGTCGTGCTCCAACCAGAACGTGTGTGCTCAGGTGTACATGCGGCGCACGCAGCACAGCCACCCAGGGGTGTGCTGCATGCATGTACACATGAACGCATGCGTTCTGGCTTTGCGCCGTGCATGGGGGTCGGCATACATGGGCTGTTGGATTGCCCCCATTATTTTAAAAAATCAGCTACATTTTAAGCACAGCCTTCCAATATAACAATAGATACCATTGAAATAAGAGTGCCAAAGAATAGTTCCCCCCCCTCCCCCCCAAAAAAAAGAAGCAGCATTTTGAAAACAGTTATTTGCTACAGACACATTTTAAGGAACCTACAGTAGAAATCTGCTAGTTTGATATTCAGTGAAAATCTGATATTTGTCTTTAAAATAAAGGGTTGCAAAATCTGCCCCTAAGTGAGTGTTTCTTTTTCCAGTGACTCTGTCCATTCATACTGATGGAATGGATGCATGTGCAGCCAGGTGTTCTGAAATGGAACGCCTCTGCCTTACCTCCTTAACAAGAGGCCAGAGTAGCTCCGTGCCTCAGTTTCTTCCATCTGTCTGCCTATGTACTTGGCAACCAGTTTTGGAGCACTTTTTGAGTTTAGCAGTAGCTTGTGTTCCCTTGGAGCAGGGGTGCTGTTTATGAATGGGTGGATTGACTCTTACCCCCCCACCCTCCCAGCTTCATACCACATGCTGATCATACTTCAGGACTTATTACATCTCTGGCCCTTTACAGTCCAAGAGCTGGTCTCCAGGCCAGTGCTGAAAGTTGTCCCCTCCCTTTCCTCGCCTCCAATCTGAAAACCTTGGAGTAGGTTTTCCTGTTGTTTAGACATTTTATAGTTCAATATTGATTTTTTTGTCCCCTTCTCTGGGAATCTGGAAGCTGCCATGGCCCTTCCTACCAAGTGTGTGCACGTGGGTGGGTGGGCATGGGGGGTTGCTTCAAGAAATGTTCAGTGTACCTTTCTCCTCTCTCTGCAACTGGAAAGCAAAACTTTGCCTAACTTGTATGAGGTGAAGCACATGTTAAGAGTGGGTGTATGTATGGGCACCGCCAGAATTGTTTTTAGGGGGGCAGGGCCACATCGAAAGGGGTGGGACAAAGGCTCTCCTGCTCTCTTTCTAGTGTAGCACTGCCCCCTCTGGAGCTCTGCGAAATCTTGATGCATCCAAAGGGGAATGGCTACATCAGAAAGCGGCAGGTGAATCCATAGGCCTCACCTTGCCCCTTGTAGAGCATCATGAAATCACAGTGATCCAAAGTGGTGGTCGGGTGAGGAGGGAAGGGCAAGTAGTCAGTCCCATTGATGTCTATTGGGTGACTTGAATATATAAAGGAGTTTATAATCTGGTCCTTTCTCTACAGTCCTTGCATGCCCAAAACTCCCACTGACTTCTGAAGAAGTTTTGGATACATAAGTAGTGCAGAATTGGATTTTCTGTGCACTCAAAAGCCATTGCACAAAAAAAAAGCTAAGATGACATTTTAGGAAGGAGAGTAATATAATTAATTTTCTTTTTCTTCTGCCAAATAGGTGTGGCAGGGAGGCTCTCTTCCTTAAGAATAGCCTGTTTTACCATGGGTCAAGGGAATTAGCTGCACCTGCCACACCCCGAACACTTCAGCAGTCTTTATATAGGCTCCTAATGCTGTATGAGCTCTGTTATGAGTTCACCTAAATTTGGACATGGGCCTCTGTCACGGGTTGGAGGTCCAAACCCCCACTTTACCGGGTTTGAGTGACTCCGTTTTCCTTGCGCACAGCCCTCTTGAATTAGTTTCTCTCTCTGGCTAATTCAAGTCTGCCGCAGGGAAACTCCTTTGTCGCTCAAGGGCCCGATCCTTCCTGTTTACAGACTCTGTACTCTCTGGGTTCGCAAGAGCTTGAGCTCTTGTTGCTCACTTGTGTTCCAATGTTAGACACAGACACTTCTTCATAAAGATAAGAAGTAAGTTTATTGATTACATAAGCAAGATAGTTGATACAGAGTGGTTACTAGAAATCAAAGGTAAATATAACGCATTCCTGATCTATACTGGTTGAGTTCCTAAATCAGCATCTTACCCTACAAAGGTTCATAAGTTCTGGTTCCTCTCAGCCCTCAATATAAGCGACTGGGCACTGGCTTCATAGTTGGTAGAGAGCAAAATCATGCCTCTCTGTTCATGATTTCTCCAGCCTTGCTGCTGGCAGGCTTTCGTATGCAGATGCTCACGATGGCTCTCGGAGAGAACTCTCTCAAGGTGACTTACTGGCCTCTTTAAGTAGTCTTCCTTCTTCTTTGTCTCTGTTCCCGCCTTTGGGGAGACCTGAAATGTGATACGTAGGCAATCCAGGCAAACATAAAGGTCCATCTAACTCGCCACAGGGTTCCGTCTGGCAAGTGTTCCCAAATACACATTTTTGGTATCTATTTGCATTTCCTGTAGCTTGGTGACGTGTCATAGCCCTAATTTGAGTTTTACAGTTCTCAATTGTAACATTACATACATGTGGAACCTTTTGCATTACATATTTACCAAACTTGTAGTCTACATGTAGTCCTGTGGTACACGTGTGTGACCCTATGTTCCTCCGTGACAGCCTCCTCAGCACCCCTTCAGCATGCCTTATGAAACCTCCTTTCAGGGCTTGTCCAAGCTACAGTTAGGTCCCCAAACGTAAAGTAATAATCAGGGATTTTCTGGCACGTATATAAATGAAGGGCAGACCTGCTTATTGTTACGCAGTCCTAGCGAAAGAGCCTGATCTATTTTGGCTTGTTAGGTCTGCATCAAGTTGTAAACAGGCTTTGGTCTGTCAAAAAGACAGTTTCTTCCTATCTGCCTGACTTATCTAGCTCACTGCTTCCAACTGCTGTCAGCACTGTTCAAGAGCCACTGCTCTCCTCTCAGCTTCTTCCCTTTTTATTTATTATTTTATTTATTTATTTGTCACATTTCCTATCCCATAGCCTCCTGCTTTCAGCAGCTCGGGGAGGCTCACAAAGCATTATTAAAACATTTAAAACAGCGTACATATAAAAATAGAATAAATATAGATAGAAAATATAAAATTCAAGAATGTAAAAGAAACACAATAGTGGTGCTAAAAAAACCCTCCCTCCCAACCCATCTCCCTCACCAAAAGCCTGGCAGAACAGCGAGGTCTTACATTGTCATCGGAAAGAGGGAAGGTCTGGGGCCACGTGGACCTCTGTTGGGAGGGAGTTCCACAGCCCTGGTGTGACCGCCTCATAGTCCCCCTCCCCCCCCAGACTTAGGGGACCTTGAGAAGGGCGCCCCCAGCCGACTGCAGGGGCCAGTCTATGACCTGGGGAATGAGGTGGCCCTGCAGGTAGGCAGCGCCCAGGCTGTGTAGGGCTTTATAGGTCAAAGCCAACACCCTGAATCAGGCCTGGAAGACTATAGGCAGCCGGTACAAAGAACGGAGCACAAGTGTAATGTGCTTATGACGACCTGTCCCTGTAAGGAGATGGGCCGTTGTGTTCTGCACCAGCTGCAGTCTCTGAACTGTCACCAAGGGTAGCCCCAGCTAGAGCGCATTGCAGTAGTCTTTTGACCAAGGGTTCTCTCTCCCAGTCTTTAAACCCCAGCTACAGCCAGTCAGCTGACCTATTTTGGCTTGCTAGTGGCAACCTTAAAGGGCCAGTGCTCCAGAATCCATGTAACAGAGGCTTAACCCCTTCATAGGTGTTAATTCCATCTGAAAGGAGGCTTTGCTCTCTGTTATAGTAGGCAACTATTACGAGTGCTTACCTCAAAAGCCTACTGTTGGCACATTTCCCCTCTTCAGAGGTAATTCTAGTGTGATAGTATGTGACTGGTTCTCCTTCTACCTCTCTGACCTCTCCTTTAATGTGTCTCTTCCCAATTCCAACTCCTCCTCCTCCCTCCTCCTCTTGGTTGGGGTTCCCCAAGGCTCTGTCCTGGGCCCTCTCCTCTTTATCTACACCCTGTCCCTTGGCAAACTCATTGCCTCCCACAGCTTCCAATATCACCGTTATGCTGACGACACTTAACTCTATCTCTCTACCCACTCTCTCTCCCCTTCTGTCCAAGCTCACCTCATCAACTGTCTCTCTGATATCTACGCCTGGATGTCCCGACGTCAGCTCAAGCTCAACATGCTTAAGACTGAACCCTTATTTTTCCTCCCTACCCTTCCTCTCCCTCTTCCCTGTCCATCCTTATTGATGGGGTCACCATCCGCCCCGTTCCCAAGACCGTAGCTTGGGCTTCGTCTTCGATACTCACCTTTCCTTTAAACCTTACATCGACTCTGTTGCCAAGTCCTCTCGCTTCGCCCTCTACAACGTTGCTCGGATTTGCCCCTTTCTCTCTGTCTCCTCAGCCAAAACCCTTGTTCATGCCATGGTCATCTCTCGCCTTGACTACTGCAACCTCCTCCTTACTGGCCTCCCCCGCTCTCACATGTCCGCCCTTATCTCCATCCCAAACTTGGCTGCTAGGGTCATCCACTCAGCCCATCGCTTCAGCCATGTACAGCCTCTCCTCTCCTCGCTTCACTGGCTCCCCCTTCCCGAACGCATCCTTCACAAACTCCTGGTGCTCACTTACAAATCCCTTTACAACCTGGCTCCCCCTTACCTCTCCATCCTAGTCTCCTTACACACTCCTTCACGCACTCTCCGCTCCTCTCCTGCCCCCTCCCTCGCT
>QEPC01013874.1:3302180-3314439 GCA_003113815.1 Sphenodon punctatus | reverse complement strand
GGGGCGTAGTTAGGGAGACCCACAGACCCAGCAATCTCCACGTGCGACACGCTCACCTGGCAAGAACTCCCGGGGCAAGGGGGTGCGCACACAGTTACTGCGTGGAAAAAGATACCCCTCAGGTTGTAAGGTGGCCTATATGCCCTGACAAGGGCGGGGCCGTATCATCACAGGGGTAAGGCGTTCAGGAAGCGGTGTGCACAGCCTCTCTTGCACTCCCCGAGGGGTGTAACACCCTGCTCGCCTTGCTATGCTCTCGATCGTACGGTGCTGGGGGTAGTACACCACGTGTTCAGGGTCACGTGAATCAGGGAAGGGGGAAGCACCCAGGGATGGGGGCAGGAACGGGGGGAAGGAAGGACCCACACCCCCGACTGGGAAGGAGGGAGAAGGGATGGCGAGAACCCCGAGGTAGCAGGACGGTGCACTCGCTCTCACTCTAGCTCGTTCCTTGCCCACACTCTCACGCTCTCTCTCTCTCTCGCTCTCTCTCACCCTCGCAAGCACTCACCTTTCACTCTCCGTCCACTCTGAACCACACTCTCACAACAGTATTGGGTATTGCCAAACAGCACTCCACTCCGCAGCGACCAGCCTCACAGGTTCACTGATCGCCGGCATCGGGAGCTCTGTGCCTCTGGCTTAAATTCTCTAGGCCCCGCCCCCTCTGCGTGCCTGTACGCGCGCCGAGCGACGCAGCGCTGGTTGTAGCTCCTCCCCCTGTCTGCTCGGGTTTTGGCCTAAGGGCGTCTCCGTTGCCACTGGCGGCTTCATCCCCGGCACGGGGGCCTGCCGTCCTCTAGCCTCAAGGGTCTCTGCTGCCTGCCCTGCCTGTTTGCTCGGGGCAGCCACTGCGGGGTCGAGGCTACAGGGGGCTTGGAGTTGGGGTCCCTGCCCCCCTCGTACTTGGCGATTGCACCTCAAGGCGCCCTTCCCTCGTCCCCGTGCCCAAGCCCTGACACCAGCTATTGGCCGGTCTCTAACCTTCCCTTTTTATAGGTTATAACTTATTGAATGGGTGGTGACTCAGCAGCTGCAGGAGCATCTCAACTGCATCTATTTTCTGGATCCCTCGCAATCTGACTTTCGTCTGGGTTATGGCACTGAGACTGCACTTGTAGATTTGCTCAATGACCTTTGCCGTGAATTAGATCAGGTTCATTTGACTCTGCTGATTCTTTTAGATCTGTCGGCTGCCTTTGATACTTTTGACCACGAGATGTTGATGATGCGCTTGCAGGACTGAGCTGGGGTGGGCAGGATTGTTCTCGAATGGTTCCATTCCTTCCTGGCTGGGAGAACTCAGCGAGTGGTGCTCGGGGATTGCTCTTCATCATCCCAAGACCTCTCGTGTGGAGTCCCGCAAGGTTCTATTCTGTCCCCTCTCCTGTTCAACATGTATATGCAGCTGCTGAGTGAGGTCGTGAGACTGTTTGTAGTTTGGCGTCCTCAATATGCTGATGACACCCAACTCTACCTCTCTTTTTCATCTGGCCCAGACCCGGCAGTCTCTGTGCTTACTCAATGTCTGGCAGCTGTAGGGGACTGGATGAGGGTGAGCCGACTGAAGCTGAATCCCAAGATGGAAGTGATGTTAGTGGGTAAGGCGGTGGTTTACATCACGCGGGTTAGTGGTAGCTACCACAGCCCAGTTGTTTTGTAGGCTTCTCTCCACATTGACTAGAGACATAAGGGAGAAATGAACCAGACCTCTTCCCAGGTTACCTTTTCCAGCTTGCTGATGGCTCCTCTTCACTCTTCTTCTGTCATCTCTCTGGCTTTTCCAAAATACACTTCTTCCTCTCACTTAGCAGACAGCTCCATATCACTAACCAGCAGGAAAAAACTGCTGTCCTATTTCACTTTCCCACCATGACTCCAGCACTAATCTCTTGGATCCTGACCTCCATTCTCCCTCATGTAATTATTTCCCCTTCCTCATTCTAATTCTCTCCTCTCAAAGCTTCTCATCTCCACAACAGCATCTTCTGCCTTCCTACTGATGCAAATTCATGGGGTAGAGGGCACGCAGTGTATGGAGAGAGGAGCTCAGTATCTCTCAGAATTGGGTTCCTAAGTTTAGATCCTGCAGCTGGATTTATTCAGGTCACAGAAATGGATTGGCCATGTGGATTTGGGAGACCAGGGTTCAGACTCCATCTTATCGAAGAACTCACTGGTGACCTTGGGTTACTGTTTCTCAGCCTCAGATCTCCATCTGTGAAATGTGGATAATAATGACCTACCTCACAGGGCTATTGTGAAGGTGAACTAGAGAAGAATTTTAAAGTGCTATATTAATAATAATAAAAAATTATTGTACTGCACAGAAAGTTCTGCAAAGTTCTAATGCTTGCATACTCTTACAAATAGATGTTGGTCCAATAAAAGGTATCCTCTTAACTACTCTGTCTATTGTCTTTGAGACCAACATGGCAACCATATTCAGGTAATTATGAAACAGTTAAGATCAGGGCCCATGCTTATTCCTGCTGAATAGTACATTAAACTGCAAATAATCCCATTCATTCTTTACTTACAGAATGAGTACAGACAGAGGCATCAAACTCTGACTGAAAAGAAAATCACCTGAGCCAAAAGTTCAGATTTAGGGTGAAAATGAGACAGATCCCGTGGCCACCCTGTGGAGGGCAGCTGCAGTCACCTCACTTTGGACCCACAGGGAGGACAGTTAAATGAGCAGCCCCCTCCCTGCCCCCACAGGGAATCCAGGCAGAGTGGCTGCCAACACAAGTCCCTCCATGCCACGCTTCAGCCAAGGAACCATCCACATAGGAGAGGACTCTCAGACTCCTGCTGCACAGTAGGATTGGGCCCCCAGAAGGAGTTGCCGCCAAACAGCTAATTGGGGGGCGGTCTAGGTGAACATGCTTACCTAGTCCACCAAACAGCTGATTGAGGGGCCCAGGGGAGCGCACTCACCCGGCCTGGGTGCACATGCCAAACAGCTGTTTGACAGGCCAGACCCCCACCCCCAATCAGTTGTTTGGCAGGTCAGGCAAGCGCGCTTCTCCAGACCCGATCCTCGGACCTTGCCTCACAGCTGGATTGGGCATGGCCTAACAGACTAGGGAGGGTGTTCGTTAGCCCAGATTAGCCCAGCTGAGCGAGCTTTAGCCCAAGCTGCATTGACTGCCTTCTCCAGACAACCTATCCGGTAGCAGCCGGCCACCTGTCCCAAAGCAGAAGTGGACAAATATCTCATAGTTGCCGAATTCATGAGCAGGTGACTTGCAAGCTACTGCAGGCACCATCTCATTTATTTTCACACTTTGTTCCAATTCATTTATTTATTTATTCAGCAATTTATATCCCGTCCTTCCTGCCGAAGCAGTTCGGGGCGGCTAACAATTTATAAAAATAAAATATAAAATCCCAATAATATAAATATAAATATCAGTACAATTAAAACATTTCTAAAAGGGACATCAAAAAACATACATAAAACAAAAATATAACAACCTCCCCACCCTAACTCTCAAACCCCACCTACCCCCACCCTCACCCATCTCCCTCACTACAAGCCTGGCGGAACAGCTAAGTCTTGCATTGACGTCAAAAGGAGGAAAAGTCCGGGGCCACCCAAGCCTCTTCCACAGCCTTGGTGCAGCCACCGAGAACACCCTTTCCATAGTTGTCCCCCAGGATACCCGGGGGACTTCAAGAGAGGCGCTCCCAGCCGACCACAGGGGCCAATCCAGAGCCTAGGGAGTGAAGCAGTCCCGCAGGTAGGTAGGGCCTAGGCCGTATATGGCTTTATAGGTAAGTACCAACATCTTGGATCGGGCCTGGAAGACTATAGGCAGCCAGTGCAGAGAGCGGAGCACCAGTGTAATATGCTCCCGACAGCCCATCCCCGCAAGGAGATGGGCCGCCGCATTCTGCACCAGCTGAAGTCTCCGAACCATCACCATGGGTAGCCCCACTTAGAGTACATTACAATAGTCCAGTCTTGAGGTGATGAAAGCATGTATGATAGTGGCCAGGTCAGAATCGGAGCCATATGGCCGAAGCCGCCGCACTAGATATAGCTGGCAAAAAGTGCTCCTCACCACAGCCTCCACCTGGACATCCAGGCAGAGCTGATAATTGAGGAGCACTCCCAGACTCTGAACCTGGGGAACCAGTGAGGGGCGTACCCCATCAATGATATAGCTTTTAAAAGGAAGGCGGTGGTTTCGGCATCCCCCATCATTGATGGGGTACGCCCCCGACTGGTTCCCCAGGTTCAGAGCCTGGGAGTGCTCCTCGATTCAAAGGCAGCCGACAGATCTAAAAGAATCAGCAGGGTCAAATGACTCTGATCATGGCAGGAGCTGGAGCAGGATGAGGCACAAGAGTCTCGGGAGCAAGGGAGCAAGGCAGATGGACATGAGAGGCACAGGCAGATGGATGAACAGACATAGGTGGTTATGGAGTGGGCTCATGGACAGTTGTGGAGCAAGCATCAAAGCCTGTGCTGGGCAGGCTCCCTGATAGATGCTGAATGTCAGTCCCTGGAACATAAGATGGGCAGACAGACAGAAGCAAAGGCAGAAGGACTGGCTTCCAGATGGAGGCAAACAGAATCCAAAACGGTGAACAGAGCAGGGCAGAGCCAGTCCAAAACCCTAAAGGGGTCCAAAGGCAGAGCCGAGCCGGTTGGTCCAAAGGCAGACGGAGCAGGGTCTGGGGGGCAGGAGAGCAGGTCTCAAGGCACAGAGGTCTGGTCCAGCAGTAAATGGAAACAGATGATCCTCCCAGTTTCCTGTGGCTGCAGGCCTGTTCTTTATATGGCAGATGGCCAACCAGGAAGCTGGGGTTATGGAGCAAGGCTGAGGAGGAGTGTGGCCTTACTGGCATCAAGAGGGGCCCTAGTCAGAGTGCATTGCTGGCACTGAGGAGCCAGCCACCATGCTCTGTGTCCCAAAGGTACCAGCTGCTTGCAAACATCCTCATTGATATTTGAATAATCCATACTCAGACAGGAAGTGTGAGTTTAGGAATGCCAATAACACTCTTTTAGAGACACATTAGGTGGAAAAAATGTCCACCTAATTTATATTTTTAGGTGACTTGTGTGCTCTGTGAGGGAGTGTTTTGAGATAAATGTGTGAAAACTCCCTTTCCCATTAATAATAAGAATAATTCTTCCAGATCCTTTAGTTTAAAAGTCCTTTTTGCTAATGGTGGGTGTCAACAAATGAAACATTAGCCTGCTATAGCCCCCACCAGGTGGGTGTCTACCTGCCTGTTCATTAGGTGTTCGACCCCACCAGACTCCGAGACCCCACCATGGATGTGGGCTGTGGGAGTGTGGAGCCCAATGTGCGGGTGAATGCTGGCTAATGTGTGCCCACATGTCCATGTCCCGTCAGTTAGGTTGTGGGCAGCACCTCCGTGTGTACAGGTGCACCAGCACCATAGTCATGGGCAGAAATCCTAGAGTGCCAGCTTCCTGCTCCTTTCTCTGCTTTTGGTAGGGTTGCCACCTATGCAGACTTTTAGCCCTAGGTGCCAATGCAGACCCTGCAACATGTATTTGTCATAACTGTTCCTTAAACATATGCATAGGTGGCAACCCAACTGGTACTGCCAGTGTGGACTTCCTGCAAGCATAGGAAAGAAAGACAGGTCGGGGGCTGCCCATTTATTAGGTTGGACATGCAAAACTGTAACGTGAGTGGGGGGGCTGAGTGGGGGGACTGTACAAACCGAAACTGGACTGCAGCAGGCTAATGTCTTGTTTGTTTTTACCCTATGGGATCAGTCCAGCTCCCATTGAAGTCAATGGCTCCGCTCCCATTGACTTGTATGGAGCTGGATTGTGCCCGAAGTGTCTAGCTGGGAGGATATGGCGATAGAAGCTCTGGGGAATGTGAAAAAATGGAAATGCTCTGCACACTTTTGTAACTCTGACTCAAAGCTTAGATCTAGATTTTTGGGATCAAGACTACTGAAAATTCAGGTTTTTCATAAGAAATGTTGTTAATTCGCTAGTTCTTTTATCTGCTGGGCACTGTACAAAAGCATAGAAGACTAGATAGTCCCTGCCCCAATGAACTGGATGTTTTTAGACATTGTGATCACCGTGTGTTCAGAATTGCCAAAACATGCAATCCTGAACACATATTTTATTGCAAATGCTTGTTTAGGCATTATAGTTTGTGAGTAGCTAGTGGCCACCCATGAGCTGGGAGGCAAACCATTGATGGGGTAGGGGTGAGGGAGTTTACTGGGGAGAGGTTTTTTTTGGAAGCAGCACTGGGGAGGCAGATATGGGACCCTGGATCTGTTGACCGACTTGCCCATCTGGGACATCAGCAAAATTACTGCGAGGTTGCTTAGTGACTAAGAGCAAGTGCAGGAAACTAATTAGGTAATTCATACAGATGTAGTCCCCGCCAAAAGGAGAAAATGGGGTTTTTGAACTGTTTCCCTCTTGGTACCTTGAACTAGGCCTGAAAGTCTCTATGGACAGTGATCTGTAGGAGGGGGGACTACATCTCCCATAATACCTATTTTGGAGCCAAAGCGTTCACCTTTGCTCCCAGAGTGAGGGAGTGGGGACCTCAGTCAGGAGCTGGAGGATTTTCCTCCAATGAGGAGGAGGTTTGTTGTTGCCTGGTGGCTTGAGGAGAAGAGAGAAGACAGAGGCCTACATTTGGGAGAAGGCTGTATGTTAGGGATGGCACCCAGCTGGTATTTCACCAGCCTGGCCAGAAGTTGCACTCTGAGGCTGGTTGCCGATGCAGTGCTTTTACTGGCAATTTAAAAACTGGTAAGAGCCCAGGGTCGGCCCAGATGAACTCCCCTCTCAGACTCTGAGTGCAGCCGATTTTAAGCCTGCTACCACACTGTGCAGCTGACACCACCATAAGGGTGTAAGTCTTTGTAGGACTGGGGCATTCAAGCTACATCTTCTCCTGAGAAGTGACACTGGGGAAGCAGAGACCTCCTTGACCACTGCTGCTTTTCAGCAGGACAAATGGTTATGCTGCAGGAAAGGTAGGCAGATCCAAGCTTTCCTGCTACCACTTCTCTTGCTTCCCCCAGTCCTGGGAAGCAGCCTGCAATGGTTGCAGGAGCATTGCTGGGGCCTGCTCCTTCTGCTTGGTTCTCCCTGGCAGCAACCAATGGCAGGAGAAGTGCCAATTTCCCACACCCACCCACTTATCTTGCTGCTGCCACTCCTGCGCCCAGGAAGTTGCACATAGCTGTTGTGAGATCCTGTTTAGACCTCAAAACAGCTACGTGCAACTGCTTGACCCTCACAGTGGACCAGCAATGGGCCCAGTACTTGCTGTGAGCAGGTGTAGTGTAGCGGCAAAGTAGCCGCTACACACCTAGAAATTAGTGGTGGTGATTACACTCACTTGTGAGAGGTTGCTGTATTGTCTAAAACACCCATTAGAGATGGGTGCTATGCTAGACATACAACTCAATTCAAATTCAAAATACACAGGACATCACAAAGTGGTGATATAAAAAACTTTGCGGCAGAAATGTGTTTTGAGGAGGAATTTGGATGAGAAGAGCATGGTTGCTGGGTGCAAGAAGAATTCCATTCCAAGACTAGCAGGTGACTTGGAAGAATCTTCTCTTTTTATGACCAAGCACATTAGTAGTAAGGGGGCTACTAGTCATCAAACGGATCATTATCAGTTTGACAGGTCACGTGGGGTCCTACGTCACCGGAAGTCCCGCCCTCGACGCCTGTTCCCTGGCCTGGAAGTCCCACCTTTGAGCGGAAGTGACGTGTTAGGCAGAAGTGACGTAGAAGTGGATAATGCATCCGGGTCGGGGGGGGGGCGGGAACAGAAGGTTGCTACCTTGTAAACAAGGTTCTTTGAGATGGCTCAGAACATTCTCACAAATGGATTTGCGCTTGCGCGCCCTTCTCTCAATGGAATATACCAAGCTCATATTTAAATTTCATGTGACGTTCACGTGCCCCCACCCTATATAAGGCACCTTCCTGCCTAAACCCAATAGTTCCTTCCAACCCTAAAGCAATAGAAGAAAAATGCCATGCGGGGTAGGAAGGGTGGGTATTTGTGAGAATTTTCGGAGCCATCTTGAAGAACCTTGTTTAAAAGGTAGCAACCGTCTGTTCTTCTTTGAGTGGCTCCTCCCATCCTCACAAATGGGAGAGTACCAAGTCTAGAACAAGGCCGTGGGGGAATTTTCAATCAGGTAAGTAACACAACCAATGTAATAATAAAGATAACAGTTTTATTGTGTGCACACCAAGAATCCCAAGCAAAAAACATATATATATGGGATAAATGAACACAAAGTTGAAATATTTCCTCTGGCTATCAATTATTTACATACAGAAGCAAGTATAGAAACTCCCAAAGCAGTGCGAGTTTGTGATTCCAAATGGAGAGCATAATGCTTAATAAAAGTGTGCTGGGAAGTCCAAGTTGCCGCTCTGCAGGGAAATATTGGCAAATGCAGCAGTAGATGCTCCTAAAGCCCTCAGAAAATGGGCTCTATGGTTAGGCGGTGGGGGGAGACCTCCTCCCTGATAAGCCATGGAAATTACCTGGACCAGCCACTTGGAAATAGTCTTGGATGAGACCTTCTGACCCAAACAGTTTAGGGCTGGGGAGACAAACAGAGTCTCAGACCTCCTACAGTCCCTGGTCTTTTGTAAATATATCAGGAGAGCACGCTTTACATCTAGAGTATGGGCTATTTGCATATTTTCAGAATCATGAGAGGGTGGAGAGAAAACTGGGACAATCATTTTCTGAGACAAATGGAAGCTGGACACTACCTTAGGGATGAAGGAGGGGTGAGCTGAAATCTCCACTCTATCAGGGAACACTTGTAAATATGGTTCCTAATGCAAATAGCAGCTATCTCACTAACCCGCCTGAGGGATGTAATAGCTATTAGGAAGGCTGTTTTTAAAGTCCAGTGGAGAAGGTCTGATTGATCAGGTGGCTCAAAAGGGTGCCCCGTGAGAAATTGAAGAACTAAATTAAGGTCCCATTGTGACAAAGGCATCTTATGAGGGGGAAACGATTACGTAACCCCTTTAAGAAACGTTTTATCCTCAGATGAGTGAATAGCGACTGGTCGCCTTGTCCTGGGAAATGCTTTGAAATGGCAGAGAGGTGAACCCTCAGGGAGGAATGGGCCAAGCCAGACTCAGCTAATTGTAATAAATATTGTAAAATTAAATCAATAGAAATTTGGTCGATGTTAAGGTCCTTGTCAGTTAGCCAAGAGGAGAATCTCTTACACTTTGAATCGTAGGACTTCCTGGTGGAAGGTTTTATCTCACTCTGGAGGACAAGGTCCAACCTGTGCTTTACTGGGTCGGAGATAAGGGAACCTGAATCCGGTATGCATGAAGGTTGAGGCGGTTCACATTGGGATGAAGGATGTGGCCCCGATTAATGGACAAGAGAAGTATTTGAGGTAGAGGGAATTGGCTAGGCGCACTAGATCGCAATACCAAATTTGTTGAGGCCAACTTGGACATACAAAAATCAAGTTGGCACCCTCCCTCTTTATCTTGTCCAGAACCATGGAGATCAGGGGGATGGGGGGAAACGTATAGAGGAGGCAGGGTCCCCAGGGAATTGTGAATGCATCCCCTATGGAGGATGGGTTGTGAGCTGCTCTTGAGCAGAATAGGGGGCACTTAGCATTTGACACAGTGGCAAACAAATCTATGAGGGGAGTACCCCATAAAGCTACTAGACGCAGGTATACATGATCTGGGAGTTCCCACTCGTGATCCTTTGCAGGCAGTCTGCGGAGGATATCTGCCCTCGTGTTTTCCGAGCCTACAATATGTGTTGCTATGAGATAGATGCCGTGACTTCTTGCAAAATTCCAGATCTTCATAGCCAACCGACAGAGTTCAGGAGACTTCGTGCCCCCCTGTTTGTTCACATATCATACGGCTGTCATATTATCGCAGGCAATCTCAACAACCGTTCCCTGGAGTAAGGGACAGAACGCTTTCAAAGCCTTTATAATAGTTATGGTCTCCAAGCAGTTTATGTGTAGTAATCGTCGTTGAGGAGTCCATGACCTGGAGACATTGAGGTCATGTAGATGTGCTCCCCGTCCTGTCAACAGGTTAGTTGGGGAAGGTTTGTTAAAAGGTTTACCTTAAGAGAATCCAAAATGTGCCCAGGGATTCTCAACTTCTTGTCAGGGGGGTCAACCAAAGGGTTAAAAAGGTTCAAGACCCATAATTGTAAGGGTCGCATATATAACCTAGCAAAAGGTGTAGTAGCAGTGGTTAAAGCCATTAGTCCAAGCAACCTTTGAAAAACCCTTATACTCTGTAATCTATGGATGGAGAGAGTTCTAATGATGTCTGAGATATCTAGGAACCTCTCCTCTGGGGCAAAAATCTTTGCCGCTGCAGAATCCAAAACAGCCCCAATATAATTAATACGTTGGGTGGGGAGGAGACTGGACTTTTGCATGTTTATAGTCAAACCCAGTTTGTGACATAGGTGCAAAGTGATCTCAACATTATGGACAAGGTGTAATGGAGAATCTGCCATCAGCAGCCAATCGTCGAGAGAAGGGGAGATAACAATTCCCTGTTTGCGCAAGTAGGCAATAACAGAGGACATAACCTTTGTGAAGACCCCAGGGGCTGAGGATAAGCTGAAGGGTAATGAAGAAAACTGATAGTGGATGTTATTGTGGATGAAGCGGAAGAATCTCCTACTCTCTGGGTGAAGCCTCACATGGAAATAAGCGTCCTTTAAATCAATAACAGTGTACCACTGACCTGCATATAAAAAATTTGATAAACAGTCCAAAGTTAACGTTTTAAATTTGCAGTAAGCAACAAAGAAATTATGAAATCTAAGGTCCAATATAGGTCTGTAGCCTCTAGGGGTAGGACATCAGCGCGAATACCGGGTACCAGTTTTACCGGTTCCCGGATTTAAGAATACCGGCTTACTGGATTAATACCGGTTTACCGGATCTTTTCCATTGATTTTCAATGGGGAACTGTCCCCATTGAAATCAATGGAAAAAAACAAAAACCTCCCCCCTCCCCGAGTCCAGGCTGTGGGGGTGGAAGGGGGGACACCCCCCACCCACCCTGCCCAGCCTGGATTTAAACAACAACAAAAATTTGTGACCCCTACTGCGGGCTCCAGGCCGCCGCCGGCGACCCAGTGCCAGCCCAGCACCAGCATCCAGCAGCAGCCAGCAGGTAAGTAAGTACAAGTACTACTGATCACTGGAGTGGGGTGGGGGTTTAACACCCACCCCAGGGATCATCCTACTTCCCACCCAGGGATCGCCTATCTACCTTGAGCTCTGGGCGGCGGCGCTCCGGCGGCTTCAGCGCTGGCTGTAGCTGCCGGCTTCAGCACACTACTAGGCCTTCTGGGGAACTTCCGGGTTCCCCGGAATGCCTAGTAGCATTCTGAAGCCGTCGGCAGCCACAGCCAGTGCTGAAGCCGCCGGAGTGCCGCCGCCCGCCTGGAGCTCAAGGTAGGTAGGCGATCCTTGGGTGGGAAGTAGGGTGATCCCTGGGGTGGGGTGGGTGTTAAACCCCCACCCCACCTCAGGGATCAGTAGTACCAGTACTTACTTACCTGCCTGCTGTTGCTGGATGCTGGTGCTGGGCTGGCTCTGGGTCGCCAGCGGCAGCCCGGGACCTGCAGTAGGGGTCACAAATTTTTGTTGTTGTTTAAATCCAGGGTGGGTGGGGGGTGTCCCCCCTTCCACCCGCGCAGCCTGGACTTGGGGAGGGAAAGTGTTGGGTTTTTTTTTGTGGTGTTGTTTTTTACATTGCGGCCATTCATTTGAATGGCCGCAATGTAAAAAATCCGGTACCGGAGGAATCCGATAAACAGGCCGGATTACCAGGTTTAATCCGATACTGCCGGTACACACAATACTGGCAGTATCGGATAGCGGCGGGACCCCGGGGCAATTACCGGATACCAGATTTACCAGTTTCCGGTTCCCAAAAAACCGGATTCCCAGATTAAATCCGGTATACCGGTACTGGATTTATTCCATTGATTTCAATGGGGCACTGTGGCCCCATTGAAATCAATGGAATACAATTCCTCCCCCTCCCAGGCTGTGCGGGTGGAAGGGGGGACACCACCCACCCACCCTGCCCAGCCTGGCTTTTAAAAAAAAAATTTCCCCTCCGGCGGGCAAGTTCAAGAGCCCCCCCACTCAGCACCAGCAGCTGCGGCGTCCCAGCAGCAGCCGGTAAGTATAGACCTGATCCCTGGGGGGGGGG
>QEPC01013874.1:3279042-3296589 GCA_003113815.1 Sphenodon punctatus | reverse complement strand
AATCAATCAATCAATCAATCAATCATTTTGTGTATATATAGGGAACTGAGGCTGTAAAATTCCATATTAATTTCAAAATTCTGGTTGTTCCTGCCCACTGCTGTCTTGACCCCACCCACTTCTGTCCCTGCCCACCAATAACCCCACCCACTGCCCCAACAGCCTTAGAACCTACCAGCCACCAGTGATTTGGGCCTTTTATGCTGGTTTCCTAAAGCCAGCAAAGGGTAAGCTTGATACCCAAACCTACTTCCATGAGCCTGATGGCAGCAATGTGAGGTAGTGCCTGTAATTTCTACCCTTTAGAAGGGATTCAGATTTTGGTTCTATTATAATATTAAACCTATCATGATGGTATGCAGCTACATTCCTCTGTGAAGAAGAAACAAGTAAGTTTCATGCAGCAAGCACTCTTAACCAATGAAGCCTGATTTCCCAGAGAGGGGGACAATATGCACTATAAATCAGTGGGAATTTTTTTACTACAAAAGAGGCAATCTCTCTCCTTAAATCACACCCATTGTTATGACATTTTGAGTCTATACTTATCTTTTGACCTTCTTTCCTTTTGCCATATTTAGACACATACATGCACAGTAGGATGTCTTTACAGATTTTTCCACACTAGGTGCCCCCTCTTCCCCACAACTGCCATACCACTGCTTCCTCTTTCTTTTCCATTCAGTCCCTAATATGGGAGCTTGCACTGCCAGTGGAAGATCCACCACCTGCAGGGGCAGAGTGGTTGTTCTCCTGCTGTTGGGTCAATAAAGAGGTGGCAGTGCTCACGTGCCAGCAGTGCAAGCCCCCAGCAGTGAAGTTAGGAGGATGACAAAATTAACCTGTTCATTTTTCCACTCTCTTAGATTTCTTCCTATCCTCTAAATCTGGGCCTCTTTCCAAAGGAGACTAGTGTCCGTCATGAGCAGGCCCGGCCTTACCACAGGGTGACGTGGGGTAACTGCCTCAAACCCGGCTCTTTTCTCTACTTCTGTGCCCCCCACCCCCACCTCACAGTGGGACTCATTTTCACCAGGGCAGGGTGTGGGGGCCCCTGTTCCCTCCAAGTAGGTCCCCAAGCATGACCACTGATAGGACCTGGTGGATGTTGCTTCTGATAGGGCAGGACCAGGGGGAAAGGTCACATGGGACCCCATATTTTATCTTTGCCCTGGGCCCTGCAAATACTAAGGTCATTTCTGCTCATGAGAGAGGTTATTCATTCCTCCCCACACTGGGAAAAGTTAGAAATGATAGCACATATGTATTTCTGGCTAAGCAGCACATGGTGTATAAGAAATATAAATGTGATAAGAAAGGCTGAAGCGTCTTTGCAGTTCGGCCAGAACATGGCAAGAATTGTCATTCAAAGTTTCTAGTGGGTGCATTTAGACCCCAGATTATTTGTTACAGCTGATTCTGAGGCAAATAGGCTGCATAATCTCATAAACCCACTGAAGCTGCTTTATGAAAGCTCCTACAGTAGGCTTTCCTAGCAATTAAACTTAACATCTGAATATTTTTAGGGAGTAGCTAAATGTCACAACATGGCAGCCTGTGATACCTGAGAGCAGGGTGATTTTTTTCCCCCCCCAGTTATATCAGTGTGATTACTTATGCTTATTATTATTAATAATAATAATTAATAATCAATAAGCATTTATATAGCACCAGCAATGTACCTGCCACTTTACAGTTGTAAGAAAAAGACATAGTCCCTGTCCTAGCAGGCTTACAATCTAAGAGAGACAATGGGGAGGGGGGGGACAAAGGGTGGGGGAGAACAGAGGAAGAGACAGGAATACAGACACAAACTCGTGAGGTCTCAGGTGCACGTGCTTGGCTTAGTTACAAAGCTGTAGTTACTCATTTAACGTTACACAAGATACAATGATCTAGGATATGTCCGCAAGGTGGTGAGGGAAACGAGGAGCCAGGGAAAGCTTGATGAAAGAGGTGGGTTTTGAGAAGGGGTTTGAAGATTTGGAGGGAGGAAGTTGAGTGAATGTGTTCAGGGAGGGAGTTCCAGGCATGGGGGCTGCCAGGGAAAAGGGGTGGGTGCGTTTTGAGGAGCAGGGGAGCCATGAGCAGGCAAGGGTGGTGGCAGAGCAGGCGAAGTGGTAGCAGAGGGGCGGTGGCAGATTACTTACATTAGCGGTGGTCAAACTGTGGCTCGAAAGCTACATGTGGCTCTTGGACAGTTCAAATTTAGTTCTCAGCCCAGGCTGGTCCTGGGCTCTGCGCTGCCATAAAGGCCCTGTGTCTTACTTCATTACACTTGAGTTGCAGAGTCTGAATCGCAGCTGCTCCTCTCAGAATCTCAGAAGCCAAGGCCGCACAACACTGCGAGCCAATCATGAAGTGGAGAGGTCTTGGTTTGTGCACATGCTTGTCTGGGTGCATGTGCGTGTCTTGTGGCTTTCAGCCCTATGAAGATTTTGGTACATGGCTCTTGGAGCGGACTCTACTGGCTTATATTGTTTTATTTATTTATTTTTATTTTTGGTGTTTGGTATCCTGCAACTCATCCTGCCTCAGGCAGTGCAGGGTGGCTAACAAGGTATAAAAACATATACATATAAAATACATAAATATAATAATACATAAAAAATGATATAAAACTTACTGGAGCTAACAGAAAATCCCACCCAACTATTAAGACGTAATATGTCCAGCTGTCACCTCTTTTAATATTAAAAGTAAGACTTAAAAAAATAATAATAGTTAGGCTTTCCTGTTCACTGTGGGCAGCTGTTACTTGCATTAGGAAGAAGGGAAATGTGAACTGGTAAGATGGTATAGCCCATCTTGCCATTTGTAAGTCTAGCTCTGGAGCTGGTGAGGGTATGAATTTGTCCCCCATGAAGAAAATGAAGTCCTATTATTCAAATGCTTCAGCATGAGGACTTTATTGAACTTGTCTCAATTTTATGACCAAAGTAATCTTTTTAAAAAATATATATTTTTGGTGGAAATATTCACTTTCAGTTTTTAAACTCTCTTCCATTTCTCTGCTACTGGAAAATCAGGGATTGGAGGAAGGGAAAGGAGACTAAAAACGGAGAGAAGCTGCAGTCAGTGGTTAGCCGACTGCAGTCATACTGAAAACACTTGCACCAGTGGGTTTTAAGGTAACTCTGCTGGCACAAGTGCTGTTGGGATGACACGCATACTGTCTGGCCCAGCCATCCTGCAAAGATTCATGTAAGTGTGTAATATGTAAAATGAGGGCACCTGTTAACTTCAGTGAGGCCACTTACAAGGCATAATGTTACAGTAAAGATGTAAGTCTTGCACAATGGGGGCTTGTTACTCATTGGAAAGACATCCTTACTGGTGGTGGCACTATTTGCTAGGTGTTCTCTAGTGAATATATGCAGAGGCCAGATCAGAGAAGAAAGGATGGTAACTCATCACTGTAATTGTTTTTCTTGAGAGTGTTGACTCTGGATATTGGTATTCAATCAATCAAAGTTTATTTGTCTAGACCATTGGTCATAACAAAATACAAATAAATAAAACACAAGTTGTATCACAGACATTAAAATCAATATATAGAAACCTGACACGGTTATTTTATTGAAGGTCCCAACTTAAACTCATTTAGGATATCCATATATTGCACATGCTTAAGTACATCCAGCTTGTAGGCTAACCAAGCCACTTGCTTCTGTACTTTCATATCAGTATTGGCAAGGAGAAATGATATTTTCATCTGGATATCCGGCAATTGTTTGTCCCTGTACAGAAGAGAGAGCATCGCATCCCGTTCTTTGACTGTATAGATTAAAAAAAATGTAGTGAGGTAGATTATCAACCTTGTTCAGTCCACAGGCACATAATCTGAGGGAATAAGGTAGTCCCAGCTAACTGCCAACTGTTACCATGGAAAGCATTGTTTAAAACCTAAGCATGGTTAGTGCTCTCCTGGTTTTAAAGTTAGTTAATTCAGCCAGATAAGGCTCCAAGGTGTAGTTTTAAACAAGGGATACCAAGGTGCTATGCCACTTGTGTTTATTGCTGCCAGATCATTCTGGATGGCAAGGATATTGGTACTGTCCCTTGTGACTCTGAGTCTGTGACCAGGATTAGCTGAAGGACCTAATGCATCTGTGCTGTACACCCTTTCTAGCTTTGGGTAGGAGAGGTCCCTATTGCATTGAAGCAGCATTATTTGTGCAGCTCCAATGGGTACTGGTTTCCCAGAGATTCTCAAAGCTAAATGTCAGGAACATGCTTCAGGATGGGGTCTGGGATACAGTCATGACAGGATTCAGTCCGGGTGAGTCAGCGCAAGGAACCAGACCAGGGTCCACAGATAGTAGATGCAGGATCCGGTCCAGAGTCAGGAATGGGCACGTGGTCCAGGTGGCAGGACAGATGGACTGGAGGCACATAAAGAGCAGATAGATGAACAGATAGCAGGCAATGTATCTGATGCCAAGCAGATTCCAGTCCTTCCACCCCAGCCCTGAAACTGGTCCTTCTGCCTACTTCTGGAACACGAAGTCAGATGCCTCAACATGGGGACAATAGATGAACAGGCAGAAAAACAAGTGCAGAAGGACCAGTTTCAGGGCAGGGGTGGAAGGACTGGAATCCGCTTGGCACAGACAGACAAAGTCCAAACCAAATGGGAGCAAAGCTGGTCCAGGAACAAATGGGTTGCTAGGGGAACAGAGCTGGTCCACAGGCACAAACAGGAATCCGGGGACAAAACCGAGGCAACAGGCAATGGCGGGACATGATGGAGACAGATGAACTGCTCCGCTTCCTGTGGCTATAGTCCTGCCTTTTATAGTGCAGGCAGGCAGCCAGTGAGGAAGTTGTGGGCATGGAGCAAGGCTGAGGAAGGGTGTGGCTTGACCAGACCAGTTGGCCTTCGCCCCGGTCAGAGTGGGCCAGTGGTGCTGTGGAGTCAGCCACCACCTCCAGGGCCCCATGGGTGCCGCAGACTCAAGCCCCAGTCCTTACACTGTAAACATTAATAATAATAATCATCATTTTATTTCTGTAGCGCCCCCCTGCCTACATGGCACTCAGAGCGCTTTACATGTCACATAAAAGCACAATATAAACAGCTTAAAACAATTTAAAACAAGTAATTAAAAGAATATTACAAATTGTAAGATAGGGGAAGGAAAAAGGGAGGACAAAATACATTAAAGGGACCAGCAGTGAATCCTAAAAGCACCTAAATTTGTTTTCAGGTGCTTTTTAAAGGTAAGGAGGGAGTATCCGAGACAAACATCCAGGGGGACCGAGTTCCACACCGAGGGGCCCACCACAGCAAAGGCCCAATCGCCTGCCTACTTAAGATGTGATCGCGGAACCCCCAAACAGCGGGTGGTTCCTGAGCGCAGATACCCATTATTGTGAGGCTCCAGAAGAAGGCCTTGAATATAGCCAGGGCCTAAACCATTCAGGGCCCTGAATACCAGCAGTAAAATCTTAAACTTGATCCGCCGTTCTACAGGCAGCCAATGCAGAGAACTCAGGGCGGGTGTAATATGATCATGGCTGCCTAAACCAGTAAGCAGCCACGCTGCCGCATACTGAACAGGCTGCAAGAGACAGATAAGCCCTGCTAGTAGCTCATAGAGGAGGGAATTGCAAAAATCAAGCCTTGTAGTGGGCCACTGTGGCAAGGTCAGCCTGGCATAAATAAGGGTGTAACTTACGCAAACCTCCCTAGGGAACTTGGGAGAGCACTGTCAAAGAACCAAAAGTTTTATTTTTCAAATTCTCAAGATTTTTACGCTAATCCTAGGATTTTGGGGGCCCAAATCATTATTATTATTATTACCTTTCAGTGCAGGCAGCTCCACGGATAGGCAAGGATGTCTGTCCAGAGGTGTTGCAACTACTACATCAGATTATGATAGGACTAGAGTATCAGTCATGCTCCATTGCACAAAGTTTTCCTCTATGTGCATCCATAATATGCATGGAATCACCATCCATGTTTTTGCTACCCTTGGGGGTGGAGAACTTACATGGGCCAAGAGGGTAGCAAAAACATGGATGGTGATTCCATGCATAGGTGAGCTGCAGCAAAGTACTGGGCAATGGGCATACAGGGCTGGGGAATCTCCTTGTGCAATCTTTCTGCTGCTTCTGCTCTCCTGTGCAACCCACATACTTATTAATTACTTTTTAAAACAAACTCGGAAACAGAACACTTTACAAATGAAATAATTCAAGCAGTATATTTTTAAAAAATACAAATATACTAATATTGGAACCCAAATATGCACAAAGAAATTCAGTCATGGGTTCCTGATGACAAAACATTACAGAACATGAGTCAGCAATGTGATGTGGCTGCAAAAAAGGCTAATGCAATTGTAGGCTGCATTAGCAGAAGCATTGCTTCCAAGTCACAGGAAGTAATAGTTCCACTCTATTCTGCTCTGGAGTACTGTGTCCAGTTTTGGGCACCTCATTTCAAGAAGAACATTGACAAATTGGAGCAGGCTCAGAGGAAGGTAACACAGATGACAAAGAGCCTGGAAAGTAAGTCCTATGATGAAAGTTTGAAGGAACATGGTTTGTTTAGCCTGCAAAAAGATGATTAAGGGGAGACATGATAGCAGTGTTAAAATATTAGAAGGGCTGCCACAAAGATGACGGCAAGGAACTGTTCTCCATTGCCACAGAGAGCAAGACTAGAACTAATGAGCTCAAATTACAGGAAAGTACATTTTGATTACGTATCAGGAAAAACTTCCTTTTAAGAGCTGTTCAGCAATGGAACAAGTTCCCTAGGGAGCTTGTAGGCTCTCCATCATTAGAAGCTTTTTAAAAGAGATGGGATAGCCATCTGTCAGGGATGTTGTAGCTATAGTCATTCTGCATCCAAGCAGGGGGTTGGACTAGATGACCCTCAATGTACGTTCCACATCTGTGATTCTCTGAAAACATTAACACGTAATTCATTAGTTAATGAGCCACCAAAGTCCATTGAAGGAATGATGCCACTTAATATAAATACATTACAAACAGTGACTAATCTGGGGGGGAGGCAATCACAGTTATATATTGTTCTCCAAAAACAGGGAGTTTTTGAGGTTTTATAATTAATAATAATAATAATGATAATTTTGTATTTGTTTATGGTGGCATTCAAACGGTGGTAGCCAATACAAAAGGTACTTTAAACACCCCAAGTCCCAAAGCCCCCCAAACACATTATATGTTTAATGATGCATATTGGCTTAAGGCATAATATTCCTTAGGGTTCTCAAATTGGGGAGGGGGGCATTGGGTGAAAACAGACATGACGCTAACTCCACTTTAACATGCTTCAACATTTCTTATGCATGTTATAAGGCTGCATAGGTCACCAGTACAGCTTTGCAACATACATAAGAAATGTTAAAACTATGTTAAAGTCGGCTTTGGCCCCCGACAGGGCTTGAGCTGCCCGGCCCAGGTGACATCTGCCCCCTCCCCCTGTTGGAGATGGGGGGGCAGGACCGGGGCTCATCAGCGGACTTCCGACCTGGCGGGGTCAAAAGCCACCTGCTGCCTGGCTGCACTGCAGGCAGCGTGCCTAAGGGCCGCACCAAAGGGCCCTTAGGCATGGCCCTTAGCAGGATCCGGGTGGGCAGGGAGGCCATTAACGAGGGTGGGAGTATTTGTGGCTGGTTGAAGAGGATAGGGGTGGTAGTGGGGGATGGAATGTTCATTTTATATGGGGGAGGGACAGGGGGACTGGGTTGGGGTGGGGGAAGGACTGGCCCCTGTGGTGTGAGGGAGGGGTGCGGTCCTTTGGGAAAGGGGAGTTGCCCCTCTGTGGCAGAGGGGGGTAGAGGTGGTGGTGGTGGTCTCCCCTGCTGCCAGGGCTGAACAGTCGGAGGGGGGCCGGGGGTGGTGGGGCCTTGGGGTGTGTGTGCAGCCATTGGGGTTGTGACAGGGCAGGGGAGATATGAGTCCAAATGGGGTGGCATTAGATCAGTGAAGCAGGATAGGTGCTTGTTGCAGGTCCCGCTCACTAACCCCTTAGCAGTTGGACAGGTGAGTCGGGATCAGAGGACCCCTGAACCCTATGCTACTGCTGTTAAACGCGAGATCGGAGGCTAATAAAGCAATAACTGTCCAGGAATTGGTTCTGGACTGTGCTGCCGATTTCATGGGTATCACGGAAACCTGGCTGGACCCTGAGTCGGTCTATTCTGGCTGACCTTGTTCCAGCCGGGTATTCCGCGCAGCATCAGTCACAGTCGGCGGGATGGGGGGGCGGTGTAGCCATGATTTTTAGAGAGAGTTGGTCTGTTAGGGGGTATCCGGTGCAAACTATAGTGGGTATTGAGGCTCTCCATCTGGTGTTTGATTTGGCGGGGGACAGCTTGGGAGTGCTGCTCGTATACCATGCACCTACCTGTACATCAGCCTCTCTACATGCTCTAACGGAGGTGGTGGCGGAGGTGATGTTGCAGTCCCAAAGGCATTAGTATGGGGGGACTTCAGCATTCACGCCGACACCGACCTCAGGGCAGTGGAGCATGAGTTCATGGCAACTATAGACCTGTCCCAAATGGTTAGTGGCCCAACACATCAGAGAGGACTTACTCTTGATCTTATGTTTTGCACTTGCCTTGAGGTGGGTGTTCCGTTATTGGGGGAGATATCAGCAGTGCCCTTGTCATGGTCAGATCATTACCTCCTACAGACCTCTTTCTTAGCACATGTCTGCCCCCAGAAAGGTGTGGAGCCAATTCGAATGGTTCGCCCCCAGAGGCTAATGGAACCAGAGCAGTTCTGATTGGCTCTCAGGGAGGTACCCTCTGAACTCGATGACCGACTCATCGATGACCTTGTCGCACTATGGAATACTCTGTTGTTTGAGGCCATTGATCGGACGGCTCCTAGACGTTCGCTGCCCAGGCGACAGCACTGCAGGCCCCCATGGTTTTCGGAGGAGCTGCGAGTGCTGAAGCGAGAAGGGTGGCAGTTGGAGCGATGGTGGCGTCGCTATCGTGCTGAAGACAACAGATTGCGGCATAGAGCCAGTTTACGGGCATATGCCGTAGCTATGAGGGCAGCAAAAAAAGAGTTTTTTGCTGCCCTCATAGCATCTGCAAAATCCTGCCCAGCTTCTGCTTTTGATACTGTCGATCACGAGATGTTGGTGGCGCACCTGCGGGACTGTGCAGGGGTGGGCGGGACTGTTCTTGAATGGTTCCGCTCATTCCTGACTGGAAGAACCCAGCGAGTGGTGCCCAGGGAGTGCTTTTCATCATACCAAGACCTCACGTTTGGTGTCCACGGGGTTCGCTGTTGTCCCCGCTCCTGTTCAACATATACATGCACCTTCTCGGCGAGGTGATCAGGAGGTTTGGCGTATGGTGCCATCAATATGCTGATGACACCCAGCTGTACCTCTCTTTTTCAACAGATTCAGACCCCGCAGTCTCGATGCTTACTCGGTGTTTGACGGCGGTGGGCTAATCGAGGGCTAATCGACTGAAGCTGAATCCCAACAAGACGGAGGTGATGTTGGTGGATAAGGCGATGGAGTTGATGGCCCCCATCGTTGATGGGGTCTGTCCTCCATTGGTTCCCCAGGTGTGGAGTCTGGGGGTATTCCTCGATGCGCAGCTCTGCCTGAATGCTCAGGTGGAGGCTGTGGCGAGGATTGCCTTTCACCAATTATATGTGGTACATCGGCTTCGGCCATATGTTTCAGACTGTGACCTGGCCACTGTCATCCATGCTTTCATCACCTCCGAACTGGACTTTGGTAACGCGCTCTACGTGGGACTACCCATGGTGGTGGCTTGAAAGCTGCAGCTGGTGCAGAATGCGGCGGCCTGTCTTTTGGTAGGACTGGGCTGCCGGGAGCACATTACACCAGTGCTCCATTCTCTGCACTGGCTGCCGATAGTTTTCTGAGCCTGATTCAAGGTGTTGGTATTAACCTATAAAGCCCTAAATGGTCTGGGCCTTGTCTATCTGTGGGATTGCTTCACCCCCCGGGTGCTGAATCGACCCCTGTAGTCATCTGGGGGTGCACTGCTCATGGTGCCCTGAGTCTTCTGGGCGGTCATGCAGGGGAGGGCATTTTCAGTGGCCGCACCCTGGCTGTGGAACTTTCTTCTGGTGGGGCTTGGCTGGCCCCGAATCTCCCCTCCTTTCACAAAAGTTGTAAGACTTGTTCCATCGGGCATTTGGTGGGGGAGATGGGTGATGGGGTGGAAGGAATTATATGTTTTTATAGTTTTATATTTGATTATTGATGAAGGTTGTAAGCCACCCCAAGCTGCCTGAGGCAGGAGGGGCAGGATATAAAATGTTTAAAATAATAATAAATAAATAAAGTGGAGTTAGCATCATGTCTGTTTTCACCCATAGAATGTATCCTAAGAGTGCATGAAGGACTCACTTCATGCTCTCTAGGATGCTAGAGTCTCACTCTCTCTAGCATCCTAGAGAGCATGAGGTGAACTCTTCATGCTCTCTAGGATACATTCAGTGTCCCCCTCCCCAATTTGAGAACGCTAAGGAATACCATGCCTTAAGCCAATATGCATCATTAAACATACATTGTGTTTTGGGAGCTTTGGGACTTGAGGTGTTTGAAGTAACTTTTCTATAATGTATTATATACATTTATGTGTATATATATAATATGTGTGTGTGTGTGTGTGTGTGTGTGTGTGTGTGTGGCCCTTTGGATAAAAATGATCTGTATTCATACAAATGGTCTGTATTTAAATCAATAAAAATAATTGTTTTAAAATTAAAAAAATACTGCACATGCACAAAATAGACATTGCTGCCATCATTTTAGAAAAGGGTGTACATGTACAGAACAGTCCGACAGTAATTTAAAAAAAAGTTTAAAAACTGATTTAAATAAAATAAAAATAATAAAAAATTATGTGCATGCGCAAAATGGTTGCCACACCATTCACATGAATGCCCTTTTGGAAAGCAGTCATTTTGTGCATGTGCAGTAAATTCATTTTTATTTTGGAACTGAACCGGAACAGGCTTCTTGTTGTGCTATTCTGGTTTGGTTCGGATTAATCCGTAATGGCCCATTCCATGCAGTTACAGATTAATCCTAATCCAAATTTCTGACCCCTAATATTATATATAGAAAAAGCAAAAACAAGACAGGGACAGCTACCAGTCAGAATTCATGTTCCGGAAATAGGCAAGCCACTGCTATTTTGGCAATCTCAACTGCTCCAAAGTGAAGAGAGTTTTGTCAGCAGCACAACTCCAACAGACATGCAGGCCAAGGGGGAGAGGGCAAGCCTCTCCATATGAGTCTGCACTACAATTATTATTGTTTAGTGAAAGTAACATGTGGGCTGTGTGTGTATTTGTTTTTTACACCACACATACCAGTGTCTGGCTGGGGAAGGGGGCCTCAACTACAGCAGAAAAGAGGAAGGGATCCTATGGTCTGCAAACGGAGGCCATTTTTACATGGACACCACCCCCCCCCCTCAGTGTTCAGCTGCGTGTGTGGGCCATCCGTGTAAACGGCCGGTAGAGGAATGGGTGTCCACTCGGTGTTCGCCCGTGTGAACACCGAGCGGGATGGGTGGGGGTGCGTGCGTGCTTCTGCGCAACACCCACTTCCACCCACGGAGCCCTCCGGAAAACCAGAGGGGGCTCTGTGGGTGGAGATGGGTGTAAACAGACACCCACCTGCCTCCACCCACCACAGCCAAACACCCATCCCCCCCCACCTCTGTCCGTGTAAAAAGGGCTTGAGAATTGCTGCCCTGTATTTTGTAACTTGAAAGTAGTGATAAAAACATGGACTAGCAGCTGTTTTAGACTTTATTGTTTGTTTTTTGTTAATGTCAACTATTCCCTACAAATAAGAGACAAAATAAATCGAAAGAAAATTGCAGAGACAAAAATTAAAAGTTAGGTACATGATTGCGTATATGACACAATTCATTAGTTTTAAAAAAAAGCTACTTACTACAGTAACTGTTGTTCCTCATCCCATTGATAGGTTTATATAGAGCAAAATCCTTTTAATTAAGCTTTATTCAATTTTCTAGGCTATATCCAAAATACCAATTGTTGTTTTACTAGCAGATAGATTATTAAGGAGAGAGTGGAAGAATATTCTTGTGACAACTATTCATTTATTTTAGAAATTTTTACCCAACCCATCCTGCCACAGGCAGCTCTGGGCAGCTTACAATCAAACAATAAAACCACTTAAAATTCATTACTACACTGTAATGGGAGTGGAACTGCTCCTCCCATGTAAAGATAAGAATACTTCTCAACCTCTGAGAGGTTAACAAAGTGGGTGGGTAAATAAAGTGCTTAGAGAAATAGAATGTCATTTGCCCACATGATGCAAACATGCCTCAGTACTATTATCGCCTGAAAAGTAGGTGGCAGCTCTGTGGGATTTGCAGGAACTTGCATATAAACCTGTTAGTTGCAATAGTATACTTGCCAAGTTTCCCCAGACTTTCCCATGAATCCCTATTACTTTTAATATGATATGCTTTTATGATAATGATAATAAAATATGCGTTCCGCATAGTATATGATAATACTATATGCGTTCTGCAGGGTTCCATTCTGTCTCCATTGTTGTTTAATGTATATATGCAGCCCTTGGGGGAGGTCGTTAGAGGGTTCGGGGTGCGATGTCACCAATATGCTGAGGATACTCAGCTGTACTTCTCTCTTTCAGCTGACCCAGACCCAGCTGTCTCGTTGTTATCCCAGTGTCTGGAGGCCGTGGCAGAATGGATGCGGCAGAGCAGACTGAAGCTCAACCCTGATAAGATGGAGGTGATGATGGTGGGGAGAGCGAGGGAGGTGTCAGCCCCCCTGATTGGGGGGGTTCGCCCTCCTATAGCTCAGCAGGTTCGGAGTCTGGGGTGGTATTGGACGCAGATCTCTGCCCGGAGCGACAGGTGGAGGTGGTGGCGAAGGCTGCTTTCCGCCAGTTATATCTGGTGCGGAGCCTGCGTCTGTACGTCTCCGGCCCGGACCTGGCCTCCCTCATCCATGCCTTCGTCACCTCGAGGCTGGACTACTGCAATGCGCTCTCCATGGGGCTGCCCTTGTTCCTGGTTCGGAGGCTGCGGTTAGTGCAGAATGAAGCGGCACGGCTCCTGTCAGGGACAGGCCGTTGGGAGCATATAATACTTGTGCTCCGGACTCTGCACTGGCTACCAATAGCGTGCCGAGCCAGGTTCAAGGTATTGGTGTTAACCTATAAGGCCCTTCACGGTCTGGACCCCTCGTACCTCAGGGACCGCCTCGCCCTCCGTGCCCCAGAGCAGCTCCTTCGGTCTGCCGGGGGTGCCTCCTTGGAGGTCCCCCGTGTTAAGCAGGGGGCCACAATGGAGAGGGCATTCTTGGTGGCCGGGCTGCGCCTTTGAAATTCCCTCCCGGAGGAAGCTCGCCTGGCCCCTAGCCTTTTAACATTCTGGCAAATTTGCAAGACCTGGCTGTTCGCCCAGCCCTTTGGGGAGGGGGGGAGGGGGAGTTAGGGGTTTTTATCTCCCTCCACCCATATGTATTGTATTAAGTGGGTTTTTTTGTTGCCCTAGCCTGTTTTAACTGAGTGTTTTAAAATATTTTATAATTGTATTTTTTATATTTTTGAAACTGTTAGCCGCCCCGAGCTGTTTTCAGGAGGGGCGGGATATAAATTGCTGAAATAAATTAATAAAATGAGAAAATAAATGTAGCATTTTAGAGATGCCTCAAGTTATTGTATAGACTTTTCCCCTGCTTTCCCTGCATAACTCAGGTGTGATGTCTCTGCTGAGGCCTCTCCTATTGGATGTGGTTCCCACTATTCAACAGACTGCTGCTTTGGCTCTTGGAAGACTTGCCAATTATAATGACGACCTGGCAGAGGCAGTTGTTAAGGGAGACATTCTTCCACAGCTCGTGTATTCGTTGGCTGAACAGAATGTAAGAAACTGTTATTTTCTTAAACAATTTTTAAGCTGTCAAATAGAGGGGGGAAAAACTCTCTCAATTAGCTATCAAATTTGACTCTTGGCATTGGATCTGATATCGATGCACTATGCAGCATGTACATTGATCTCTTAATAGAAGGTGAAATTATATTGTATTCCTATTTGTGATTTAATGAGGCTTTTTTTTATATATATAAAAAAATTATTCTTCACTATCTGAAAATGTATTAATGGTAATTTTATTTTCTGAAGCGTTAATGGAATGATGATTTTCAGAGGCTGGCTGCTTTTTAAATGAAATAATCAGAAATGCTATACTGATAATTAGCTAGAATTGGTCATTATCACTGAATGCACAGAAAATGAAAAACTACAGGATAATAAATGTTTCATTTATATACCCAAATAGAAGTGCTTAGAATCGTATAGCACAAAAATTATCAAATCTAATTACTGGATGCTGGCAAAGGGGAAAAAATTTTAAAGGTTTTGATCTGCGCATTTGTCAAATAAGATGTTGTATTGTAACACTAATACTGTTGATTAATTTCCTCCTGCCCCCAAACTTCTGTGGTTTTGGGTAGATTCCAGTTTTAGGATTCTAACCTAGCTTAACAGAAATGATTTAAAAAAAACCTTTTAGTGACTGGAAAATACAGCAATCTGAGAGTTAAAGTATTTTTTGTGACTGGAAAATACAGCAATCTGAGAGTTAAAGTAGTGGAGTCATTTCAGCTTATTTAAGCATGTAACAAGGTACTTTGTTTTGTAGCCATGCCGTAGGCTTAGAAGTAGTCAAATATCAAGAGTGTCATTGAAATAAAAACCCAAAGTCTTTGCTCATTTCAGAAAAACACTAGTTAACACGAATAAAACTATTTGCGTTGTTACATATCTGCTCAGTATCACTACAGTCATGATAAAAATTCCATGTAACTATAGGAGGAAAGATGCACGCTCAAGGCATCCATACATGCGGCATAGGCATTCCTTATGCCCCCTTCCCTGCCACACGCACACACACCCCACCGACCTATTCCCTCCCCTGCTGGCCCTGCTTGTCTACACCCCTTCCTGCTCTGTGGACCCCTCCCTAGGCACCATGACATCATGCCCATTGTCGCACGAGTGGGCAGGGACCAGTAATAGCTCTGGAATCCGTACACCCTATTTCTGGAACCCCTTGATCTACAAACATGGGTGTGGGCATATTGGGCTTGTCTCAGTGAGACCTTTAAAAAGAGATATTGCATATCTGGCTGGCTAGTGCAGTACCAAAGATGATACAGGGTCACAGAAAGATGCACCCTCCACATAAGGTGTTCTCTACTATCACGCTTTGCATAAAGAACGCCTAATAATCCTAATACATACACAATACTGGGTTCTAAATTAGGTGTTACCACTCAAGAAAAGGATCTTGGAGTCATTGTTCACAGTTCATTGAAAACCTCAACTCAGTGTTCAGCAGTCAAAAAGGCAATCCGAATGCTATTCAGAAAGGGGCAGAGAATAAAACAGAAAACATAATAATACATCTATATTTTTATTTATATATAATATATGGTTCAGCCACATCTTGAATATTGTGTGCCATTTTAGTCATCCATCTCATGAAGGATATAGAACTGGAAAAAGTGTGGAGAAAGGGAACAAAAATCAAGGGTGTGGAATGACTTTTGTATATGGAAATGCCCGATAGATTAGGACTCTTCAGCTTGGAGAAGAGATGACTGAGATGGGATATGGTAGAAGTTTATAAAATTACAGGTGGCATGGAACAAGTAAATAGCGCTGGCGTTCTTATTTACCCTATCAAATAATACTAGAGCTAAGGAGCACTCCATGAAAATAACTGGCAGCAGATTTAAAACAAACAAAAGGAAGTACTTTTTCACTCCATGTACAATTAACTTGTGGAACTTGTTCCTAGAGAATGTTGTGAAGCCCAGTAGCATAGTTGGGTTTAAGCATGTTTTGGGTAAGTTCTTGGAGGATAGGCCCATAAATGGCTATTATTCAAGTAGATCAAGGGACGCAACCTCTGACTCTCATGAGCTGGGAGTGAACAGCAGGGAATGGATCACTCCGTTATAGGGTTACCAGGCTTTGGAAATTAATTAACATCAATTAATTTCTCACACAGGACCACCACTTGTTCCCCCCACCTCCTGCCCAACCTGAAACACAGCCTCCTCGTCACACCCACACATTAATTCTCACTCCCACATTCCCTGACTCTCTTATGCACACACACCAGTGGTCTCTCATGCACGTGCACACTCATACTAGTGCTACGGTGCAGGTTATTCCATGCTTCATCCCCTCAGTGCATGGAAGCAAGAGACGATCCTCAACAGAGGATTGTGGGATAGCTGGAGGAGAGTGAATGGGTGGAATTTTATCCACATAACTGTCACATAATTGTTTTCTTTGCTATCTCGTGGCATAGCAAGGGGAAACTACTATTATCTATTTTATTTTATTTATTTAAATTTATATGCTGCTCTTCCCAAAAGGCTCAAGGTGGCTTGGAATAGTAAAAATATTGAAACACGTACAAAAATTCATACCATAAAAACTCCCACCCTCCCCTCAAAACTCTTATCCTCCCCCACAACCCTACCCAAAAACCCAACCAAGTCTTATCCCCTCCTGCCAAATGCTCTTTCAAATAAAGAAATGTTACACTCTGCCTCTGGGTGATGCTTAGGCTCAGGCTCAAACGAACCTCCTGGGGAAGGGAGTTCCACAAAACTGGGAAAGCAGCTGAGAACGTCCTGTGCACCCCTGTCCCACAGATAAGGATAACAGATGGAACCTGCAAGAGGGCGCTCCCCGTTGACGATAGGGACTGCAATGGCACATGGTAGGACAGGGAAACTTCCAGATATATGGGACCGAGATCATTTAGGACTTTAAAGGTCAAAACCAGCAGCTTGAATTGTTCCCAGAAAGCTATAGACAGCCAGTGCACGATTTGGAGCATCAGTGTAATATGCTCCTGGCATCTCACCCCTGAAAGGAGCTGAGCCACCATATTTTGCACCAGTTGCAGCTTCCAAACAGTCATCAAGGGCAGTCCCACATAGAGTGCATTGCAATAATCTAGAGTTGAGGTGATGAAAGCATGGATGACAGTGGCCAGATCTGAGTCAGAAATAAAAGATTGTAGCCTCCTCATCAGATGGAGTTAGTGAAAAGTGCTCCTGGCCATCACCGCTACTTGACAGTCCACGCACAGTGAGGGATCCAAAAGCTCTCAAAGGCTGTGAACCCGATTTGACCCAGGAGGAGAAGAGGCAGGGCAGACTCTGTCAATAACAGGTGTCCCATTCCCCTCCAAGTCACAAGCCTGGGTCAGCCTTCATCACTTGGTCTTGTCAGGATTCAGCCTCAATCAGCTCGCCCTCATCCAGTCTCCAACAGCAGCCAGGCATTGGGTAAGCACTAGAGGTGGGACCCCGGGCCCATTACCGGCTACCGGATTTACCGGTTCTCTGAAAACCGGATTCCCGGATTAAATCCGGTATACCGGTACCGGATTTATTTCATTGATTTCAATGGGGCGCTGTGTCCCCATTGAAATCAATGAAATAAATTAATTCCCTCCCCC
>QEPC01013874.1:3194918-3268119 GCA_003113815.1 Sphenodon punctatus | reverse complement strand
CCTTCCACCCGCGCAGCCTGGACTCGGGGAGGGTTTTTTTAAAAAAAACTTTTGGGCTGGGGCTTTAAGTTTTTTTACATTGCAGCCATTTTTAAATGGCTGCAATGTAAAAAAATCCGGTACCTCGAAATCCGGTACCGGGTCCGGATTACCAGGTCGAATCCGATAATGCCGGTACGCCCGTTACCGGCATTATCGGATACCGGATTCTACCGGTTTCCCACCCCTACTAAATACACAGCAGGTGACATTGGTGAATCTATACGCTCCAAATGAAAATACACACCAATTTTTTCAAAAATATATCCCACTGATCACTCAATCCACGGAAGGCTTACTAATCATTCAAGGAGACTTTAACTCCCCATTAACAATTTTAGACCACTCGACAAAATCACAACTTAATCATACTCACAAACATATAGCAACAATGATAGCGCAACATGGTTTAATAGATGTGTGGAGATGTTTAAATCCCACCACAAGGAGCTACACCTTTCACTCAAACAGACACAACACATACACAAAAATAGACCACTTGCTAACTGAAAAAGACACGCTGCATAACTGCAGTAATTGTGAAATAACCCCTATCACATTTTCAGACCATAATGCATTGATCTCTACCTTCCACTGGAATAGAATTACAAATCAAAAATCTCGCAGCTGGCAATTGGATAGAGGAATACTAAAAAATGAATGGATAAAACAACAGTTAGAAGAAGATCTTAAGGAGTATTTTTATTTAAATACAGGAACAGTACAGTCCCCCCAAATATTATGGGAGGCAATGAAAGCAGTAGTAAGGGGTAAAATCATTGCAATAAAAGCAAAAATGAACAAGACAAGGAGAGGAAGGAATGAAGACCTTCTCAAGCAGTTAGCAAATCTAGAGAAGGAAATTAGCAGATTCCCCACCAAAAGCAACCAAATTGAAATCCAAAAGATACACAGTGAAATAGACACAATAGAAACACAAAAAATCACACAATAAATGAGAAAAATTAAAAGCTTTTATTTTCAAAATTGCAACAAATCAGACAAAGTATTAGCACAGTTAACAAAAACAAAGCGAACAAAAACTGCCATCCCAATAAGAAGAAGGAAAGATGGAAACAAAACATAAAAACAGCAAGAAATTCAAAGTGCTTTTGTAGAGTTCTATCAGGAGTTGTACACGTCCTCAAACCCAGATCCTGAAAAAATAACAGAATTTATTAATAAATACAACATGCCTAAATTTAATAAAGATCAATTAAACTACCTGAATTCTTTAATAACATAAAAAGAGACGAAGCACACAATCAAAGATTTTAAAAACAATAAGGCAAGTGGACCTGATGGCCTACCAGCAGAATTCTATAAAACGTTCAGTAAAATAATCATACCACACATAGCAAGCACATTTAACAACATAATGAGCACCCAAGAAATGCCAACAACATTTTACGAGGCAGTTATCACCCTAATCCCCAAACCAGGCAGAAATGTACAGGAATGTGGCAGCTATAGGCCAATCTCCCTGCTCAATACTGACTATAAAATATTTACAAAAATTTTAGCAAATAGGCTAGCAGCAATAATCGGAGAAGTGATCCACACTGATCAAACGGGCTTTATTCCAAATAGACTAGGAACTGACAATATTAGAAGAACAGTCAATTTGATTCACGCAGCCCCAAAAAAAGGGTCAACCAGCAATACTATCCGCTGACGCGGAGAAGGTCTTTGACAGGGCGGAGCCAGTATGTCTTTATAAAATATTAAAACACATAGGAATCAAAGGCAATTTCTTAAGACCAATTAATGCCATCAACTTAAAACCTAAATCACGAATATTAGTCAATGGAGAATTATCAGATCCATTCTCCTTGACAAGGGGAAGTAGACAGAGATGCCCGCTTTCCCCCCTTCTATTTAACATCACCTTAGAACTGCTGGCCTGCACTATCAGGCAAGAGCCAGATATTGCGGGTATACAGATAGATAAGATGCACCACAAATTATCTCTATTTGCAGATGACATGCTGATTTATATCACCAACCCACATACGACGATACCAAAAATCCTTACTCTAATAAATCAGTCTAATAAGATTTCAGGATATAAAATTAACCCACAAAAATCACAGTCCCTTATACTTACCAAAAACAAGCAGGAAACCCAAGCCATCTCAGAGCGTATACCTTTTGCGGTAGCTGAAGCTCAGTTTAAATACCTAGAGGTAAACATCACAAAAGATCACACAAAATTATATAAAGCAAACTTTCCCCTCATCTTAAATCAAATACGTAATGGAATCTCAACGTGGTAAAGATTCAAAACCTCCTGGCTAGGAAATATCAACCTATTTAAAATGATAGCACTGCCTAAGATCTTATATAAGGCTATGGCCCTCCCCATACACATCCCAACCAAACTTATTAAACAATGTGAACAAGCAATGCTTGATGCAGTATGGAAGGGTAAAAAGCATAGAATAAACAAGCAAACTTTAATCAGGAAAAAAGACAAGGGAGGTGTAAATATGCCAGACATAAAAGTTTACCTTAGAGCAGCTGCACTGAGAATACTTAGATACTGGTACCACCCCACAAAAAACACCACATGGGTGGAAATAGAGAAACATCTATTAGGTGACCCAAACCTACAAGAAATGATAACTACACGGGACAATAGAAATTTAAGAAAAATAGCAGAGCACCCATTTGCAAACGCTACCTTGCAATAGTGGCATCTAGGGGTGGGAATACCGGTGAATCCGGAATCCGATAATGCTGGTACTGGGCGTACCGGCATTATCGGATTCAACCCGGTAATCCGGAAGGTAATTACCGGGTTGAATCCGTAATTACCGGGTTTTAAACAAAAATCCAGGCTGGGCAGGGTGGGTGGGGGGTGTCCCCCCTTCCACCCACGCAGCCTGGGAGGGGGAGGGGGGAGGAATTAATTGTATTTCATTGATTTCAATGGGGACACAGTGCCCCATTGAACTCAATGAAATAAAACCGGTACCGGTATACCGGATTTAATCCGGGAATCTGGTTCTTTGAGAACCGGAAACCGGTAAATCCGGTATTTACCCCGGGGTCCCAACGCTAGTGGCATCTAACACACAAAAAAATTAAAATTGCCCCAGAAGCCTCACCCTATACACCTATAAATGCTCAGGCACTGTGGAAAGACAATATAGCAAGGAAGCTAAGAAAAACATTAAACAAATGCAACATCCACAGAGCAGAGCAACTATTCAAAGACAACCAATTCATAACAAAACAAGAGCTGCAAGGAACAACCAAGACAAAAATAGACACATTACAATACCTCCAAATAAAAAACAGATTTACAGACAAAAATAAAAGACAACACTTCACCAGAAACTCCACAACTCTAGAAAAAAAATTATTTAGCCATACTGCCAATAAGGGATTGATATCAAGAATATAGGGGGCGCTAATTGAGGCTGAAGCAAATAATCCAATCAATTATATAGGAAAATGGGAAAGAGACTTGGGAAAAAAACTAGAAAAGCATCAAATTGAACAAATTGGACAGTACATGCACAATTGTACGAGCTCACTAGAAATTAAAGAAACCCAAATTAAGGTGATTTTAAGATATTACCTAACACCAATTCATTTAAAAAAAATAGAGGGTGACGGCCTCGATCGGTGCTGGCGGGGATGTGGGGAGAGAGGTACTTACCTCCATTCTTGGTGGTCTTGCCCCAGGGTACAACAGTTATGGGGCACAATATGGACTTATATGAAAAAGGCCACAGGTCTGATCATTCCCTTCCGGCCAGAAACCGCTCTATTGGGACTGTATCCAGACATACCGCTGATGAAACAGCATCAAGAAACATGTACGCTCATGACTCTGGCAGGTTTAAACATAATTGCGCGCAACTGGAAAATGGCGAAGAATCTAACAGAGATAGAATGAATTAAAAGACTCTGGTACATGTATTCTATGGAGAAGATTGCAGCAACATGAGACAATAAATTGAAGAAATTTACAACAAGATGGTTCTCTTGCATAGAACATATACAAGGACACATGGTCACAGCTGAAAATCGATCATACTTGGTGGACTATAAGATATAAAAGTCAAAAATAATAACACATCAATGGAGCAAGTTACAATGTTAGTTTATTATGACGTGTAAGTTATTGATGTTGGATTTGTGTAACGTTTTTGGAAAAAATAAAACTATGTTTTTAAAAAAAAAAAAAAAAGGAGGGGAGCTCCAGGGCCATCCGGGCCTCCACCAGGAGGGAGTTCCACAGCCTAGGTGCGGCCACTGAAAATGCCCTCTCCATAGTGGCCCTCTAGGCCACACGGGGGACCTTGAGAAGGGCGCCCTCAGTGGACTGCAGAGGCTGCTCCAGAGCACGAAGAGTGAGGAGGTCCCACAGGTAAGTCAGGCCAAAGCCGTATAGGGCTTTATAGGTCAAAACCAATACCTTGAATTGGACCCAGAAGACTATAGGCAGGCAGTGCAGAGCCCGGAGCAGCAGTGTAATGTGCTCACGGTGACCCGTTCCCATAAAGCAGGGGTGGGGAACCTTTTTTGAGGCTGGGGGGTTGCATTGTCGAACCCCAAATGTGCTTGGGACCGCATGCCAAAATCAATTAAAAGCAATTTAAAATTAATTAAAATCAATTAAACATTAAAATTAATTGAAATCAATGAAACAATAAAACAACTTAAAGCAAGTAAAACTGTTACAGTATTCACATACGCATACACACACACACACACGCTACCTCGCTCCCGGACTCATCTGCGCCCAGCTCAGCACTGGCTGCGACCCCATACTCGGTGGCGGCATCCTGTCCACGGGTGCAGGTGCCCTGGTCTGGCACCTGAAGGGCAGATCAGTGCTGGGGTGCAGGTAGCAGCAGAGCCCAGTCGTGCAGCACGGCGTGTAGACCCTGCAGAGCTCTGCCTCCAGCCGGGCGCAGACCGCGCAGCAGCCACAGCTGGACTCCTGCATCATTTAGATTAGGTAGGCCTGATTATTTTGTGTGGCCCGCAAAGCCCTGCTTGGGCCACAGCGACCCGGGCAATAGGTCGCATACAATGGGGAAGGCCTTAGAGGTTGGTGGACTATGTAAAAAAGCCCCGCGGGCCAGAGGTTCCCCACCCCTGCTGTAAGGAGACAGGTCACAGCATTCTGCACTAGCTGCAGTCTCCAGATCATCACCATAGGCAGCCCCACGTAGAGTGCATTGCAATAGTCCAATCCTGAGGTAATGAAAGCGTGGATGATGGTGGCCAGGTCGCTATCTGAAACGTATGACCTTAGCTGTTGTACCAAATGTAACTGGCGAAATACACTCCTCGTCACATCCCCCACCTGAAGATCCAGATGGAGCTGTAGATCAAGGAGCACTCCCAGAATACTGACCTGGGATACCAGCGGAGGACGGACCCATCAATGATGAGAACCGCCACATCCACTGTCCTTCCCACCATCATCCTCTCTGTCTTGTTGGGATTCAACTTCAGTTTGATCACCCTCATCCAATCCCCAACAGCCACCAGACATCAGGTAAGCACCAAGACTGCCAGGTCTGGGCCAGATGAAAACGAAAGGTAAACTTGGGTGTCATTAGCATATTGATGACACTGCATCCCATACCGTCCCACGGCCTCACCAAGTGACTGCATATACATGTTGAACAAGAGCAGAGACCAAATAGAACCTTGTGGGACACCACACGTGAGGTCCCGTGGGGATGAAGAACAATCCCCAAGCAGCACACGCTGAGTTCTCCCAGCCAGGAAGGAGCAGAACCAGTGAAGGACGATCCCTCCCACTCCAGCTCAATCCTGCATGGATGCGAGTCACCAACATCTCATGGTCAATGGTATCTAAAGCAGCCGGCAGATCTAACAAAATTATCAGGGTCGAACAACCAGGGTCGGCCAAGGCCACAAGCGCAGTCTCTATGCCATAGCCTGAATGAAAACTGGACTGAAGGGGATCCAGATAACCAGTGCGGTCTACCACTCAGGTCTCGAACCTAAAAAGGGAAGGTTAGAGACCGGCCGATAACTGGCGAGGGAATCAACGTCAAGTGATAGTTTTTTGAGCAGAGACTGGGGTACTCACTCCCCCAATAGTCACGAGTCGGAGGGGGTCTCCTGTTAACAAGGCATTGATCACCGCTGTAAGCAATGGCTCCACCATCTCCCGGCTGGCCTTAACCAGCCAGGACGGGAATGGGTCAAGTTCACTAAAGGTGGCCCTAACAACCCCAAGAACATCCCCCGCCCCAGCGGACGACACCAACTGAAATTGATACCACAAAACTGGACAAGGTGGGTCTTCCACAACCTCTGGTTCACCCACTGCAATAAGTGCGGCATCGAAGTTGTGGTGAATCCAAGCAATTTTCTCTGCAAAATAATCACCAAACATGTCACAGCAGGCATTAGATACCTCCGATTCCAGGCGAAGGGAAGGAGGACCAACCAACCCCCTCACCACTTGGAAAAGCTCTGTTGGACAAGATTTTGCAAAGGCTATACGGGCAGCAAAAAACTTTTTTGCTGCCGTTACAGCTACAGCATAGGCACATAAACTGGCTCTATGTTGCATCTGTCAGCTTCAGCACATGAACGGCACCACCGTCAGTCCAACCGCCGCCCTTCCCACTTCAGCAACCTCAGGTCCTCCGTAAACCATGGAGACCTGAGGAGCCGTCACCGAGGGAGCGGACACCTCAGAGCCATCCAGTTGATGCCCTCCAACAGCCAGGTATTCCATAAAGCCACGAAGTCGTTGAGCAGGTGGTCATCAAGATCAGAGGGTAACTCCCCAAGAGCTTTCCAGATCCACTTGGGCTCCATTAATCCCCTGGGGTGAACCATCCAAATCAGTTCTACACCCCCCGGGGGCAGATGTGCCAGGAGACGTGCTCGCAGGAGGTAATGATCCGTTTATGACAAGGGTTCTACTGACACCTCCCCCATCAACAAATCCCCTGTCTCAAGGCCAGTGCAAAAAATCAGGTCCAGGGTATGCCCTCCATCATGTGTTGGGCTGTTGACAATTTGGGACATAAGAAGTGCCGTATTAAGTCAGACCAATGGTCCATCAAGCCCAGCATCCTGTCCTCTGACAGTGGCCAATCTTGATTGCATGGGAGAAGAACCAACAGTCACAATGGGAAATCTGTTCCCTATTGTTCACTCCCAGCTCCTGACAGTAAGAAGTTCATCCGGTAAGCTACTTGGTTAATAGCTATTAATGGACCTCCTCTCCAAGAAATTATCCAGTCCTTTTTTAAACCCAGCTATACTATGGGCCTTGACAACGTCCTCTGGCAACAAATTCCATAAGTTAATTACGTGTTGAGTGAAAAAGTACTTCCTTTTATTTGTTTTAAATCTGCCAGCAGTTTCATGGAGTGTCCCCTAGTTCTAGTACTATTTGAGAGGGTAAATAACCGTTCCCTATCTACTTGTTCCACACCACTCAAGTTCTTATAAACCTCTCTCATGTCCCCTCTGTTTTCTCTTCTCTAAGATGAAGAGACCTCCGTCCAAAACTCTGCTGCCAGGGTCATTCACCTCGTCCATCACTTCGACCACGTGCAGCCTCTCCTCTCCTCTCTTCGCTGGCTCCTCCTTCGTAAACAAATCCTACACAAGCTCCTAGTCTTCACCTATAAAGCTCTTCACAACCTTGCTCCCCCCTATTTCTCTGCACTAATTTCCCTCCATACGCCAGTCTGTGAGCTCCGCTCCTCCTCTGTCCCCTCCCATGCCTCCCCTGCTCCCCTAACCGCTTTTGTCCCTTCTCCCTATCTGCCCCCCACGCCTGGAACCCCCTTTCCTGCGCACATCCGCCTTGCACCCTCCCTTCGTACCTTCAGATCCCTCCTCAAGACCCACCACTTCTGCTCTGCCCTCCTTGACTCCTCATTCCCCTCTCCTAACTTCAGCTGATACCTACCATCCAGTACAATCTGTTACCTGACGTCTGTGTACTCATATCCTCACCATATGGACCAGTCAGCTATCATTCTTGATGTAACCAAGCCAAGCACGTGCACCTGAGACGTTGCATCGTCGTGAATGTTACACTCCTTGTCTCTCCCTCTGTTCCCCTTCCTTCATCTCCCCCCACCCCCATCTCTCAGATTGTGAGGTCTAGGGCAGGGACCGTGTCTATTCCATTACCTTGTAAAGCACCAGGTACATTGCTGGTGCTATATAAATGCTTGCTAATAATAATAATATTTTTTTAAAGGATGCCTTTTTGGCTCCAATAGCCTTCTTCACCTCACCATTTAGCCACACAGGCAGACATTTGGTCCTCTTCCTACCTTTTTTTAATTTGTGGAATGTTTAATTTGAGCTTTCAAGATGGTGTTTTTAAATAGTCTCCACGCTGCCTGTAGACATTTAATTTTTGCAACTGCTCCTTTAAGTTTCCCTCTTAACTAGTTTCCTCATTTTTACATAGTTCCCCTTTCTAAAGTTATATGTTACCACAGTGGTTTTATTTGGCATTGTCCCTCCTGTGAGTATGTCAAATTTGATTATATTATGATCACTATTGCCTAGCGGCTCCAGCACCGAGACAGGCCAATGGTTGCTGTGCAGACCATGAACTCACACTCTGCACCAAGAAGACTGGCATCAGCCTGTATGTTAAAGTCTCCCAAGACTAATGTCTTCGGGGGACGCAACACCACATCCAACACCAGCTCCATCAGGGTGAGTAGGGATGCTGCCATACAGTTAGATTAACTCCTGGACTGTATACTAGCACATCCCGAATCTGTCCCCTGCCAAATCAAACACAAGATGGAGGCCCTCTACCCCCGATATGGCCTGCACTGGATACCTCCTGACAGACCACAAATCCTTAAAAAAAATTGGCTACACTGCCCCCTGTTCCTCTGACCGAGGCTGATGCTGCAAGGAGTACCTGGTTGGCATGAGGTCAGCCAAAATAGGCCCTGACTTATCGTCCAGCCAGGTCTCCGTAATGCACACAAGGTCGGCGTCATGGTCCTGGATTAACTCCTGGACTGTGATGGATTTATTAACTACTGACCTTGCGTTCAACAGCATCAGACTCAGGCCAGGAGGTCCTCTGATCATGACCCACTTCGTCACCTGGGTGGAAGAGAGAGGGACAGGCAACAAACACCCGACCCATCTCATAGATTTCACCCTGCCCCCATAAGGACCATATCTCCTCTGCCCCATGATGACCCCAAATGGCTGTGCCCCCCGCAGCCAGACCCCCCCAGCTGCTCCTCCCACATGGCGAGGAAGATATCCCTCCCCACCGGTTACCCCATCCCACCTGCTCAAACTGGGCAGGATCTCACACTACCCCCTCAGGACCCTTTCCCCCCTCATACTGCTGGAAAAGATCCCACTCCCTCTCCAGTCCCCCTCACACAGAGGCCAGAGAAAATCCCCAACCTCCCACAACATAATACTTCCTACCCAAAACATATAGCATTCCCTAAACAAATACCCAGCCCACCATCACACACATCCCCACGGTCCCACTAAGGGCCACACCTAAGGGCCCTTTGGTGAGTGCCTGTGATGCTGCTCGGCCACAGGCCACTGATATCCCCCTCCAACTCCCAGCAGTCCGTGTGTGAGGGCTTCCCCAGCCCCGCCCCGCCCCCGTGATGTCACCTGGGGCCAGGAGATATCTATCCCGGGTGGCAATCCCTCAGAGGGGCTCCCAGTCCTGGACCTTGACCCCCATGAAGCCAGCAGCAATGGGCAGGACCAATAAGAACGGCAGCGGCAGCACAAGTTTGGAATCACCTGGAAAGTGTTTGGTCTGTTGATGGTTCCTCTCTCTCCTCAGCGCCTGCCGAAGTGCTCCACTGATAAAGGCTACGGAAACATAGGCAAAGTTTCCTAGCCACCACGGCTCCCACAAATGGCTCAACTAATGGCCGACAACCTTTGGGTGTCGCCCTTTGGGCTGGCACCCCCAGCCCTAGAGAAACCCAGCCCTAGAAGAAATACCTGGAGGGAGGAGAGAGCCAGGTGTTAGCAATCCCCCAGAGAGTCGGGGGAATGCAAAATGATGTGTGTTTTCCTTCAGCCTGGCCCCAAATACCTTGCTCCTGCACTAGCTCACTTCTTGCCTATCTATGCATGGGGGTACTGTCAGTTAGGGCCAATGTTAATTCTTTCTTTAGCCAAGAAATCAGCTAAGCCTTGCAAACAGTGTATGAAGGAATGAACTTTGTTTATACATGACCAGCACTTAACGGTAAAATATCAGGCTCACAGGCCATTGAAATAGATTTGTAGCAAATCTTATTTAGTTTGTGCTCCTTTTTATGAACTTGAGATGATGGCTGTGATGTTGCCTCTGAGGAACCTGTTCTATTGATAGACTGCTCAGATTGGTTGGTTGTTAAACCTTTCTGGATATAATATTCTTTTTCTGACCTCTTGATTTTGAGGTGAAGTATGTGTTCATTGCTGCACCCTTAACATTGGGTGGCGGCAGTGGCCAGGAGTGTTTTTTACCAACTCCCATCTGCTGAGGAGGCTGTGGCCCTTTCTTCCTGATTCACTTCTGGGCACCATCATCCATGCCTTTATTACTTCAGGGCTAGATTACTGCAATGTGCTCTGTGTGGGGCTGCCCTTGGTGAATGTTTGAAAGCTGCAGCTGGTGCAGAACGCAGCAGCCCAGCTCCTTTCAGAGATGGGTCGCCATGAACACATTACACCTGTGCTTTACAGTATGCAATGGCTGAGCACAATTCAAGCTTTCTGGGCACAATTCAAGGTGCTGGTTTTTACCTTTTAAAGCCCTAAACAACTTGGGTCCCACCTATCTGAAAGACCGCCTTTCCTACCACGCTTCACCACAACCTGTGCGGTCAGCTGGGAGCGCCCCCTTGCGAATACCACCTGCCAATCTTGTTCATACCACAAGGTCCTGCAGAGACGTTCTTGGTTGCTGCCCCAGTATTATGGAACTCCCTTCCCCCAGTGGACTGTCAGAGCCCGAGCCTGAGCATATTCTGGAGACAGTGTAAAACCTTTCTTTTTTGTAAAGTGTTTGACAGGCGTGAAAGGACTGGGGTGGGTGGGTTTAGGGGTGAGCGTGGGTTGGTGGGGTTTGTTTGTTTTTTTAAAGGGATTTGCAAGACAAGTTTCAGGCATTTAGCTTGCGCTGTAGCCAATCCACAAATATATACATAAGCATACATGTACATAACATGTATGTACATAAGGGATTTTAATGTATCTTGTGTTTTTAATATTGTAAGTCACCCTGAGCCTTAGGGGTAAGGGTGGGGTAAAAATTTAAATTAAATAAATAACTAAATAAATTATATGATACCAGACATATTTTGAAGGGAAGAAAATGACTTTTTAATGCATCTTGCATTGGAAATATTACCTTTCATTTTGTACCTTGGTACAAATAGAATAGATTTAACTTTTGAGTTAGCAAATCTGATGCATAATTGGACATGCAGGTTTGCTGAAAACCAATATATGTGCATAATTTATACACTTGGAATTCATATATGTGCTGTATATATTTGTGCACACTCTCGTTTCAACAGAATAGCTATTTGAGAACTGGACCTGAGGAAATGAATATAAAACCAAGAATGGTCTAGAATTAATGCTTTTAAAAATCCCTAAATGCATGGTCTATAATAGTAATAATTGTATTATCCTTAAATTGACTTAACATAAAATTTTAGGTACAGTATAAAATATTCCATCTCTAGTATATCTATGTTCCACTGGTTTAAAAGACAAATCTATTCAAGAACATTATTTGGTCACTTACAGAAACAAAGGGCATAATGACTGACATAAGTAAACATATTCAGTAACAAATCATATATATGCTTGTGTATATAACATAATGAGTTATAGCTTTCTTTTTTTATATGGAAGGCCTTGATTGATGAACTATAAATGAAAAGCTAAGTTAGATCCTTGAAATACAACAGTTATATGTTGCCATGGTACTGTAAGGAAGGTTAAATGTTAAAGATATGAATGGATGTGCATAACAAGGATAAGACCTAACAAAACCTTATTTAAGAATAATAAGTAATTTGAAACTAATGTGGTTTGCATTCAGTTTTCAGCATCTTAAAAAAGCTAATGTTGTAATCTTTCCACTTCTTATTCAGTATTGTTGTTAATGACAAATATGAGGAAGGAGGCTAATGAATTTCTAATTGTGCATTTCTTGAATATGTCAGTTAATCATGGGTTCTTGAATTGAGATGCAACTAGTTAAGGCTGTTGTACTAAACTCGAGCACATAATACTGCAATCACAATGCTTCTCGTGGAGTGAAATATACATGACAGAATTTGTATTTTAATGTCATTACAATGATGTTCTTTCAAATGCATGCTGGCAAAGCCTTGTTCGCTTTTTTATAAAGTTTCATTTTTGATGGATAATGTAAAATAAATATATATATATTTTAAAAAAACAAAAAACAAACCTGTATTAACATATTTAGCACATGATCCATGTTAATGTCTGCTTATTATATAAAGAGGATAAAATGCTGTCTAATTAGGCTGATTGGTAAAATTTTGGTACTTGGCTTTCTGGGTTGTTGTTAGCCATGCATAAAATGCTTGCCTATTGATCAGTGCAGAATAGCCAGGGCTTAAACAGCTGACATCTGCTTACTCTTTTTTAAAAAACAGAATAACAAACCATTTCAGTCTAATCTACCTCAAATGTGTGCATGTAAATGGGGGTCCATCTATTGACCTGTATTCTTTTCAGCTGAGGATTGGTCCACATGGTTTATGAAACCAGGATGGCTGATTTGAAATGCAGATGTCGAGACAGTGAAGTACACCCTCCCCTTTTTTCTTTGCTGTATCTGTCAGGGTGAAAAATGGCTTGCACAAGGGTCAGTCACCCATACTCACTTAATTACTTTCCTTGGACCTACAGAACTGTCACAAGCTGTGGTGGATGCAGGAGCTGTTCCTCTGTTAGTTCTGTGTATCCAGGAGCCAGAAATTGCTTTGAGAAGGATTGCTGCCTCAGCTCTCAGTGATATTTCAAAGCATTCGCCAGAGTTGGCACAGACAGTAGTGGATGCGGGGGCTATTGGTCATTTAGCTCAGAGGATGTTGGACCCAGATGCTAAACTCAAGGTATTTTTAAACATTTTTAAAAGAGTTTTTTAAATATATATATATATATATATATATATATTTTACATCGGGCGTTATTTGCTACATGAATGAATACATTGATATGCATATTTAATTAGAAGGGATTTTGTCCAAAACAAAAATGTAACTGCACAGTTGGGGTAATGAAGAGAGAGAGGTTATATTGTGTGTGACTCTTGTGTACCCAATAACTGGACCAAAAAAAGCAGCTAAACAAATTTGTTTTCTAGACCAGCATTTGTTTTTTAGACCAGCATTGCACAGATAGGTTTATACAGTAGTCTGTGAACAGTATAGTATTGTATGTATAATCAAATTGTTCTATTTTAAAAGCTCCATAAGATGATTCTAATGTGCGTAATATGCAAAATCCAGGTACAGGCAGAATGTGTAGCTTTGCTTTTTGGGTTATAAAACCTCTTAATGTTAAATTATTTTATTTACCTTGGAACATACTGAATACTTTTAATAACCCTTGTTTTAAGACTCTCTGTACACATTTCACAGAAAATATAATTTCCCCCATGTGTATAGTTTTAACTCTTATTTTAACTGCAGTAATTAAGACAACAAAATGCAACTATTTAAAAAGATTTTCTTAACGTTAATGTTAAGTTTGTGAGTATATTTTTTTCTTTGTAAGCAATTACAATTCCTGAGTTTTTAATTTTCTATTTTAAAAAATAGTAATACACTGCTTGTCTTTTGTTCTAATTTCTGTTCTATAGTAAACTTTAATAGACTACAACAAGGAGAAACTTGGTTATTCAGGAGCTAGTGCATACTGTTGACTATTTGATTGGTATGTGAACTGACTTGACAAATACTATAACAGCTGTAATTGTTTGATAACTGCTTTTCTTTTCTTGATGAAAAAGATTTTGTGTGTGCGCATAGCGTTTGCATAATAGCCATTTGTAAAATAATTGTTCTTATTTACCAGCGTCAGGTGCTTTCAGCGCTCAGTCAGATAGCAAAGCATTCTGTGGATCTGGCAGAAATGGTGGTTGAAGCAGAAATTTTCCCAGTTGTACTCACGTGCCTGAAGGACTCTGATGAATATGTCAAGAAAAATGCTGCAACTTTAATTAGAGAGATAGCAAAGCATACGCCTGAGGTAAAACCTTGAGAATGTAAAGACAAGGTTACATCATTAGTTTTTAAGTAAAACAGAGTATTATTCTGTCATTTCCCTTTAGAAAGTCAGGGCAAAAGGGTGTGTGGAATGTGCATTGACAAAACAGTGGAAATGTTTATTGTTGTTATGAGATGTGTACTGAATATAAATTGGAACAGTAATTTGGGAACGACCAGTATAATAATCAGCTTTCCTTACTGGCAGGTGTCAGTGCAGAGAACCGGTATTGCACAAATGCATTCTGTAGAGACATGCGGCATATCCCCCAGTGTCCATGAAATGCATACATATTTACCCTTTTCCTATGTGGAAATATGAACATAAAATTTAGGTAAATCCTTTTCAAAATATGTGATGCTTGTGTGAAATAAAATTAGATTATTTAGGGCTCCTTTGTAAGTAGCTGCAAAATCTATATTCCAAACACACTTTTGAAAGGGCCCGAAATAAGCCACATTTATGGATTATGACTTTACAGCCTCCATAAAATGCAACCTGACAAAGAGTAGGTTAAATGCATCACTGACACAACTCCACTGATTTAAAGTGAATTACACTAGATGCTAAGCTTGCTGGTTTGACTTTTCTAGAACCGTCAGGCTTGTCTGTTCCAGGGTTTTGTAGAAACTGTCCCTTGCCTGCCTGTAGCAAATGCTGTGGAACAGCAGTATTGCCAGCTCCACATGGGCAAAACTCAGGAGTCAAGCTTTCCCACACCATTTTTAAAAAAAGGGGAAAAAAATCTTTTGTCTTTTTGTTTTCCAGGCCTTTATAATGCTTTCTTCTCTTCCCCCTCCCTTTCCAAGGATGTGATATATTTCATTTTGGGTGTATGTTGTGTTTTTTTTGTTTCAAGCCGTATGTAAGACTAGAAACTTTTTAATTGGACACTGATATTCTCACAATTTCAGTAGCCGGGACATTAAGCAAAACCCTAAGCAGGGCAAGAATCCTGATAGAACATTTCAGTTGTTGGCAATGCTGTAGCTCGTCTGGAGGGGCAGGACCTGGGGAGCCATTGTAGGGGTCTTTGTGCCATGGAGCAGCACTTCTCTGTGGGAGTTCTCAGCACATGCGTTTTGTAGGGGGGAGGGGCTGGGGCTGGTACAACTGAAGGCTGCTGTAGTAGCTGTGGAAGGAATGGGCTGATATAATCTTTCGGGTAGATTTCTCTTTCCCACTTGCCTCCCCAGTGTTTATTGGTTGGGTGCTTGGGAATAGGGCTTGACCCTATGGATTACAATTGACATCCCCCTAGAGGGTTTATATTTTCAAAGTAACACTCCAAATAATCCCTTACCTAGTTGCTCTGGTTTGTAATGTGCGCTGTAACTTTAAAACCAATATTGGATTGTACATGTTATAAAAAACAGCAACAGATGGAGCACACAAGTTTATTTTTATGTTTGTAGTTATTTATAATAGTTATTTAAATCTACTTTAGGAACTTCATCTAGAACCTAAAACCCTATATCGATGGTCAGGAGTCAGGGGGTATCCTCAGTAATATTATGGATTCTAGTTATTAGTGAATTTATAAATCAATGAGAGACTAATCTCCAGGGGCTTGTACGCATGGATTTTTTCTGCCCATTGATTTATCTAAATTGGTGTAAAAACTGCTTTAGTTAATTTGGTAAAACCCCTAGTGGGTTCAGTTTTATTAATTTAAAAGTGTTTATGTTGTTAGAGGTGCCACTATTTGGCTAAGAAATTTAAAACACGGTTCATTCTACTAAGTGATATTTAACTATCCAGCCCTTATTCCCGCTTGCACTAACACGCCTTTATACTGCCCAAGCAGTGAGAAGAGGTCTTAAAATGGGAGCAGGCTACCTTTATGTACATGCTAAAGATCTGTTATGCTACCCGTCTTCCTATAAATGGGCATCTGTTTCGGTGTGCATAATTTAAAATATAAAATAGGTTGTTGAGCTTTCCTTTATAATTCTTAAAAGAATGCACATTAAATAGTTTTTGTATAATGTAGGTTCATAGAACTCAGTATACAGCTTTCTTTGTATTAATCAGAAATAGAGATGTTTGTAGCAGTATAAATGCTGTTACTTTGTGTTCATTCAGATGGCTGTATTCAGCCATATGCTGCTACAATTTTATATCTGCATAGACTGAGTGGCACCAGTAGAGCTGCACCTTCATAAGAGGGTAGCGAGTTAAGCCGTTTTTACACAAAGCCCCCCCCTCCCGGTTCGGTGGTGTGTGTGTGTGTGTGTGTGTGTGTGTCCATGTATACGGCTGGTGGTGGGTGGGGGGATGGGTGTCTGCTCAGTGTTCGCCCATGTGAACACCAAGCGGGATGGGTGGGAGTGCATGCGCGCTCCCGCACAACACCCACCTCCACCCATGGAGCCCTCTGGAAAACCGGAGGAGGCTCTGTGGGTGGAGATGGGTGGATGTGGGTGTGTGTCCATGTAAATTTCTATATATTTTTATTGAAATTATGTCTCTTGTAAATTATGTAAAAATGGCCACACACCACCTACCGTGGCTAAAAACACCCATCCCCCCATCCGCCTCCGTCCGTGTAAAAAGGGCCTTAGTTAAGAACCTTTTGAATATATTGCTTAATCGTTACAGATGCTGTATAGTATTTAACCTCTCTCATTTTATTGCTTCAGCTTTCACAACTTATAGTTAATGCAGGAGGAGTTGCTGCTGTGATTGACTGTATTGGCAGCTGCAAAGGAAATGTCAGGCTACCAGGTATCATGATGCTTGGATATGTGGCAGCTCATTCTGAGAACCTGGCAATGGCAGTGATCATTTCCAAGGTTAGTTCTTGCTTCACTGTCGTCTTATTACCATCATAATGAGATGCTGAGAAGGAGAGGGAAATTAATATAGTTCCACAGATTATGGATAGAATGCTGTATTGACTTGTGTGGTAAGGTGTAATAAGCACTAGTGTGAAAGCATGCCTGCCTACATGTCATGTTTTGTGTGTACTATGCTTTTACGTATATTTATATATACTTGTAAAGAACTGTCTTTAAAAAAAATGAAAGTATTAAAATATGCACTTGGTAATACCACTACATTGAAACTGCAAAAGAAAATATATTCCTTTAGTTTCCATACATAACTGTACATAATTTTATATTAAAATATATCTTTACTGAAATTATTTCTATATATTTTTATTGAAAGTATGTCTGTTGCAGTACTGAATTAATCTTTAAATTGTCTTAAAAAACTATCCACAGTAAATTTTACTCTGTAAAAGAATGAAATTTTCACTATGGCAGAATGGTATACCCAATGACAAGCATGCATTGTTTCTAATACTATGCCTGTTGCTGGTTTTACAAAAAATTAGGTTAGCTTGCTAGCACAGTTTACATTTCCAGGAGATGCTAATTCTGAGTTTCAGTTTCTCACAAACGTAGAAAGAAAGCTGGCAATTTTCTCTGGATTATTTACTTTTTTTGCGGCCTAGTTTTAAACCAGAGTATTGAAATAAAAATGTACAATTGCACATGCTTTATTACAGTGCTGTGACTGCTTTGGTACTGGTATAAATTTAAGGCAGTGATTATCATGCTTTTTTAAAACAACCCACCCCCCCATAAACCATATTCCCTAAAGCACAAAGTAGAGTTTGAAATAATCTGTGTTACCGTGTGTTGATTGCACAAGCTATTTAATATGCTTTACACTTGTGGATTTTCAATTTTATTTTTTTGGCCTTTGGCCATAAATAAACTAAACAATTTTAAATGGATTTTGCTTAATATTTTGCTTAATATTTCAGTGCCACAAGTGCAATAGGTAATGATAGTGTTGTCAGTTTCTTAAATAACTGTATCAAACATAATGCCGTGGGCATGAGGGGGTGGCTAAGAAATATAAATAACTAAATAAATACAATCCTGGTGTTAGATATGGCAGATACTTTACAAAAACACTAATTCTAATTAGAAAATGGCTAAAGAGCAATCTGGCTGATGAAAGTTCCAACTCACGTGGGGGCTGGTCAACACGGGAATGAGTAGTAACTTGTGAATCATTTTCAGATTTATTATGTCCAATGAACCAGGAACCCCAAAAGAGATCAAATATCCCTGCTATCCAAAATAAAATGGTAATCTATGTAAAATGACTAGAGAAACACTGGAGACCTTGGAAATTCAGAGTCTGGCAAAACTGGCAGCTTCACTTTCAGCTCCAACCTCAATTGTGGCATCTGCTCTTTTGAATCCTTTGAAGTACTTGACATGTAGACTCAAACTGCCCTTAACTCAGGGAAATTGGCAGATTTAATATTCTTAAATTTAATTTGTGTAGATGTCTCTCTTAAAAAAAACAACACCAAAAAAACAAACAAACAAAAAACAACCCCAAAACTTCCTGGTCCTAACGTTGGCTTTAAAAAGGACATGCTAATTGTGCAGTCATCTACGACTTCTTCTAGCCAAAAAAAGATACAAACAGGGAAACAGGCTGTTTTTACACGGATGGAGGTGGGTGGGGGAATGGGTGTCCTTTTACACAGTCACACACCCACCTCCACCCATCTTCACCCATGGAGCCACCGCCTGGTTTTCCGGAGGTGGGTGTTGCATGGGAGCATGCACGCACCCCCACCCATCCTGCTTCGTGTTCACACGGGCGAACACCGAACGCACGCACACCCTTCCTTCCACCCACCACCAGCTGTATACATGGACCCCGCACACCAAGCAGGGGGTGGGGGCATCTGTGTAAAAACGGCCAGTCTTTTCCTGATCATCTGTCTGAGTGTAAGAGTCTCTAACCCAGCAATGGACTCATAATATTTGTGCTTGTGATTAATAGGGGGTCCCACAGCTGTCTGTATGCTTGTCAGAAGAACCAGAAGATCATATTAAGGCAGCGGCTGCTTGGGCCTTGGGACAGATTGGAAGACACACTCCTGAGCATGCACGTGCAGTAGCTGTAACAAATGTATTGCTGGTGCTGCTCTCCCTGTATATGGAAACAGAAAGTTCAGAAGATCTTCAAGTCAAAGTAGGTGCATTCCCCATGATGTACATATTAGAGATATTTTTTAACAATCAAATTTAAATCCTACAGAAATATAGAAAGTCCAGTGATTCTTATTCAGTATTACCATTTGTTGTAATAAAGGAGTGATTTTTAATGATGTATCTTATTTTTCTGCATGCATGCATAGGTTCTTCCTACATACTGTAAAAATGGAGAAGTATTGCCAATATGAAATGAGTTTGCATTTTAACTTGTTTGAGGAAGCCAATCTAAGTGGTGCAGAAATGGTTCTAATCAGGGTCAATCTAGCACATTCAGTCACAGTCTGCTCCTAAGTATTTCCTTAAAGAAAAGTAGATTTTGGCATAATACGACACCATGTCATAATAACATTTGAAGTCATTGGGAGAAGGAATAGCCCCACATCTGTTAAGAAGGTACCACTTTTAGATAGTCATTTTCACAGCTCACCAGCCAGTTGCCAAACAAAAATTTACAAACTGTAATTGTACAAAATTAGGTCATTACTCCCTATTCCAGCTAGCACTTTGTTGCTTGCTTACGGCACACGCACACATACATGGACATGGATCATGAGGTTAGTTCCATTTAATGCCTTACACTAAATGCTTTGTTTTGTGTTTCAATAGACTAAGAAGGCCTTAAAGAATATTCTGCAGAAATGCACTCATCTGCCAGCACTTGAACCCTTGCTGCACGATGCTCCTCCCAATATTCTGAAGCATGTAGTTGGGCAGTTCAGTAAGGTAAATGATTATTCAGAATGGTGGACAAGCGTGAACCATTCTTCAAACCAATATAGCAAGAACTTGGGGGTGAAAGGTCCCTACAGGTTAGGCATGTTCTTCTTTAGTAACCTTGACAGTGACATCCCGGTGAGCTATCGGCCTTCTCTAACCTTTCCTTCTTAGGGAAGGGTATTGAACAGGTAGTGGCCCAGCAGCTGCAGTTGCATTTGGACGGTATTGGTTTTCTTGATCCCACAGTCGGGCTTTCATCCAGATTATGGCACGGAGACAGTGCTTGTGGTCTTGGCCAATGACCTCCCGATAGAACTAGATAAGGGTCATATGACCCTGCTGGTTCTATTAGATCTATCAGCAGCTTTTGATGCAGTGAACCATGAGATACTGGTGACTCGCATGTGGAACCTGGCCAGGTTGGACAGAACTGTCTTGCGGTGGTTCTGTTCCTACCTCGCAGATAGATCACAGCAGGTGGTGCTAGGGGACTGTATGTTGTCCCCTGGGGGCCTCCCGTGAGGAGTCCCATAGGGTTCCATTCTGTTCCTTCTCTTGTTCAATGTGAATATACAACCGCTGGGGGAGGTCGTACGCAGCTGGGGAGTTAGTTGTCATCAATGCGCAGATGACACCAAGCTGTATCTTTTTTTTTTTCAACTGACCCAGGCCCTGCTGTCTCCTTGCTGCCCCGGTGTTTGGCTGCTGTGAGGGATTGGATGAGGTCGAGCTGACTGAAGCTCAATCCTAACAAGGCAGAGGTGATGCTGGTGGGTGTGGTCGGTGATCTGGGAGAGGGGGATGCTCCCATTATTGGGGGTGTCCATCCTCCTTTGGTTCCATCTGTATGGAGCCTGGGGTGCTCCTGGACTCACAGCTTCGCCTGAATTCTCAAGTGTTGGCTGTGGCCAGGAGTGCCTTTTGCCAATTACATCTGGTGAGGAGGCTTTGCTCATATGTCTCCGACTCCGATCTCACCACTGCCATCTATGTATTCATCACCTCGAGGATGAACTATTGCAGTGTGCTCTACGTGGGGCTGACTGGTGATGTTTCGGAAGCTGCAGCTGGTGCAAAATGCGGCGGCCCATATCCTTTCTGGGACGGGCCACGGGGAGCACATTCAGTGGGTGCTCTGAGCATTGCACTGATTTCCTATTGTCTTCTGGGCCCAATTAAAGGTTCTGGTTTTGAGCTTTAAAGCCCTACACTGCCTGGGCCCTGCTCACCTGAGGGATTGCCTCGCCCCCAGGCCACTGAGTGGGTTAGGTGGTAGGATCACTTTTTATGCAGATTTTATGTATATATGTACTCTTTATATATTGTATTTTATATATTTGATATTGTGTTTTATTGTTGATTTTATAATAAGTTGTTAGTTGCCCCGAGTTGCCATGGGTGAGAGAGCGCAGGATACAAAATAAGTAAATAAATAAAATAAATACGACTACATTGAACAGACATGTTCTCCTACCTGAGCAGAATGGATACTGCAGCTTTTGGAACCTGTCAATGGGTGAAAACAAATGAGGCAGTAGCCTGCATTAGATCAGGAGTCACCTGCTTATCTGGTAGGTTGACGCCAGATGTTTGCCTGCTACGGCCTTAAGGCGGGTGGGCTGGCAGCGGTTGGTGATGTGGCCTGTGTGAATGTCTGGCCACCCAGGCTAAAGGTCTCCTTCCATGTATTCAGGTCTTGCCCAGCCCCGCTATAAAGTGAGGTTGACGGATCAGGCCCAGAAGCCTGCCTTCACCCCATCCACTAAACAGCTGAGGGGTGGGGGGGGTCTAGCAGAGTACTCCTGATCAGTTGTTTGACACATGCATCCTAGGCTGTGTAAGGGCGCTTTTAAACGAGACAAGAAATGCAGCTGATCCTTTGATCAGCCGCATTTCTTGGCACTCGTTTAAACAGTGCAGCCGGCTCTTCCACCGCGTCAGACTGGGCAGGCGATCCTGCCCCCTCCGACGCGGATCCCCGAAGTGCCGGCTTTACGCCGCACTTCCGGGTACTTTGGGCGAGTGCGCACGTGCAGAAGGGTGCGCATGCACACAAACACTGGACGCCGTGTCTGATGCTCTTCTGAGCATCAGACATGGCGTTCAGAGGAAGGCGGGGGGAAGATGCCGGCACTGAACGATCCCGCTTGTGAGCGGGATCGTCTAACAGCGCCCTAAGGGTGCGCCTCTGAGTTCCCCCATCAACTGTTTTGCAGCAGCTCTTCCTGGGGGACTGATCCTGCTGTGCGGTGAGGGTCCAGTCATCCTGTTCCATATGGATGGCTCTGCAGCCAATCTGTGCTGGGGAGAGACCTGTGATGGCAGCCCCCATGCTCAGATTAGCAGGGGAGGGGACTGCTCATGTGAACAGCCCTCCCCACCAACCTGAGGAATGGTGGCTGCAGTGGCCCTCCCTGGGGCAGCCAGTGGAGCAGTCTTGGCACTGTCTTGTTTGTTTTCACCTATTGTACCTTCTGGTTGAAAGATAAGAGAACACTGAGAAACAAGCCGCTTTCCTCTTCCTCTCCTCCTGGGATTAAGGGATTGTCTGCATTAAGAAAAAAGTTCAGTGTGCTTTTAGATGGAGGTGGCTAAACTGAAGGGAACCTTCTTGAGGTAAAATTGGAATGAAGACAAATTGTTCCTTGAGGTAGCCAGTTCAGTATGCCTTATACCACCTCCCTTGTTTGATCTTGAGGTGGAACATGCCTTACATTTTTCAGGTGCACAATTCCTAGTGGAAAATTCACCCCTGTGTAGATAAACCTGCATTGAACCAATGCATTCATGAATGCCCATACTATAAAGGCCCATGCCCTTGTCATGGACAGATCATTACCTCATACAGGCCTGTCTCCTGGCACATGTCTACCCCCGGAGCGGTGTGGAACCAGTTTGGTTGGTTCGCCTCCAGAAACTAATGGAACCAGACAGGTTCTGGACTGCTCTGGGGGGATTTACCCTCTGATCTTGACAACTGGATGTTCCGTGGCCTTGTCGAGGTTTGGAACATCTTGCTGACTGAGGCCATCGATCAGACGGCTTCCAAGCATCCGCTCCCTCGGCTTCGGCACCATAGGGCTCCTTGGTTTACTGAGGCGCTGCGGTCGCTGAAGGAGGAAGGGCAGTGGTTGGAATGATGGTGGCGATGGTCTCATACGGAAGTCATCTGGTTGTGTTATAGAGCTAGTTTGCAAGCCCATGCAGTGGCTGTGCAGGCAGCAAAGAAGTCTTGTCCAGCGGAGCTTTTCCAGGTGCTGAGGGGGTTGGTCGGTCTGGCCTCCCTCCGCCTGAACCTGGAATTTTCCAGTGTCCACTGTGACATGTTTTTTTATTACTTTGCTGATAAAATCGCCTGGATTCACCACGATTTTGATGCCACACTTATTAAAATGGGAGAGTCAGAGATTGTTGACTCCCTCACCAGTTATCGGCCTGTCTTTAACCTTCCCTTTTTAGCCACAGGTAGTGGCTTCGCAACCTCAGGGGCATCTGGATCAACCCAGTTTTCTAGATCTCTCGCAGTCCAGCTTTCATCTGGGCTATGGCACTGAGACTGTGCTTGTGGCCTTGGTCGACGACCTTCGCTGAGAGTTAGATCAGGGCCATTCGACCCTGTTGATCCTATTTGATCTATCGGCTGCTTTTGATACCATTGACCATGAGTTGTTGGTGACTCATCTGCGGGACTGAGCAGGGGTGGGCGGGACTGTTCTTGAATGGTTCTGTTCATTCCTTGCTGGAAGAACTCAGCAGGTGGTGCTTGGGGAATATTTTTCATCTCCCTGGGACCTCTTGTGTGGAGTCCCACAGGGTTCTATTCTTTCCCCTCTCCTGTTCAATGTGTATATGCAGCCGTTGGGTAGATCGTTCAGAGCACTGGAGTTCAGTGCCATCAATATGCTGATGACACACAACTCTCCCTCTCTTTTTCGTTGGTCCCAGGCCCCGCAGTCTCGGTGCTTACACGACGTCTGGTGGCTGTGGGAGACTGAATGAGGGTGAGTCGACTGAGGCTGAATCCCGACAAGACGGAGGTGATGGTAGTAGGGAAGGTGGTGGGTGTGACATCCCTCATCGTTGATGGTGTTTACCCTCCGCTGATTCCTCAGGAGTCTGGGAGTGCTCCTTGATTTACGGCTCCGCCTAGATGCCCAGGTTGGAGCTATGGCAAGGAATGCTTTTCGCCAATTACATCTGGTGCTTCAGCCATGTGTGTCAGACTCTTATCTAGCCACTATTATTCATGCTTTCATCACCTCAAGTTTAGACTATTGTAATGCACTCTACATGGGGCTGCCCATGATGACGGGTTGTAGACTGCAGCTGGTGCAGAATGCAGTGGCCCACCTCCTTACGGGGGATGGGCCGCCGGGAACACATTACACTGGTGCTCTGCTCTCTGGCTGCCTATAGTCTTCCGGGTCCGATTCAAGGTGCTGGTTCTCACCTATAAAACCCTATATGGTTTGGGCCCCACCTATTTGCGGGACTGCCTCACTCCCCATGCTCTTGACCGGTTCCTGCGGTGGTCCGGGAGACCCCTTCTCAAGGTCCCCCGGGTTTTCCGGGGGGCTACTATGGAGAGGGTGTTCTCAGTGGCAGCTCCATGGCTGTGGAACTCCCTCCCAGAGGAGGCCCAGGTAGCCCTGGATCTTCCCTCCTTTTAGTGTCAATGCAAGACTTGGCTGTCTTGCCGGGCTTTTGGCAAGGGGGAGGGGTGAGGGCGGCTTATATTTATTTCTTTTTTATATAGGGGGGTTTGGGTTTGGGGTTTGTGGGTGTATTTTATGTTTTGATATTTTAATTATGGGGAGGTTATGCTCCCTTTTATCCTTGTTTTGTTTGTTTTCTGCAGGGCCCTCTGTTTTCAGTATGTGTTTTCTCTTTGTAAGCTGCCCTGGGCTGCCTTCGGCAGGAGGGGCAGGGTAATAAGTGTTAAAAATAAATAAATAAAGACTTATCATTCAATATATGGAATTGAAATGGTCCATCGGCCTAACGTGTGGGAATGGACTGCACTGTAAGTGCACGCTCTTGTTTTGCCCTCTTTCCCCATCCTCCTCCACATCAATTTAAAAAGGAAAATTGCCCTTGTTTTGCTATTCCAAGACTGGAGTTGAAATGTATGTGTGAAAAATGTTACATCTTCTTTAAGATATGTGATTGCCTTTATGCTATTTATTTGTAAAATTCATGACTTGTCAAGGGAGATTGTTGTAAAATTTTAAAAATATTTTGTTTAAACTATGTGAACAACAAGCACTTGATCAAGCTGTTTCCACAGTAATCAGACGTTAGTGGAGTAGGCTCCCCTATAATTTTCTCATGTTTGATATTTTGTCCACTGCAATCCTTTAGCTTTTCCTGGTGAGGTGTTCTCTGCTGGCAATGGCCAGATAAAACACTTGGACATTATCTGGCAGTTACTAGCATGCAATTGGAAATGCTGCTGTTTATGTTCCAAATTAGACTACTATGATTATCTTTATTCCAGCCCTCTTGCTAAATCTATTATACAGAGAGTGCAGATTTACTAAAAATACCAGAGCCATGTGTTTTGCATGTATTGACCACAGTTAGCAAAGGAGTAATTGCAAGGTTAGTTAGGTGCCCCTGGTATAGTTTAATATACAGTAATATTTTCTATAAATGACTTGGGTGCAGTTTGTTTCCAGTTTTTCGCTGCATTACACAATAATTGGGTATTTGTGTTCATCCATCATTTATAAACGTTTATGAAGTTATTTGCAATAAATCATTGGCCTCTTCTATTCTGAAATTCTCTGTTCTTTCGTTGCTTCCATGAGCTCATTTATAACTAAGAGGTAAGATTAAATTTATAACCTGGTTTGTCCAGCCAATGTGAACGTGAGGGCACCACAAGCTTTAAAAGCGTTTTTGCCCAGATAGAAAGTGAGGAGGAAAGTGCAGGTTTTTATTCTACCCGTTTGAGCAGTGTCTAAACCTGCCCATTTGTGGTGTGTACAAGGGTTGTGTAGCTCACTGCCTCTCCACATGCTGCTTGGGCCTAGCAAACCGACTAGCCATTCTGCTACCATCCAGTCCTGTCTATCAACAGTTCTCCTGCTCTTCTGCAGAAAGCCGCACTTCAGTCTCAAGCAGGGGACTGCTGAATCGCTCTGCTTACCATTGTTGCTTGTCATCTCCTAGGTGCAAGCAAAACATGTCAGTTTTCCTCTGGGGAGGGGGACTTTCCACAGCTATGCGACAGACTGTAGGATTTCACCCATGCTTTTTAATATCCGGGAATGGAAGAGCTGGTAATAAGTGATGCCCCCAGGCTGCCTGCTTTATTCACTAGCAAGGCTTCTCAGTATTTTGTTTTCATTAAAGTGATCTATATGAGATCATTAGAATGATATAAAAATTGGCTGTACAATTAACTGATGCAAATCTGCATAAATAAAATACTAGAATAATGTAGTAACGTGCTGGTGCTTTTAATGTCCTATGTTTGTGTACTGATAATGCATATTATTATTCTTTGTTTAATCTTCAAGAGCAAGTTGTTTTTGCAGAAATATTTTTTAAATGCTGGTTATGTAAAAAGGGGAAAGTGTCAAATAAGCAGTTGATTTTAAAAAATTACTCTGATATATTTGCCCAAAATTATGTGGCAGCTGAGATCAAGATGTAAGAATTTTTGTCTGATGAACAGCACGTTCAAAATGAAATGAAATACAGAAGATGCTACATCTCTAAATATTGGCTGCAAATCTGTTTTATTCCATTCTCTGTGTCTCCCTGCTGAATTTTCATTAATATTAAAGCTTTGCAGAATAGAAGGCTCCTTGAAAAGAAAGGTTGACTGACTTATTATGTACTTCATTTTTTGTAGGTTCTGCCGCATGATAGCAAGGCACGACGTGTCTTTGTAACAAGTGGTGGACTTAAAAAGGTTCAAGAGATAAAAGCGGAGCCCGGGTCACTTCTTCAAGAGTACATCAACACTATTAACAACTGTTACCCAGAGGAAATAGTCAGGTGAGGAAAATGGGATCCTAGCAATTCATAGTTGTAGCATTGTTACAGTGTCTTCAAAGCAATGGCATAAAATGGGAGATTTAAAATATCATTTAAGTTTTATGCATGAATTTCCTTTTTAAAATAAATAGCATTAGCCTTTGAACAGTGTGCACAAAAAGTAGTTGGATAATTAACATTGCATGGATATTTTAGTGATCTTTTAATAAATGTTTCATTTTTTAAAAAAAATAAAGATTATATTGGAGGGTCAAATTTACCTTTCCCTAAATAAAGGGTGAAAACAGACATGACGCTAACCATCCTTTAACCACCCTTGGTGGTTATTTATGCATGTTGCAGGGCTGTATTGGTGACCTATGCAGCCCTGAAACATGCATAAATGACCACAAAGGGTGGTTAGCGTCATGTCTGTTTTCACCGAACGTCTCCATAGTCTGGCTTTGCTTAGGAACTTAGCAGGCATGGGGGGAATGGAATTCACGCCCACAACTGGTAGCAGGCAGGCTGCAATACTGCCAAGTCTTGAGATTTTTATAGCGAACCTCAAGCTATTTGGAGCTTTTCTTTACAGACGCTGCTCCAGGAGTTCTAGATTTCAGCTTTGCTAGATTTTTTTTTTTTTTTTTTTAAGTGCCTTCCTAGCTCGCATGTTTGCAGAAGGAAACCTTGAAAACATGATCCAAGTGCAATCTAAAGGCTCCAGAAAGTAAATTAAAAATCCATATTTATTTTTAAATTTCCTCATTCTTTTACTCCTATTGTGACATTTGAGGCTTTGGTTCCCTGACTCTTGAGTTTGAATACTTGCAAATGGCACAGTTGTAGCTATGGGGCTGCCATGCTGCTTCTTTGATTTGCTGCACTAGATTGTGGGTTGGTGTAGCAGTCCTGCCCAGTCTGCGTGCAGTGCTTTGGTCACTAAAACCATATAATCATGGCTTCTGCGCTGCCTCTTCTGATAGCTCCTAGCCTTCCCTGTGGCTCCCCTCTGAGCTACGCTGCTCAAAAGTAGCATTGAAACTTCCTCCAGGGCACAAAGGCTGCAGAAATCCTACCAAATAGTTGCTTCTCCACAGCCCCAGCTATGAGACTTGAAGAATGGTATAGAAGAGCTTGCAGCCTGCCAGCTTCACCAAGGAGAACATTCCCCTTGATGAATAATATAAATATTTTTAAATAGGTTGGATTAAAATAACATGGAAGGAGATGTCTTCCTGGATTCTAAATATCGCTCTACTAGGTCATCATTCTAACCAGCACTCTAACAAAGATAGGATGCACTTGCACTCCCTCTGCTGGTTCTGTACATCAGCATATTAACAATAGTGTCTGGTGGCTAGTTAACGATTACTGTTACTGTTAACTATAACTGTTACTAAGAACTAGGAGTTTTAGAAAAAAACCAGCTTCTACAGGGAAACATCAGTGACTGCAAAATGGATAAAGACAAAATCATCAGTGAAATTTATTTCAGTCTATAAAATATGCATTGGGAATAATACAGGGTAAATAAAAAGAAAAGCAAAAAAGTACTTTTGGGGGATAAAAATTAAGGGACTCAGGTGGAATTTGCTGGAGAACAGATAAATAACAATTCCAGGGTGCCTGATACAGTCCCCTATAAATGTGCACAGTAAGAAGAATAAAAAGAATACACATAAATGTCTATATGCAACTGCTAGAAGCCTAAAAAGTAAGATGGGAGAATTAGAGTGTATGGCGCTAAATGAAGATCTAGACATTATAGGCATCACAGAGACATGGCGGAACGAGGATAACCAATGGGACACCAATACCAGGGTACAGAACATATCGTAATGACAGAGTAGATAGAGTTGGTGGCGGGGTGGCTCTGTATGTAAAAGACAACATTGAGTCAAGTACAATTAAAATTTTTAAAGGATGCAAACTGTTCCCTAGAATCTCTATGGATAGAAATTCCAGGTATAAAGGGGAAGAGTAGGGGTGGGAAACCGGTAGAATCCGGTATCTGATAATGCCGGTATCGGGCGTACCGGCATTATCGGATTCGTCCCGGTAATCCGGACCGGGTACCGGATTCCGGGGTACCGGATTTTTCTTGCATTGCAGCCATTTTTAAATGGCTGCAATGCAAGAAAAACTGCCCCAGCAAAAATGATTTTTTCAAAAAAAAACCTCCCCGAGTCCAGGCTGCGCGGGTGGAAGGGGGGACACCCCCCACCCACCCTGCCCAGCCTGGCTTTTTGTTTAAAAAAAGAGTAAGAGAGTGACCCAGAGGCGAGGCGAGGCGAGCCCACCCCCCAGCACCAGCGGCCGCGGTGTCCCCGCAGCCGCCGGTAAGTATGACCCGATCCCTGGGGGGGGTGTGTTTAACTCCCCCCCCCAGGGATCNTTTTTTTCTAACATCTAACTGAAATCTCCCTTCCGGTAACTTGAGCTCATTATTTCTAGCCCTGCCCCGTCCGTAGCAATGAAGAACGGTTCCCTGCAATCTTCTTTGTGGCAGCCCTTCAGATATTTGAAGACTTAGGTCTCTCCTTAATCATCTCATTGCTAGATTAAACCCCCAGTTCCTTCAACCTCTCCTCATAAGACTTGCTTTCCAGACCCTTTTCTGGATCTTTCAGATCTTTTCTGCCCTCCACTGAACCTGCTCCAATTTGTCAATGTCCTCCTTAAAATGAGGCGCCCAAAACTGAACACAATATTTCAGGTGAGATCTGAGCAGTGCTGACTGGAGCACAACTTTGATCTTGCTTGAACAGTTTATTTAGCAATTTCTCACTGCCTTGTGTAGTCATTTACACTGGAGCTACCATGCATGTAAAATGCTACCAATGTAGCTGGTCAACACATAAAATTATCTGCTTGCAGCAGCAATGGAAAACCAATGCTGTTGGGGTGCAGAGATCTTTTGGAAACCTGACCCTTAATGTACAATAAAAGATTTTCTACAGAACCAACCAAGCATTATCACAGGATAGTGGCAGATTATTGCCAAAAAAGCATATGTGGAAATTTAATACGAAGGCAAAGTTGATTCATTTAGTTTCAGTGCAAGCGACATTGTTCCTGTGATGCTCTTTAATTACAATGGCTTTATTTCTATAATACTAAAAGACAGATTAATATTCTGCCATTTTATTTCATCAATTTATATCTGAAGAGTGGCAGTTTCCTCCCTGTGCTGCTACTGACCAGCTGCACTCAGATTCGCTCAAGTAATCAAAGATCATCAACATTTTAGAAAACAAATGTCCTCTTATGAATAAGCTTGAAACTTTCGCTGGCCAGAAGCATCTAAAGAAATGCTCTTATCATTGGCAAACAGCCTTTTAACAAAGGTTTTCAAGCAAAAATGTTGTAAAATACCTCTCAACTGACAGGTTTCAAGAATTCTTGTACTATATGATTTTGCATTGACACTAGAGAAGGCAATTTTTTTTTTTAAAAGGTGGTATTTTTCTGATCATCTGAAATAACCCCACAAATACCTCAGCATATACATGTAAGTTGGGGTGTATGCAAACTTGCCTAAGCTTGCACATGTCAGGTAAGTCAGGTCTGCACATTTATTGCACACTTGTTTGTAAATTTGGCTCTATCCTAATGAACTGCAAAAATATACTGATCATGTGATCTGATAAATCCTAGTCACAGGAAACATTTAAAACATGAGTCAGTGTGTGAACTCATTAACTCCCCAACAGGCACTTGGTATAGACTGCAGTCCTAAACACACTCCCACCACCAGTGGAGCCCCATTCAGGGTTCAGGTGAGAGCTTTACCAGTTACTTGCAGATGCCTGCCCTTTTGAAAGCTTTTAAAAGGTCGCTGCATACCAGTTTCTAACAACACTGGGCTGCTTGTCTCTATTACAAATTGGTTAAGACCAACAAAAATAACACTAATTTTTCTGCCTAAAGATAACAATTCTTCGAAGATCCCTTTCTTGAGAAATTTCTGAACAGTTTCCTTTTGTCAGTGGGAGTCTGAAGAATTTGTACTGCGGAATTTACAGCTGTTAAATTGCTGCCCCTTCTACAAGTCACCAACGTTTAAAATCATACCCCTACTTCCTAGATTGTACATTAATGTAGAATCTAAGAGAGGTGTATGTGATTTCAAAATTCAGACAGACCAAAGAGGGAATGGTAGAGGAACAGTAGCTGTAAAAATCATAGCATTTCCAAACCATACTTCAGTTACTTTTTTCCAAAAGACCACAGACAGGCTGCATTTGTTAATACACGGATGATCAATTTAGGTCTAGACATATAAAACAAAGTATATTTTAGAAAGTAAATTAAACTGGAGAAATGCATAATTGAAAGCAAAACTTGAATGCTAATCCAGATAAAGCCTTCAATCTGCATAGCAAGTGCAACTGAATGGAAACTTCTACTTCTTGCTGTCTGTGTGGGTTCTTAATGTCTCGCCTATCAACATAATTGGAGGATACTTATTACAGTATATGTTCCAAAGAAAATATAATCGTGCATATCTAAAGATTTACAAAAAATATTTTTGCAGATTTATTTCTGCAAGTCTCAGAGAACCAAAAGCTTTAACAAGAGGGGATAGGCATGATCATTCATAGAATTTATGACAAACACATTCAATCAGAAATCACAAATGCTAGTTGCATAAACGAGTTAATATGCTGTCCCTGGGCATTTAACATCTGATTATCCCATTCTCCTTGCGGATTTTTATGCTTCATGTTTTCTGCAGATTAGAGTTCACAATTAAAAGAAGACATATTTAAATTTATTTTGGCTTATTGCAATTTCTGTGGCGATCTTCTTATTTTCTGTTTTTCTCAGTCAACATTTCTCAATCTCATTTTTGACCAACCCAAGCCTGGCTGCCTCGGTGCTTACCCGGTGTGGTGTCTGGCTGCTGTGGGGGACTGCATGAGGGCTAACTGACTGCGACTGAATCCTGACAAGACGGAGGTGATGTTAGCGAGTAGGTCGGTGAAGTTGACAGCTCCATCGATTGATGGAGTGTGCCCTCCGCTGACACCTCAGGTGCGGAATCTGGGAGGGGTGCTCCTCGATGCACAGCTCCACCTGGATCTCCAGGTGGAGGCTGTGGTGAGGAATGCCTTCCGCCAGTTACATCTGGTGTGGCGGCTCTGGCCGCTGGTTTCGGTTCTGGACCTGGCCATGATCATCCATGCTTTTATCACCTCTCGGCTAGACTACTGCAATGTGCTCTACGGGTGGCTACCTATGGTGACAGCTCAGAAGCTGCAGCCTGTGCAAAATGCAGCAGCCCGGCTCTTGGTGGGGCTGGGTCGCCGGGAGCACATTACACCAGTGCTCCAGTCTCTGCACCGGCTGCCAAGAGTCTTCCAGGCCCAATTCAAAGTGTTGGTTTTAACCTATAAAGCCTTACACGGCCTGGGTCCTGCTTACCTGTGAGATCACCTCACTCCCCGGGTTCTGGATTGGCCCCTGCGGTCATCCGGGGGCTCCATGTTAGAGGTCCCCCGGGTTTCCCGGTGGCCACACTGAGCAGGGCGTTCTCGGTGGCCACGCCGCGCCTTTGGAACACCCTCCCGGTGGGTGCCCGTCTGGCCCCTGATCTCCCGACGTTCCATAGGAGCTGTAAGACCTGGCTGTTCCGCCAGGCATTTGGCGAGGGAGAGGGGTAAAGTGTGGGTGGGGAGGGTGGGGGTTGGGTTCTTTTTCTCCTGTTGTGTTTTAATGTTTTAAAATGTTTATATTATATCTGTATTTTATATTTTATATTTTTATTGTTGTTCACCACTCTTGTTCAAAATCTTTCTACAGAACATTAAATTTCCAGTAACAAATAATGTCAATGACACTAACCAATGTTTTATTTATTTATTTAATACATTTCTACCCCGCTCTTCCTGACACAGGCTGAGCCGCCTGTGTCAGGAAGAGCGGGGTAGAAATGTATTAAATAAATAAATAAAACATTGGTTAGTGTCATTGACATTATTTGTTACTGGAAATTTAATGTTCTGTAGAAAGATTTTGAACAAGAGTGGTGAACAACAATAAAAATATAAAATATAAAATACAGATATAATATAAACATTTTAAAACATTAAAACACAACAGGAGAAAAAGAACCCAACCCCCACCCTCCCCACCCACACTTTACCCCTCTCCCTCGCCAAATGCCTGGCGGAACAGCCAGGTCTTACAGCTCCTATGGAACGTCGGGAGATCAGGGGCCAGACGGGCACCCACCGGGAGGGTGTTCCAAAGGCGCGGCGTGGCCACCGAGAACGCCCTGCTCAGTGTGGCCACCGGGAAACCCGGGGGACCTCTAACATGGAGCCCCCGGATGACCGCAGGGGCCAATCCAGAACCCGGGGAGTGAGGTGATCTCACAGGTAAGCAGGACCCAGGCCGTGTAAGGCTTTATAGGTTAAAACCAACACTTTGAATTGGGCCTGGAAGACTCTTGGCAGCCGGTGCAGAGACTGGAGCACTGGTGTAATGTGCTCCCGGCGACCCAGCCCCACCAAGAGCCGGGCTGCTGCATTTTGCACAGGCTGCAGCTTCTGAGCTGTCACCATAGGTAGCCACCCGTAGAGCACATTGCAGTAGTCTAGCCGAGAGGTGATAAAAGCATGGATGATCATGGCCAGGTCCAGAACCGAAACCAGCGGCCAGAGCCGCCACACCAGATGTAACTGGCGGAAGGCATTCCTCACCACAGCCTCCACCTGGAGATCCAGGTGGAGCTGTGCATCGAGGAGCACCCCTCCCAGATTCCGCACCTGAGGTGTCAGCGGAGGGCACACTCCATCAATCGATGGAGCTGTCAACTTCACCGACCTACTCGCTAACATCACCTCCGTCTTGTCAGGATTCAGTCGCAGTCAGTTAGCCCTCATGCAGTCCCCCACAGCAGCCAGACACCACACCGGGTAAGCACCGAGGCAGCCAGGCTTGGGTTGGTCAAAAATGAGATTGAGAAATGTTGACTGAGAAAAACAGAAAATAAGAAGATCGCCACAGAAATTGCAATAAGCCAAAATAAATTTAAATATGTCTTCTTTTAATTGTGAACTCTAATCTGCAGAAAACATGAAGCATAAAAATCCGCAAGGAGAATGGGATAATCAGATGTTAAATGCCCAGGGACAGCATATTAACTCGTTTATGCAACTAGCATTTGTGATTTCTGATTGAATGTGTTTGTCATAAATTCTATGAATGATCATGCCTATCCCCTCTTGTTAAAGCTTTTGGTTCTCTGAGACTTGCAGAAATAAATCTGCAAAAATATTTTTTGTAAATCTTTAGATATGCACGATTATATTTTCTTTGGAACATATACTGTAATAAGTATCCTCCAATTATGTTGATAGGCGAGACATTAAGAACCCACACAGACAGCAAGAAGTAGAAGTTTCCATTCAGTTGCACTTGCTATGCAGATTGAAGGCTTTATCTGGATTAGCATTCAAGTTTTGCTTTCAATTATGCATTTCTCCAGTTTAATTTACTTTCTAAAATATACTTTGTTTTATATGTCTAGACCTAAATTGATCATCCGTGTATTAACAAATGCAGCCTGTCTGTGGTCTTTTGGAAAAAAGTAACTGAAGTATGGTTTGGAAATGCTATGATTTTTACAGCTACTGTTCCTCTACCATTCCCTCTTTGGTCTGTCTGAATTTTGAAATCACATACACCTCTCTTAGATTCTACATTAATGTACAATCTAGTAAGTAGGGGTATGATTTTAAACGTTGGTGACTTGTAGAAGGGGCAGCAATTTAACAGCTGTAAATTCAGCAGTACAAATTCTTCAGACTCCCACTGACAAAAGGAAACTGTTCAGAAATTTCTCAAGAAAGGGATCTTCGAAGAATTGTTATCTTTAGGCAGAAAAATTAGTGTTATTTTTGTTGGTCTTAACCAATTTGTAATAGAGACAAGCAGCCCAGTGTTGTTAGAAACTGGTATGCAGCGACCTTTTAAAAGCTTTCAAAAGGGCAGGCATCTGCAAGTAACTGGTAAAGCTCTCACCTGAACCCTGAATGGGGCTCCACTGGTGGTGGGAGTGTGTTTAGGACTGCAGTCTATACCAAGTGCCTGTTGGGGAGTTAATGAGTTCACACACTGACTCATGTTTTAAATGTTTCCTGTGACTAGGATTTATCAGATCACATGATCAGTATATTTTTGCAGTTCATTAGGATAGAGCCAAATTTACAAACAAGTGTTCAATAAATGTGCAGACCTGACTTACCTGACATGTGCAAGCTTAGGCAAGTTTGCATACACCCCAACTTACATGTATATGCTGAGGTATTTGTGGGGTTATTTCAGATGATCAGAAAAATACCACCTTTTAAAAAAAAAAATTGCCTTCTCTAGTGTCAATGCAAAATCATATATTACAAGAATTCTTGAAACCTGTCAGTTGAGAGGTATTTTACAACATTTTTTCTTGAAAACCTTTGTTAAAAGGCTGTTTGCCAATGATAAGAGCATTTCTTTAGATGCTTCTGGCCAGCGAAAGTTTCAAGCTTATTCATAAGAGGACATTTGTTTTCTAAAATGTTGATGATCTTTGATTACTTGAGCGAATCTGAGTGCAGCTGGTCAGTAGCAGCACAGGGAGGAAACTGCCACTCTTCAGATATAAATTGATGAAATAAAATGGCAGAATATTAATCTGTCTTTTAGTATTATAGAAATAAAGCCATTGTAATTAAAGAGCATCACAGGAACAATGTCGCTTGCACTGAAACTAAATGAATCAACTTTGCCTTCGTATTAAATTTCCACATATGCTTTTTTGGCAATAATCTGCCACTATCCTGTGATAATGCTTGGTTGGTTCTGTAGAAAATCTTTTATTGTACATTAAGGGTCAGGTTTCCAAAAGATCTCTGCACCCCAACAGCATTGGTTTTCCATTGCTGCTGCAAGCAGATAATTTTATGTGTTGACCAGCTACATTGGTAGCATTTTACATGCATGGTAGCTCCAGTGTAAATGACTACACAAGGCAGTGAGAAATTGCTAAATAAACTGTTCAAGCAAGATCAAAGTTGTGCTCCAGTCAGCACTGCTCAGATCTCACCTGAAATATTGTGTTCAGTTTTGGGCGCCTCATTTTAAGGAGGACATTGACAAATTGGAGCAGGTTCAGTGGAGGGCAGAAAAGATCTGAAAGATCCAGAAAAGGGTCTGGAAAGCAAGTCTTATGAGGAGAGGTTGAAGGAACTGGGGGTTTAATCTAGCAATGAGATGATTAAGGAGAGACCTAAGTCTTCAAATATCTGAAGGGCTGCCACAAAGAAGATTGCAGGGAACCGTTCTTCATTGCTACGGACGGGGCAGGGCTAGAAATAATGAGCTCAAGTTACCGGAAGGGAGATTTCAGTTAGATGTTAGAAAAAAACATCCTAAGAGTAAGAACTGTTTGGGAATGAAACAAATTGCCTAGGGAAGTTGTAGGCGCTCTGTCACAGGCGGTTTAAAAAAAAAAAAGGCTGGACAGCCATCTGCTTGGAGGTGTAGTTGAAGTCATCCTGCGTCTAAGCACTTGCTGACCCCTGAAGTCCCTTCCAACTCCGATATGCTATGATTCGACTTTTGGAATTGTTTCTCTAAAAAACCACACTGGCTATTTATATAGTTTCAATGTATTTGTCATAGTGTACGCTCCAGTGTCTAATACACAGACCATATGTTCCTCTTTCAGGTACTATTCCCCTGGATATTCTGATGCACTTCTGGAAAGGGTAGAAACCTACCAGCCAGTTCTCTGAATCCTTCACTGTTTGTGAATTTCTCATTTGTTCATTTGAGTCACATGCAAATACAGTTTTTAAACTCTTGCTAGACTATGAAATATTTATCGTGTTCAGTCTGATCGATCAGTCGCTATTGCTAATCATTTTTGTCAGTTGAAATAACCTCAACACTTTCTCACACTTAATATTCTTGAAACTTATGTTAAAAACAAATGTTTCAGGGGCAGGGGAGTGAGAAGAAGAAAAGTTATGTTTCTGAAAAGGATTGAGATTGAGTAGCTGATAATCCATGATGCTGAGCACCTTGTAGAGGTGCCCATTTCCACTGAACTTCTAAGGCAGAAGCCAATTGGCTTCTTCAGGGGTGCCTTAACCATTTTGCTACTCTAGACAAAATGTATTTGCTACCTCCTTCCTTCAGCTGATTAGGAAGCAGACGTCACAGGGAGGAATGGTAGATGGTATTTTGTGGACTGCCAATTTCATAGCTTCTTAGAGCCCCACCAGATCCCTTGGTTCCACCCACAATCCCCTCAAAAAAGCTCTTGCTCTGGGCTTCACGGATTAAGCTATTGAGCATTTTATAGAAACCATTTTTATAAATGGTTTTCATTTTTTATTTCCCCCCCTACTCCCCATGAGCCTACAACACTTAAAAAGGGGGTGTGATATCAATGACAAACTCAATAAATTAGGAGGGGTGTTATTATTTTAATGTATTGACAGGAAAACATCAGATCTTGTCAAGGATACTTGTAGTGTTAGATAGGAGGATTGATTTACTTGTGTGTGGAAATGTAGTGAGGTAGCCTGATGTTAGCAAGCATACATGCTTGCTTAATTTGATTTATATTTCATTTCATGTATGGTCTTAATGACAAAAATAAAGTTTGGTTTGTTTTTTTTCAAATCCCCTTGATAGTTGGAAAAAAAAAAAAAAGAACTCTGTCCAGTCCCCCACAAAGAGAGGCTGCAATCCACAAAGCACTTACTCTGGGATAGTCCTATTGAAACTCGCAGTGTCTTGACGGGACAACTCCAGAATAAGCACTTTGTGCACTGTAGACACAGGGTAATTTCAGACGTGACGGGCCCGGAGGCCCGCCACGCTGAACCCTGGACCGGGATCCATCTTGGATCCCAGTCCATGACCAGGCCGTCCGTCCTTTAGACGTGCCAGCCTGATCGCTACCTAGGATTGTGGAGGGGGCGGGGCTGCACGATGTGCGGCCACACAGTCCTGCCCCCCCGTGCTCCCTCGGCCACCCGCCCTCAGCAAGAGGGTAGAGTGCCCACGATACGAGATGGGCCAAAAGTAACGTGTGTTATGTTTGGCCCATCCCGGATCGTGGCCCCGACCGCGATATGGGATCGGGCGCAGCAGCCTGATTGGCTGCTACACCTGCCTGTCTCCCTGAGGGCGGGTGGCTGAGGGAGCACAGGGGGGCAAGGCTGTGCGGCCGCATGTCACACAATCCCGCCCCCTCCACGATCCCAGGTAGCGATCAGGCCGGCACGTCTAAACTGTGGTCAAGTTTGATCCTAGCTAGGGGTTCACCGTGGTGAACATCTGACCGGGACCAAACAGATGTTCCCGGAAACGCCACCACCACAGGGAATCCACTGGGGTTCACTGTGGTGAAAGACGTCTTCGTAATGTCTGAAATTACCCACAGTGTGCATCATTCCTACTAAGCCAAATAATGCCTTTTAGAGGAACACAAAATACTATTAGCATTCTATAGGGAAGATAAGACAAACCTATCCCAGGGACTCTACAGGGGTACATTTTGGGGCACAAACAAGCAGACCTTTAAACCTTTCCTATTCCATGTAGTGGGCATGATGAACATTTTTTGTAAGGACATGCCAAGTAGGAACGGCGCGGGTATCGTGCTGTTGCCTTCAGAATGGACCTGATATTAAGGATTTTTTTTAGATGTCCGTGTAAAGCACTGGTCTCCTAGCCGAGGGTGTTTAAGACAAGCACCTCCCCACTCATTACCCCCCAATCACCCACCCATCATGCACGTTGCAGGACTAGGTGGGGAGGCGCTTGTCTAAAAACACCCTCATGAAAATAGCAGAATACCGTCAATTCCCAGCAAACTACAGAAGAGGAAGAGAGTGGAGGTGCCACAAAGTGATCTGCAACAGGAGTCCTGATATCACAAGCCAGATTTTGTCATAATTACTATCTTCTGCCTGCCAGTCAGTGCCTGCAGGAGAGCAGGCTCCTTCACTGTGTTACAGCCCTCCCTCTGCTTTCTTGCACTCCCCTTTGTTTTTTAATGCTGCAGATGGCAAGTTTTACCTTAACAAATAGCATTTTATAGTTTATTTGCATTGTCCGATTTAAATTGGAAGAGTAAAGATTAAACCTTTGTGCATTTTTGTCTTAGAGTATTTCTCTTCAGATCTGTCTTGTTTGTTTGAAAAAAACATTTGCAGTTGTTCGTGTGGCAAACTGTGTGAGAGAGACCACCTCTCTGCCCCCATTTCATGGAATAAAATATAGAATGTTTGTATTTCCATCGACTGCAGAAATGATGTTCTCTGGCACATGAGCATGGGATTTAGCTTAACAAACAGGTTTGAACCATCAGCAGGAGGAGCATCCAGCCCTCACACAGGGCCAGCTTCTACTGCTTATCAATCGCTGCAGGAGTCTCTGGGATGAGGCCTCACCTTCCATAGTCTCAGACACTCAGCTTCTCAGGGCATCCCTGGTTCTGGGCCCTCATCTTGAACCTTTCCGCTTACTCTTCCTGCTCTGCTTATGGGTGCAGCCATATGAGCTGTGAAGGCCCAATCTCCCGGAGACCTTGTGGTGGGTAATTGCTGCAGCCACGCTGTGGAACCAGGCAGGTCGGCTGCTGCTGGAGCTGCCACCATGGCTGGGGTGGGTCGTGGTGCCGGTCACACGAGCGGGTGTCCAGCCCTGCCTCGTCTCACTCCCTCGGCCTGACCAAGATCCTGCCCCCAGCCGTGACGTGACTGCACACAGTGCACACAGTGGGTGACAGTGCCTGCTGCTGAAGGCTCCAAAGCAATGATCCCCATGTGGCAGGGCAAATGGACTGCCCGGCTGCTCTGCAACGTGTCCTTGGAATTTTTCAGCTGGTGCATCATGTGGCCCGGATGCCCAAGGGATGGTAGCCTCCCCACTCTTTTGTGGCTTCACCCTATGTGTGTCACTTCCTTATGGCAGGAGGTGAAGGTGGCAACCCCAAATTTGAAGGGGGGACTGTCTTCTAAGAATGTATGTATGTATGTATTTATTACATTTTTATCCCACCCCTCTCACCCATGACGACTTGGGGTGGCTAACGTGGATACATAATTTAATAAAACAGAAATAACTGTGTGTGTGTGTGTGTGTATATACACAAATATAAAAACCCATAAATATAGCACATAATATTCTACCCTGATTTGTATAAAAACCCACCAGTCCCCACTAACCCAACCCACCCACCCCTCTCCTCCTGCCAAACACCTCACAGAAGAGCCAAGTTTTACAGCTTCGTTGGAAAGCAAGGAGATCTGGGCTGAGGTTAATTTCTGGTGGGACAGTATTACACAGTGACGGTATGGCTGCCAAGAATGCCTGCCTGTCAATTCCTGTCCGCTAATACTGCGGGACCTCCAGGAGGGTGCTACCGGGTGACTGCAGAGACCACTTAGGGGACCAGAGAGTGAGGCGATCCCTCAGGTAAGCAGGGCTCAGGCCATATAGGGCGTTAAAAGTCCAAATCAGCACCTTGAGTCAGGTCTGGAGACAATAGGCAGCCAGTGAAATGCTTGTAGCACTGGTTGAATGTCCTTCCTGTGGCCTGTCCCAGTAAACAGACAGGCCACCACATTTTGCACCAGCTGCAGCTTCCAAATCGTCACCATGGGCAGCCCCACGTAGAACGCATTGCAATAGTCCAGGTGATGAATGCATGGATGACAGTGGCAAGATCGGAGTCTGAAACATATGGACAGAGCCTCTGCACCAGATGTAATTGGTGAAAGGGGCCCCTGGCCACAGCCGACACCTGAGAATCCAGGCACAGCTGTGAGTCCAGGAGCACCCCCAGGCTCTGCACAGATGGAGGGTGAACACCCACAATAACAGAGAGTGTTCCCCTCCCCCAGATCATCGACCACCCCCCAGCATCACCTCTGTCTTGTCAGGATTGAGCTTCAATCGGCTTGACCTCATCCAATTTCCTACAGCAGCCAAACACCTGGACAGCAAGGAGACAGCAAGGCCTGGATTAGTTGAAAAATACAGGTGGGTGTTGTCAGCATATTGATGGCAATGTACACACACACACACACACACACACACACACAGCTGCGTACAGTCTCCCCAAGCAGCTTCATATACACATTGAACAAGAGAGGGGACAGAATGGAACTCGTGGAACCCCACACAAGAGGCCCTCAGTGGATGAAGTACAGCCCCCCTAGTACCATCCACTGTGCTCTACCCACGAGGTAGGAGCAGAACCATTGCAAGACGGTTCTGTCAACCCCAGCCAGGTCCCACAGGTGAGTAGCCAACATCTCATGGTTTATGGTATCAAAGATCCAGTAGAACCAGCAGGGTCATACGACCCCTGTCCAGACTACCAGGAGGTTGTTGGCCAAGGCCACCAACGTCATCTCCATGCCATAACCCAGATGAAAGCCCGACTGCGTGGGATCAAGAAAACCAGTGCTTTCCAGATGTACCTGCAGCTGACGGGCCACCACCCATTGAATTACCCTCCCTAAAAAGGGAAGATTAGAGACAGGTCGATAACTCGCTGGGGCATCAACATCAAGATATGGTTTCTTGAGGAGAAGTTGGACCACAGCCTCCTTGAGGCAGTCCAGCACCCTACCCTCCCAAAGGGAAGCATTAATTACTGCCGCCAGCACTGACCCCAGCATCTCCCTGGAAGCCTTGACCAACCAGGATGGGCATTGATCTAACTCACAAGTTGGGGCCCGAACCGACCCCAGCATATCTGCTACCTCGGCAGGTGTCACCAATTGAAATTCATCCCATAAATCATGACCAGATAGGGCATTCCTAACCTCTGGCTCGACCAGTGCCTCCGAAATGGTGGAGTCCACGTTGTGCTCAATGCGAGCGATTTTATCCACAAAGTATGCTAAAAACATATCACGGTGAGCCTTGGATGAATCCACGGCTGTTCCCCTCTGTCATACACCTCTGTCGTATCCTCATGAGCTCTCCTGTCACACATGATGCTTTATTTCCGGTCTGTAACTAATAGGCCAGTTAGAGAGAGTAGGAGAATTTCTTCTTCCTTCTGGAGTAACACGAGGACTTACATGAGCAACTGAAGTTAGTCCTTAGCAGCTGCAGTTTTCCTACCATGTTTGCAGATTAGACAGTCCAATGAAATGGAGCTCTGAGCACTAGAGTGTATGAATGTGATGCTTGTTCATATTTCTAAAAATGTCTGCTTAAGCACCCCTCTGACTCTTGGAATACAGTATCCTGTTTCGTTATGCCAATAGATCTGGCTCTGGGGAATGATGACTTGGTTAAAACATCATGCTAGAAGTCAGATGATCTGGGTTGTATCTGCTGTATCTGCTTCTGTGAGTGACCCTGGGCATGTCACTTCACAGCTTTGCATCTCCTCTTCTTCCTCTGTAAACATGTGAACTAGAGCATTCTGCCTGTGTTACGCAATGTATTCGGAGTCCTAATACATCAATGTATATAAGGCAGATTAGGGATTCAGGCCATGATAACTAAGATTTTGATCTGGAAAAGAAGACTGTTAGAGCTTCCAAAGCTTCAGTCAAAAAATCCACATTGGACTTTAAAAAACTCCCCCCCCCCCCCTTTCATTAAATGTTGATGAAAACTGCGCATTTTTAAACTTAGCTCACACAGTTCAAAAGAATGTTTTTAAAAATTGGATACAGAAAAAGACCTAAAACTAATCCCAATGACCACCACTATTCACTATAAAAAGTCAGAGTTTTTTTTTTTTTTACAATACAGAAATATTATAAGAAACCACATTCAGCAATCAAACCTATAATTTGGGTTGGCATGAATACTAATTAGACTATTACTGAATTTGTGTATACATAACAAAAGATCAAATGTGTGCATGAACATAAGCAAAAGCAAAGTATGTTTGTGGGCGGAGGGGGACTAAAATTGTCTATTACTCTTAAATTTAAAAAATAGAATATTTGTGCTGTTGTATATCACAAGAACCTAATTTCCCTTGAGCAACATTGCTTATTAAGTTTTTTGCAGTAGCACAGTTGTAGAGCCCCAGTCATGGGCCAGGACCCCAATGTGATACGCACTGTGCAAACAGAGCAGAATGTCCCTGCCCTACAGTCTAAGACCATGTTCTGATGAACAAAGGTAAACTGAAGTAAGTACTATAATTAAAGTAACTACTTCCCTTTGGTGATGTTCAGATGAACAGTGGCAACTGAAGTAGTTTTACATCGGTTTCCCCCCTTGCTGAAACATAATGATTAGCGAAACAAGATCAGTGTTCCAAGATCGCTACCTCTCACTGATAAGGGTTCACATGAATAGTTAACTTTGAAGTACAAACTGAAGAGGATTATTTACTCCTGATTTTTCAGGAGTATATACGTCTCTTCCTACTCCTGAATAACTTTGGTGTAGCAGTCTGTTTGTGTGAATGCTTCAGGAATAAAACAAGGCTCGACTACATTGGATTAACTGTTCATTAGAACGTGGCCTGAGGCAGTGAAGCCCAAGGCTTGCCACAGCTTGTGGATCACAGCCTAATGTAAGGCAGGAGAAGAGAATTGCAGAAACAGAAAGGGATGTTAAGCTTAATTTAGTGTTCTGACTTGTGTGTCAAACACCACCAAAAAGGTGGGTGTCTTTAGATGGACACCTGCTCCACCCCCGGGTGGGTCATCTGTGTAAAGGCGGACCACCCTGGGGTGAAGTGGAGCAGAACGGACCGCCCAGACACGGAACACGGGCCGAGGACAGAACAGCAGTCTGTGTACTCACAGATGGGCTGCTACAGCTCCTCTTCCAGCCAGGAGTTGCCCCAGCAACAGCCATAGAGCTGCAGGAGGCAGCCTACAGTGGCTAGCAATCTGCCCACAGCGCTATGGTGATGGGGACGAGAGTGCCATGCAGGCAGGCTGGGTTCAAACCCAGAGGCGGAGCAAACCCAGCAATGACTACCCCAGGTCTGTCCAAAAAACACCATTTGTTTCCTTTTTCAAACTCCACTTTTTAAAATTTTGTCCTTCCTGGATACAAGCGTGTGCATACATTTTAAATCTGGCCTCTGGTAAGTCTAATGTAACTTAACAGAATACTTAACAGAAATTAGTATCAGGACCTTATCTGCTGTGTCACAAACAACCATGCTATAGCTACCTATTATGATTTGTTCTTACAGAATTAGGGATGGGCGAACAGAACCGAGTTCAGAAATTCGGTTGGGTTCAGTTCAGAAATTCGGTTGGGTTCAGTTCAGTTCGGAAATTCGGTTGGGTTCGGTCAACCGAACTATTTGGGTTCGGTCGACCGAACTTCCGAACCGCGTTCGCCCATCCCTGTACAGAATCGTATTAATGGTACTTCGAATTTATCACTCAAGGACAGAGAAACTGAGGCACAGGAAATTGATTAACCTGTCTGAGGTGTCCTAGCAAGTCAACTATGGGAATTGCTATTAGAATTTAGTTCTCTTGATGCTGTTCCCTGCTCTAACCACTACGCACAGTGCCTCCCTTGGATAGTTGGGGAAATGGACTTGGTGTGCTTTAAGTTCCCATTTGACCCTAATTTTATGTATATCACTAGATCATTTTATTAGACTCTGACAGTCTTTTTCTAGAAAGCTATTACTTAAAAATAAAACAAAACACTGTGTTATAGCAATTAGGGCCCTGACCTTACTGATGCTTATATGGGTGAATAGTAGGGCTGAAACTAGGCTCGATTGTCTCGCTGGCTCTTGATGAGAAGGGGTGTGTGTGTGTTCCCGTCTCACCTCGAGCCAAGCTGAGAAACCCCCCTCTTCTCGCTGAGAGCCGGCGAGAATTTGAGGGTGATGGGGGTTGCGGACCGGAGGGCCAACACGGGGGCTGGAGGTGAGCAGGGGGCAAAGACAAGCCCCCTGAGTACCTCCGGTCCCCGCCCGGCATCGCCACCTGGGGGAGAAGGGAAAGTTTGGGCAGGGGTGTACTTTACTTACCATCCGGGGGGTGGGTCCTAACCCCCTCACTGAGCTCCACACCGTGCTGGACCCCTTCCCGGGTCTTCAGTTTAAAATAATCCCCTCCCCCCCCCCCCCCCACAGCTGGAGCATGCTCAGAGCGCTGCTCAGCCCTACATGCCCTTTTCAAAGATGGTGCCCGCAGGGCCGTGCATGCTATCTTTAAAAAGGGCATGCAGAGCTGAGCAGTGCTCTGAGCATGCTCCAGCTGGGGTGTTTGTTTGTTTTTTCCTTTTTCCTTTAAACTGAAGACCCGGGAAGGAGCCCAGCACCTCATGGACCACTGCGGGGTGTGTGTGGTGTTGGGATCCCCCCGAATGGTAAGCACACCCCTGCCCCTGTCCCCGCCCAAAATGTCCCTTCCCCCCCCGACGTGGAGACCATGCAGAGGCTGGAGGACTCAGGGAGCTTGTCTTTGTCCCCTGCTCACCTCCAGCCCCCCCATGTGTGACCCCCCCGAGTAATTCACAAGAACTTGTGGGGGGCAAGAACACCCGAGTTCTTATTTATTTATTATAAGGTTTTGCTACCCCACCCCTTCTGCCACAGGCAACTCGGGGCAGCTCACATTCAATAAAACACATAAAACAATCACTAAAAACAATAGCATATTAAAACCAATCATAAAAGGAGGATACCATAAAATTCCCAAACCCACCCCACCCTGACTCCCAACCCTACCCACTCACCCATCTCCCTTGTCAAACTCCTGACGGAACAGCCAGGTCTTACAAATTCTTCAAAAAGAGTGGAGATCTGGGGCCAAATGAGCCCCCACCGGGAGAGAGTTGCACAGCCATGGTACAGTCACTGAGAACGCCCTCCCCTGCGTAGCCCCCCAGAAGACTCGGGGGACCTTGAGGAGGGCACCCCTGGAAGACCACAGGGGTCGACCCAGGGACTTCTTGCCTCATCTCAATTCTCGTGAATTTCTCGCGATAATCCCCCCCCCCCATTTCAGCCCTAGTGAAGAGCCTTGTGCAAATGAGTAGTTACAGACTTATATTATTATTTATTATTTTATTATTAGCATTTATATAGCGCCAGCAATGTACCTGGCGCTTACAAAAAATAAGATAGACATGATCCCTGCTCGAGAGCTTACAATCTAAAGACAGGGGGAGGGGAGACAGGGAAGGGGAAAACAGAAGGAGAGACAAGGGATGCAACATTCATGAGGATGCGAGAGCTTAGGTACACGTTCTGGCTTGGTTACAATAAATTGGGAGTTTGCAGATAACAGGTGGATGATAATCCTGGGTGGGGATGATTAGCAGGAGTTTGGAAGAGGCTGAGCAGAAGAGGTGGGTTTTGAGAAGGGACTTGAAGACGTGGAGGGTGGGGGCTAGGCGGACAAGGGCAGGGAGGGAGTTCCAGGCATGCGGGGCAGCGAGGGAGAAGAGACGAAGGCAGTTGGGGGAGCAGGGGAGGCGTGGGAGGGTGAGGGAGGGGATGGAGGAGGAGTGGAGTGCTCGAGCAGGGGTATGGAGGGAGATCAGGGCAGAGAGGTAGGGGGGAGTGAAGTTGTGAAGGGCTTTGTAGGTGAAGATGAGGAGCTTGTGCAAAATACGCTTGGGAAGAGGGAGCCAGTGGCGAGAGAAGAGGAGCGGCTGCACGTGGTCAATGCAACTGGCTAGGTGGAAGATCCTGGGAGCAGAGTTTTGAACAGAGATAAGGGGAGAAAAGTGGGAGTGGGGAGGCCCAGCAAGGAGGAGGTTACAGTAGTCGAGGCGTGAGATGACTAGGGCGTGGATGAGAGTTTTGGCAGAGGAGACAGACAGAAAAGGGCGGATCTTGGCAATGTTGTGGAGGGAGAAGCGGCAGGATTTGGCCATGGAGTCAATGTAGGGTTTGAAGGTAAGGTGTGAGTCGAAGATGAAGCCCATGCTGCGAGCTTGGGGGACAGGAAGGATGGAAGACCCTGTCAATGGCAATTGACAGGGAAGAGGGAGAGGAAGGACTGGGAGGGAAGATCAGGAGTCCAGTTTTCGCCATGTTCAGTTTGAGTTGGCGTTGAGACATCCAGGCGGAGATATCTGAGAGACAGTTGTTGAGACAAGCTTGAACGGAGGGAGAGGGAAGGAGTGGAGAGAGAGAGTTGAGTGTCATCAGCGTAAAGGTGGTATTGGAAGCCATGGGAGGCAATGAGTTTGCCTAGAGATTGGGTGTAGATAGAAAAGAGGAGCGGGCCAAGGATTGAGCCTTAGAGAATCCCAACCAAGAGGGGTAGGGAGGAGGAGGGGGAGGAGTTAGGAAGAGATACATTGAAAGAGCAGTCAGAAAGGTAGGAGGAGAACCAGTCAAGGACAGAGTTCCGGAATCCAAGGGAGTGGAGCGATTCAAGCAGGAACGAGTGGTCAACAGTGTCAAAGGCAGCAGAGAGATCAAGGAGGACAAGAATAGAGTAAAGGCAGTTGGATTTAGCCACAAGAAGATTGTTTGTGATCTTAGCAAGAGCGGTTTCAGTGGAGTAAAGGGGCGGAAGTCAAGGGAGGAATTGGCGGAGAGGAGGTGAAGGCAACGGGAGTAGACAGAGGAATCCAGAGTGGACTTCTTGAGGATTGGGGAGACAGTGGCATGTTTAAAGGCAGAGGGAACAGAGTCGGTAGAGATGGAGAGGTTGATGATGTGCAGGAGGGGAGGGGCAATGGTGGAAGCAATGGAGGTCAGGAGGTGGGAAGGAATGGGATTCAGGGGGCAAGTGGAGGGGTTGCAGGAGGAGAGCAGGGAGGAGATTTCTTCAAGGGAGGTGGGAGGGAAGGAGGACAGAGAATTCACCCTACCAGGGGAAGGCCCTGTGGCAAAAAGCTCCATGCTTTTTCTCTGCTTCTGCCCAGAGCACGTGTCTGTGAGCACACGATGGTGACTCAGCAACACAGGCTGAGACCTCTTGGCTAGGAGAGGTCTCTGCAGACATTCCTGGAGTCATACTGGGTCAGGTGTCCTCAGGTAACTCCACCCTGATTGGCTAGACTCTCTGGCACATACCAATCCCAGGAGGGACTGGAAAGGCTATAAAAAGCCAGAAAGGGGTATATTCGCTCTCTTGTTCCTGACCTTTGCAACCTCTGGACATCTGCCATCTGGAACTAAAGACTGTGCCCCACATGGTTGCAAACTCACCATTCTCAACATGTGGAGAAAGGACTGTAAGTAACAAGGATCTATCTTGTCTGCCTGAATAGGGACAAGTGGGCCCACAAGCCCAAACGTGACAGTAATTGCTCAAGAGCCTATTCTACCCTCCCTCCCCTGATACCTGTTTGTAATCCCTTTTTTGATCCTAACTAGTAACACCTAAATTTCTTTGTTTTCTTTTTACCCTACTGGGTGTGTGCTTATTGTAAAGATGCCTCCCTAAGCCTGAAAGGCACAGCTACCGAGAGGGAGAAAGGATTCATTCTGGAAAGGGGAATCCCCCACTGACTCAGCCAGAGTGGCTTCTAACCAAGTTAAACTCTCCTGGGTTCCACCAAGGGCCTCTGCCTCACATATGGGGAGAATACCACATAAGGGGAACGAGAGAGACGGGGTGCCCTTGGGAGGTTCCAAGCTAGTAACAACCTGGAGTTTGCATACCACAGACTGTGCAAGCTCTTGAGGTAATTGGGTGATGGCAGAGATACCTAAAAATGTGAGGGTTGCCAACATGTGGGGAGATGGCTAAATTCTTACCCCTGTTGGAGCCCTAAAGTCAGAGTGTTTGGCTGGTGCAGTGAGGTGGGTGGCTCAGCTGTATAGCACTCCCTACTGTGCCACCACGGGCCCTATAAATGCCTAACTGTGGAAAAGCTTTATTGTGAATGTCAGTGTTTGTATGCATGAAAGAACCCAAATAACTTTCATTCCCACCCACACCACACCTGGAGGTACAGGTGGGAGAGAGGCAGACATGACTAGAAGAGGCAGCATACGGCAAAATGCTTTAGCAAACAGTATAGTAGACCAAAAGCTTAGCTTCTAAGTCACACTAATGGTGCTGCATTTCTAATCCCCTTCCTCAGACCAGCCCCTCTCATCTATGATCCCCTTCCCTTATACTGGGGTGGGGAACCTTAGTCTTGGAGGCTAAATGTGGCCCATAGCAAGTTTATTTAATTAATTTGATTAAAAGACTTAATATCCCACCCTTCCTGCCACAGTTACTGGATCTGGCCCCTATATCTAGTTCCTAACCTCAAGAATGAAAAATCTAAGTTCAGGGTAAGGGCGTAGAGATGAGAGCATGCACACAAGATAGGGAACAGATTAAGAGCACAGATCCATGATCTGGACACCTCTGCCTCCAGTTTTTATGTGACTCTCAGAGCTTGTACTAATTTTTCACTTGGTCTCCGGGAGGAAAACGGTTCCCCACCTCTGATATAGTACTTTCAGTATCCTTCCTAAAAGCTCTCAGACCAGTGGAAAACAGAAAAAAATACATTGAAAAATCCTCAAGATTCCAAATTTCCAGTGGCATTAGATCACCTGTAGAGTGTGGGACAGAATGCAATGGGGCCAACACGGTTTTCCCCTTTCAAAAACACTAAAACCACACAACGCTGTGTGTAAACCTGCAAAGCAAGCATTTTTAATTGTTCATGATGCAGCAGAAAGATCAAATACAAGAAGTCTGTAATTCTACCTGTAACTTGTCTCACTATATGAGCCCACCAAAATATCCCAGCTGATTTAAAACATTCAAAATTCAGCAAAAGGTTTCTGAAGCATCAGATCACTTGGAAAGAGGGGAAAAATTCAATGGGACTATCACAAGAAAGAAAACCAGTATAAGACAAAATAAGGTCATGTGAAAAGGTCATTTGAAGTGTTCACACTGCTGCAAAAATATTAAATATAACAAGTCTGCAAGTAAAGCTTTTGGAAAAACGTTTAAATTCTGTTTACATTTTCCCCCTGCTCTACTTAGTCAGCACACAAAACAACTATGGCAAATATATCCAAATCCAAAACAAATACAAACTAGGGTTGATACTCGCTTCTCAGAATTGCACTTTTGACGGGAATCAGGGTTCTTGGTTCATTCTTGCAAATGAGAATAAGCTCAGAATTTCCCTAATTCTTGCAGAGAAAAGTGAGAATCTCACCTTCCCTTCACATTTGTAAAAAAAACCAAACCTTTGTACTTACCTGGATGCCTCTCTCCGTGTCTGGGGCTATTCCAGGACTGCCTCACTGCCCTCTGGAGGTGCAGGTGAGGAGGCAAGTTCACGGAGGAGGAGGCTGCTTCACAGCAGAAAAACAAAAACACAAGCAACACTGCATGTGAAAAATGCCCACCAAGGCATGTGCACAGCCCTTTTCCAAAATGGTGCCAGCAGTGTCAGTACCATTTTGGGCAAGGGCAGCCGTTCTGAGCATGCACAAATGGGGTGCCGCACATGTGCAGAATGACTGCCCTTGTCCAAAATGGTACTGACACTTCTGGCACCATTTTGGAAAAGGGCTGCTCATGCACAGAATGGCTGGCCATTTTGTGTATGCATATACCAGCTTTTGAATTTTCCCAAGATTCTTGAGAGATCTCACAGTGTTACCGAGATCTTGTCAAAATCTCAGCAACGTTTCTCAATTCTCGCAATAATCTTGTGAGAACCAGAAATGGTTCTCGATCCAGCCCAAATACAAATAAATTATATTTTAAAAATTAAGACTCTAAAAGTGCAAAAAATATACAAAAATATATTCAACCAATGCACAAAATATCCAAACAAAAAATATATTAAAACACATCAGAAATGTGTTTTAAATTATCCAAACAACCATTCTGCACAAGCTCCTCATCTTCACCTACAAAGCCCTTCACAACCTCACTCCCCACTACCTCTCTGCCCTGATCTCCCTCCGAACCCCTGCTCGAGCCCTTCGCTCCTCTTCCATCCCCTCCCTCACCCACCCACACCTCCCCTCCGCCCTTCCTAACTCCTGCTAATCATCCCCACCCAGGATTATCCCCCACCTGTTATCTGCAAACTCCTAATTCTCTGTAACCAAGCCAAGAACGTGTACCTGAGCTCTCGCATCCTCATGAATGTTGCATCCCTCGTCTCTCCCTCTGTTCCCCCTTCCCTGTTTCCCCTCCCCCTGTCTTTAGATTGTAAGCTCTCAGGCAGGGACCGTGTCTAACTTACTCTTTGTAAAGTGCCAGGTACATCGCTGGCGCTATATAAATGCTTATAATAATAATAATTAATAATTAATAAATAATAAATACCCCCCCAAATTAAACTAAAATTTAAATCCAAAATAAATTTAAAAATATACCAGAGAGGGAATAATTAAAAGAGGCTGTACCATAGTGAAGAGCAACAAAAGTCAAGGGGGAAATTTTTAATTTTTTTAAAAAATTACTCACCAAAGTAGAGAAATCCAGCCTGCTCTCTGCAGCAGCAGCAGCTTCCAAACTGACCCAGACCAGTTCCAGGCTGTTGCTGAGTCTTCTGTTCCCTCCCCACTTCCCTCTCCTAAGGAAAGGAGGGTGGAAGAGAGATCCTTAGAGCCCTGATGGTTTAGGGCAGCTGGAAAAGGCACCCTAATTGACTGGGCTCCTCCATAGGAATAAATGTCTTTGTGTCCTGGCCCTTCCTCCAGCTCCCCTCTTGCTTTTAGTGTGCTGATGCCCCGCGGGTGTCTATCCTGGACATACTCATCACATCAAAAGCAAGGAGAGGGGCCCTCCCAAGGCTGCCGCCCTAGGTCCTCCCCAATGCTTCCAACATCATCCCTCCCCCAGAGATGGACATGCATGCCCTGCAGCCAGGTTAGGTCAGCCCATTCCAGCCCTGTCCCGCCACATGCCCCTGCCTCCCTCTCCCTCCCCTTGCTCTCCCTTCCCCCATCTGACTCTGAGCTGATCATCCACAGCTGGCCCACACAGGTGTGAAAGCATGCACTGTGTGCTTTTGTGCATGCTCCTCAACTTGAGTGCACCTCATCTGTTTCAAATCAGCCTGAGCTGAGGAACGCGTGCAGAAGCGCACAGTGCCTATAGCACTGTGCACTTTTGCATGTGTGGAAGTTTCTCTTCCTCACATCAGTGCTGCAAGAGCAGTTCTGAAATTGGTAGTGGTGGTGGCGGCAGGTGCTTAGTGGGTTGATGCCCTGGCACCCCTGGGAATAAACTGCCCCTGCACCCTGCTCTGCCTGTGCGCTACATAGGTTGCCAGGTGTCCAGAATTGTCCTAGGCAATCCAGAGTGATGCTGTTTGTTCAGTGTCCAAGACAACTCCTATCCATGGCATGTAGGAGTGTGCAATTCATTTAAATTTTTTAAAATGAATGGAGCCCCATTAGTTTTAGTAACTAAAAACAGAAAATGAATGAATAAGCAAACATTTGTTTGCTTTCATTAATTTTAGTTTTAGACTAAAAAATATATTTTAAAAAATCACTGCACATGTGCAAAAATGGCTGCTGGGCCATTCTGTTCCTGCGCGCCATTTTGGAAAAGGGCAGCTGTTCTGAACATGTGCAAAACAGCCACTTTGCATATGCAGACTGGTTGTCCTTTCCAAAAGGGCAGCAATGCTATCGCCGCCATTTTAGAAAAAGGTGCACATGCGCAGAACGGTCTGGCAGCCATTTGCACATGCGCAGTGTTTTGTTTTTGTTTTTTTTACTTTTTAAATGAAAAATAAATAATAAATAAAAACAAAACTGAAAAATGAAGGGATTTTTCAAAATCAAAAATAAAACTAAAAATATATAGAGGTCCCTTCTGCACATACCTAATAAAATGTCCAGGAATCTCTCAAGATGTAACAAATGGAGACAATTCAAATAATATCTTTTAGTGGACCAACTTCTGTTTGGTGAGAACGTACAAGAATATGCTATTTTTCTCTTTTTTTGCAGGGTGGCCAGTCAAAGCTAATAGGTTATGTCCCTAAACATTCAGCAGTAGGCAGGATCCAGATGACTGACAGCCAGTGCTAATGAGAGGGGCACCAGTCCGTTCCTGCCTCGTGAGAGAGCAGGGTAGCACCTTCAGGGAGCCATTTCATTTATTTAATTTATATTTCTTAGCCGCCCCCTCATGCCCATGGCATCTCAGGGCGGCTCACAACATAAAAAATAAGAATAATTTAAACAGCAATAAAACACAAGAATTAAAACATCTAAAAATCCTTCCAAAGGCAACCATCACCCCAAAATTTCATCCCATCCCCCCCTCCCCTCCTCTGAAGGCCTGGGAGAACAGCCAGGTTTTATAGGCCCAGTGGAAGGCCAATAAACTTGGGGCCAGATGGGCTTCCTCCAGGAGGGAGTTCCACAGTTGCGGCCTGGCCACCGAAAACGCCCTCTCCATTGTGGCCCCCCGTTTTACATGGGGAACTTCCAAGAAGGTGCCCCTGGTGGACCGAAGAGGCCGTTCTGGGGTGCGGAGACTGAGGCGGTCCCTGAGGTATGAAGGGCCAAGACTGTGTAGGGCTTTATAGGCCAAGACCAACCCCTTGAATCTGGCTCAGTACGCTATAGGCAGCCAGTGCAGCGCATGGAGCACGGGAGTAATATGCTCCGTCGGCTCGTCCCTGTAAAGAGATGAGCTGCTGCATTCTGCACCAGCTGCAGCCTCCGAACCAGCGGCAAGGGAAGCCCCACGTAGAGCGCGTTGCAGTAGTCTAGCCTCGAGGTGATGAAGGCATGGATGAGGGTGGCCAGGTCGGGTCTGGACATATAGGAACGCAGCCTCCGCACCAGATACAGCTGGCAGAAGGCAGCTTTAGCCACCATCTCCGCCTGGATCGGCAGGTGGAGATCTGAATCCAGCAACACTCCCAGACTCCGAACCTGCTGGGCTACAGGAGGGTGGGCCCCCTCTACAAGGGGAGCCAACACCTCCTTTGCCCTACCCAGCGCCATCACCTCCATCTTGTCAGGATTGAGTCTGTCTGCTCTGCTGTAACCAATCCGCCATGGCCTCCAAGCATTGGGACAGTACTGAGACAGCAGGACCTGAGTCGGTTGAAAAAGAGAGGTAAAGCTGGGTGTCATCAGCATATTGGTGGCAGCACACACCAAACCCTCTTACGATCTCCCCCAAGGGCTGCATATATACATTAAACAATAATAGAGACTATAGTAGGGTGGCTTTCCTGCCCAGGAAGCCCCTTGACTACAAGGCCTGGCCAGGAAGCCCAGTAGGCCTAGGTAGGAATGCTGCAAGCTGGAGCATGCTCAGTAGGTCCGGCTTGCACTGAGCATGCTCAAGGCCTATAAAAGCCTGGAGCTGAGTTGTATAGAGGGAGGACTAGGGGAAGGAGCTCACGACCAGAGCGCCCTTCCCCCTCCGGACTGGGTGCTCCCAGCACGGAACTCCAGGGACCTGAACCTGAACAACCTCCCGTGGGATCCAGAGACGGAGCAGGTCAGGAGGAACGGGCCTAGCAGAGACCCCAGAGGGACCCAGATATTGGGGCCAGACCTCCCCGGGCGGGCGCCCCTGTTCAGGACTGATTGAGGGACCCTACAGGGATTTAAGCTTTATACAAATGCTATTTGGTGGCGTAGGCCTTGGCTAAAAGGGGAGGTTGGAGGCCAAGGGTGGGACCCCTCCTGGGGTACCCCACATAGCGTACCCCCCCAATGAGGGGTTGAAGGTCGTAGCAGGGGGGCTGCTAATTCCCCTGTGTACTCTCCCGCACCCTGTGGGCTATGGGAGATACCCCCCCTGCTACAGAGTGGTGGAGAATGCAGGCAAAGCACCACCCGCAGGCAGGAACCGAAAGTGCAGGATACATCTACTGACCCGGATCCAGAGAGACCTGGACTATACGGCATCGGCGACTTTGGATCCTACACCATGGAGGGAGAATCGGTATTGTCCGTCCAGAGCTTGCTGGAACTAGTAGTCAAACAACAGAATATGATGGTGAGCTTTATCCAGCAGCAGCAGCAACAAACACAGGCACAGATTGTGGCCCAACAGTAACAGGCCCAAAGCCAACAGGAGCAGTTACTACGGATGCTGACTATGCACTGTCACGAAGGAACATAGGGTCACACACGTGTGATACTGGCCTACGTCGGTTGGAGGGCCGCACCCACACTTTACTGGGTTTGAGTGACTCGGTTTCCCTCACTCACAGCCCACTTGAATCAGTTTTTCTCTCTGGTTGATTCAAGTCTACAGCAGGGACGACCCCTTTGTCACCCAAGGGCCCGATCCTTCCCGTTTACAGACTCTTTCTCTCTGCGATCCCCAGTGTTTAGGCACTGGTGCTCAGCATGTTTCCAATGTTAGACACGGACACTTCTTCATAAAGATAAGAAGCAAGTTTATTGATTACACAAGCAAGATAGTTGATACAGAGTGGTAACTAGAAATTAAAGGTAAATATAATGCATTCCTAATCTATACTGGTTGAGTTCCTAGATAAGCATCTTACCCTACAAAAGTCCATTAGTTCTGCTTCTTTCTCAGTCACAGATGTAGGTGACTGGGTGCTGGTTCTTAGAGTTGCTAGAAAGCAAAGTCCTGGTCTCAGTGCATATCTTCCAGCCTTGCTAGCTGGCAGGATGCAGATCAGATGGCTCAAGATGGCTCTGTCCGAGTGGTACCAGAAGATGGCTTAATGGCCCTCTTAAATAAGAATTTAGAGTCCTTTGTTTCTTCTTCCCGCCTTGAGAAACCTGAGGTTCGTCATGTAGGCAAAAGGCAAACAGGTAAACAGGAAGCTTCATTTGCAAGTAAATGGGTTTCTGTTTGGCTAGGCTCCCCAAATACACAATCTTTAAATTGTCTACACTTCCTGGAGTTTCCCAACTGTCCGTTTACAGTATCTGATTACATGCCCTGAGTTTTACAGTTCTCAGTTTTATGTACATGATTACATGACATGAGTTTCACAGTTTTCCCATTTCATACATGTTGAACCTTTTGCTTTACATATTTACTAGGCTTGTAGCCTACATGTAGGCCAGTATCACACGTGTGTGACCCTATGTTCCTTCGTGACACGCACCTCCAAGTGGGCCCAGGGAAACAGGAACCAGATCTACCCAGACTACTGCTAACCAAAATGTCAGCGTCTGACGACCCAGATCCATATCTCGTGACGTTTGAAAGAGTGGCCGCAGCTGCTAAGTGGCCTAAGGCTACCTGGCCCATGAGGTTAGCCCCTTATGTACGGGGAGAGGCCCAAGGCGCCTACCAGGCGCTGGATGAGCAGGCGGCAGCCAGCTATGATCAGTTAAAAGTGACTATTCTTGATCGTTACGGGATTTGCAAGGGAACTTATAGGGCCCAGTTCCGGCAGTACACATATTCCCGGGGTCAGCGGCCAAAAGTAACTGCCGCAAAAAGAAAAGATCTCGTCCAACAGTGGCTTAAGCCAGAGCAGCGGAGTGTGGAACAAATCCTAGAACAGGTAGTGCTGGACCAATACCTCCGTATTCTGCCAAGTGATCTGCAAAAGTGGGTCCGGCGGCAGCAGCCAGACAATTTTGATGAGGTAGTGGAAGCCACTGAGACATTCCTGGTAACGGAGACCCTGAATCTCACCGCATGGTACTCAGGAGGTGGCCCCAAATGGGGGGAACAGGATGGCCAAGACAAGCCCAGGTGGTACCCCCAAGGGGGAAGAAAGGGCAGTCACGCAAAGAGTTATCCTGGAAAAGGAGGGGCATATCCCTGCCAACTAGAGTGGGGCCCCCCGCTGGGCGTTGGGTCGGAACCCAACCAGGAGGGGCTGGGGGAGTCACCCAGGTATCCGGGGGAGGTGACCAAAACACCACCCACAGTCCAATGTTTCCGCTGTGGGGAGTTGAGACACTTCCAATGAGACTGCCCCATTATGGAAACAGATCTTACCGTAGGACTATGTGGGCTAACCACTCACACCCATACCCCCAAGGGAAACCCTAGCCGGTTTGCCAGGTGGCTTATCATAGGAGACCAGCCGGTGCAGGCCCTCCTCAACTCCGGATCCAATCAGACCCTAGTGCGCATAGAATTCACACAGTCCCAGTGGATAAGCCCAATAGATAAAGTAAAGCTCCAATGTGTTCATGGAGACTGCAAGGAATATCCAGTAGCCTGGATCCCTGTACAATTAAAAGGAGTTTCGTATATCCTTAAGGTCGGGGTGGTCCCTACCTTACCCTGGCCAGCTATCCTAGGAAGGGACTTGCCCACATTCTCACAGGAATAGGGGGGTCGGCCACAAAGAAGTGGCCTCAAGAGAGATGGGGGTTGACCCCGCCTCAACAGCGGCCCGGTTGGAAAACCCAAGTTCTAAGGACCCCCTAACCCAGGGAAAAGGGAAACCCCGTAAAAAGGGCCCCAAGAAAATCGGGCAACCAAGGCAGAGGTACGTACCGAAACCCGAACCCACAGCACCTTATACCCAAGATGTAGGGAAACTGAGGGGCGAAGACAAAGCGTGTCAAAGCAACATCAGTCGAGCAGATCAAGCTACCGAGATGGAGGGGGGCACAGCAGAAAAAGAGTACTAAACTGATAGAATCGTATGCCAGGAGTGGGGACGCCAAGTGACCTGGAGAGGGGTGGGCAAGGGAAGTTCACCCCGATGACACCAATATGCCACTCAGGAGACCCAGACCCCCCCCAAGGTCACTAATCCAAGCCGGGCCATTCCGGAGACGGAGACAGTAACCGAAGTCCCGGATGTCAAGACCTCCCAGGCCTTGCTGAAGGCCGCTGACTGTCTCGGTAGTTTCCTTAACAACTGCTCGGCAGTGTGGCCTCTAGAAACGTGCACCCCAGGGCCCAAAAATGTCTATGGGTGCGATTGGTGTGATTGCAATGTGGCCAGAACGTCCAGAAACTGGGCTGTTTGCAGTACTTCTGTGAATGGTGTGGCTGGACCCCGGATAAACCACATCAGAGGGATGTCGACCAGGGGCCGACATCCCCCACAAAAAAGGACGCGGAGTGCTCTCATTAGTTGGCTGGAATGAGAGCCCTCCAGAGTTTCACCCCGCGACTGGGTGACGTTAACCCATCGTAGGGTAATGGCCTTGCTTATTCTTTTGTTTCCTGCCCGTAGTAGAAGGTTGGGTGGGAATTTCCTGCCCTGTTACGTTGTTCGTTAAAAAGTGCCCAAGATCATTCCTGGTGCCCTTGGTTTTTTTAAAGGGGTGTGTGTGTGGTAGGGTGGCTTTCCTGGCCAGGAAGCCCCTTGGCTATAAGGTCTGGCCAGGAAGCCCAGTAGGCCTAGGTAGGAATGCTGCAAGCTGGAGCATGCTCAGTAGGTCTGGCTTGCACTGAGCATGCTCAAGGCCTATAAAGCCCTGGAGCTCAGTTGTATAGAGGGAGGGCTAGGGGAAGGAGCTCACAACCAGAGCTTCCTTCCCCCTCCAGACTGGGTGATCCCAGCACAGAACTCCAGGGACCCAGACCTGAACAACCTCCCGTGGGATCCAGAAATGGAGCCGGTCAGGAGGAATGGGCCTAGCAGAGATCCCACAGGAACCCAGATATTGGGGCCAGACCTCCCCAGGCGGGCACCCCTGTTCAGGACTGGTTGAGGGAGCCTGCAGGGCTTTAAGCCTTATACAGACGCTATTTGGTGGCGTAGGCCTTGGCTAAATGGGGAGGTTGGGACCCCTCCTGGGGTACCCCACATAGTGTACCCCCTCCCCACAAGGGGTCAATGGTCATAGCAGGGGGGCTGCTAATTCCCCTGTCTACTATCCCGAACCCCGTGGGCCCTAGGACGGACCCCCTGCTACAGAGACAGAATGGAACCTTGCAGAACGCCACATTCCAGGGTTCGGGGACTGGAAGATTCAGTCCCCAGGACAACCCGCTGGCTTCTCCCCGAGAGGAATGAGTGGCACCATCCAAGGACAGTCCGTCCAGACCCCCCAGGGCTCAAAACTGTCTCAGCAGCAGCCCATGGTCCACTGTATCAAAGGTGACTGAGAGATCTAGCAGGATCAGAAGTGTTGAACGTCCTGCATCCATCTCCCGGCGGAGATCATCCACCAACGCTGTCTCTGTACCATAGCCAGGGCGGAACCCAGATTGAAATGGGTCAAGGAAACCGATGCTGTCAAGATGCACCTAGAGCTGCAGTGCCACTGCCCGTTCAATAACCTTCCCATAAAGGAGCAGAGCTGACATGGTCTAACTATGGGGCAAGGGAGGAACGTCCCCAGAATCTTTTCCTAAGGACACTTCTGAGGGCTCCCAAAGCCTCCCCTTTGCCAATGCTTCGGTTAGAAACAGGTTCGGTCTCAGTGAAGTCCCAAGCCCTTTGTAGAGCACTCCTCTATTGCCTTAAACTAAAGCAAGGGCTGACTTCACATCTGGCCTGTCAGTGCTATATAGAGCAAAGCCATCATCAGGGCTCTCTCCAGTATCAGTGGTGGAAGAGAATCTAGAGAGTGTCCCATCAATTAGTCCTTTCCTGGATAGTTAGCGATAATGTTAACTACAGCGTAGCTAGGAGGGAAACTAGGCAGAGGGTAAGAGATCAGGCAGTGAGAGAGGATCTCGCAGCTATCCAAGACAGTTGAATCGCCCCACTATATCCAAGAGTAAAGTTCTCCTGTGCTCTAGAACAATATCTCTTGCAGGTTCAGGATCCTAATTTAAGGAGGTTGGTAACCCTTTCCTGCTTTAACTTACTTGAAACTGCAGTGGTTAGAGGGAGAAGACAGACAGTCCCTTATGTTAATAGGATCTGTTGTTGCAATCTGCAAGAAGTAGAGACGCTGCTCCATGTTAGATTTCACTGCCCCAGGTATATAGATCTGAGAGCAGTATGGATTGACCCTCTATTCCAGAGTATATCCCTCTCTCTGGAAGATAAACTGCGGATACTTCTCGCTGCCTCTGACTTAGTGCAGACAAAGCACTGGCCTGCTTCCTTAAGCTGGTTGAGAGAATTTGGAGTAACGAGGAGGCCTAGTTCCTCCTCTACCCCCCAGGCTTTGGATACTGGGGAATGGGAATCTGCCTGCTGCGATGTAAATCTGGATTGTAGAACATGTCAGCTATTCTCCTTTCATGCTGCAGGGTTCCTTAGGGGTATGGACTTTGGGTTTTTTACCTGTTTTTGGTTTCGGTTCGGTTCGTTTTTTAATTAACTGTTATTTAATTGTTTTGTCTGTTATGTACCTTATGTGGTGTATTGTTATAACAAAGATTTTGCTGAATACAATAAATACTTGATGATGACAATAACCTTCCCTAAAAAGGGAAGGTTAGAGACAGGTCGATAGCTGGTGAGTGCATCCACATCCAAAGATGGCTTCTTCAGCAGGGGGCACACCACAGCCTCCTTGAGACTGGGGGGCAATCTCCCCTGCCAAAGGGAGGCATTGATTACCCTCACCAGCACCATCCCCAACGTCTCCCTGCAGGCTTTCACCAACCAAGACGGGCATGGGTCTAATTTACAACTGGTGGCTCTAACAGACCCCAGAACATCCACAGCATCCGCTGGCGTCACTTCCTGAAACTCAACCCAAGAAGCCGGACCAGACAGGGCCGCCATAACCTCGTGCTCCACCTCTACTGCCCCTAATCCAGTGTTTTTTATTTATTTTTTATTTATTTAAAATGTATATCCCGCCCCTCCTGCCCACAGGGCAGCCTGGGGTGGCGAACAGCATCAATTAAAACAGTATAACATTTTAAAACAATTTTAAAATACAATATGTGGGGGAAAACCCCATCCCCACCCCACCCCTACCCCTCGCCAAAAGCCTGACGGAACAGCCAGGTCTTACATATACGCCGAAACAGCAGGAGAGTGTTGAAGTTGCTCTGGATCTGAGCAATCTTGTCCGCAAAGTAAGTGGCAAACACCTCACAGCGGACCTGGGACAAGTCCCCATCCAGGCGGAGGGAGGCTAGACTGACCAGCCCCTGCACCACCTGGAACAGCTTTGCTGGACGCAACTTTGCAGATGCTATGAGGGCGGCAAAGAACTTTCTTTGCCGTTCTCACAGTCTCAACATAGGACCGCAAATGGGCCCTATGGAGAAGTCGGTCGGATTCAATGCGAGTCCAACGCCAGCGTCGCTCTAGTCGCCTACCTACCTGTTTCATACACCGCAGCCCCTCAGTAAACCAAGGGGCCCTACAGTGACAAGACAGAGGTAGGAGACATCTCGGAGCCACCCTGTCAATGGCCTCCCCGAGCAAGGTGTTCCAAGCTCGGATGAGTTCATCAGCAGAGCAGCCGTCAGGGTCTAAGGTTAAATCCCCCAGAGCATCCTGGAACCGTTAAGGTTCCATCAGCCTCCAGGGGCGGACCAACCTAACTGGTCTGACCATTCCCCTTCTGGAGGTGGTGTGCTGAGAGACTGGCCTGTAGGAGGTAATGATCCGTCCACGACAAGGGCGTGACCCTCGCATCCCCCACTACCGGATCACCTGCCTCAAGGCCAGAACAGAACACCAGGTCGAGAGTGTGCTCCCCCACATGGGTCGGGCAGTTAACAACTTGGGACAAGTCCATGCTTTTATTTACTCTTATTTATTTATTTATTTATTTATTTAAAAAAATTATACCCCACCCCTCCTGCCAGGCAGCCCGGGGTGGCTAACAAATCAATAAATAAAAATACAATAAAATATATAAAAGCATTAAATTACATATATAACAATAAAATGGGGAGAACAAAACCCCAAACACCCCCTCCTTCTCCCATGCCAAACGCCTGATGGAACAGCCAGTTCTTACAATTCCTACGGAAACCTGGGAAGTCTGGGGTCAGACGGGCCCCACTGGGAGGGAGTTCCACAGGTGCAGTGCGGCCACCGAGAATGCCCTGTCCTGCGTGGCCCCCTGGAAAGCTCGGGGGACCTCCAAAAGGTGCCCCCAGATGACCGCAGGGACCGGTCCAGAACCCAGGGAGTGAGGCGATCTCACAAATAGGCAGAACCCAGACTGTGTAAGGCTTTATAGGTCAAAACCAACACTTTGAATTGGGCCCGGAAGACTATTGGCAGCCAGTACAGAGATCAGAGCACTGGTGTAATGTGCCCAGCCCCAACAGGAGCTGGGCTGCCGCATTCTGCACCAGCTGCAGCTTCCGAGCCGTCACCATAGGTAGCCCCACGTAGAGCACATTACAGTAGTCTAGCCGAGAGGTGATAAAAGCATGGGTGATCATGGCCAGATCCAGAACCGAAACCAGAGCTGAAGCTGCCGCACCAAATGTAGCTGGCGGAAGGCACTCCTCGCTACAGCCTCCACCTGGAGATCCAGGCGGAGCTGCGCATTGAGGAGCACCCCCAGGTTCCAGAACTGGGAAGTCAGTGGAGTGCACACCCCCTCAACTGAGGGGTCGCAATCTCCATCGACTTACCCACTAACATCACCTCCATCTTTTCAGGATTCAGTCGCAGTTGGTTAGCCTTCATCCAGTCCCCGACAACTGCCAGACACCGAGTAAGCACTGAGACTGCCGGGCCTGGGTTGGTTGAAAATGAGAGGTACAGTTAGGTGTCATCTGCATACTGATGACACCTCACCCCGTACCTCCTGATCACCTCGTTGAGTGGCTGCATGTACACATTGAACAGGAGGGGGGACAAGACAGAACCCTGTGGGACCCCACACGAGAGGTCTCGGTGAGATGAAAAAAGACCACCAAGCACCACCCGCTGAGTTCTCCTGGTCAGGAATGAGCGGAACCATTTGAGAATGATCCCACCCACCCCCGCACTGTCCCTCAGGTGCGTCACCAACATCCCGTGGTCAATGGTATCAAATGCAGCCGACAGATCTAATAGGACCAAAAGGTCGATTGACCCTTATCCTTTTCATAGCGCAGATCATCGTCCAAAGCCACCAATGCTGTCTCAGTGCCATGCCCCGTACAAAAGCCAGACTGCAAGGGATCCAGATAATCAGTGTGATAGAGATGCCTTTGGAGCTGCTGAGCCACTACCCATTCAATAACCTTCCCTAAAAAGGGAAGGTTAGAGACAGGCCGATAGCTGGCAGGGGAGTCAGCATCAAGTGATGTTTTCTTAAGCAGAGGCCGTACCACCGCCTCCTTAAGGCAGGCCGGCACTCTGCCCTCCCGCAGGTAGGCGTTGAGCACCCCAGCCAGCAATGGCCCCATTGCCTCCTGGCAGGTCCTAATCAGCCAGGACGGGCATGGATCTAGTTCACAAGAAGTGACTCGAACAGCCCCAAGCACCCCCACCACATCAGTGGATATCACTGACTGAAATGGATCCCCCAAATCAGACAAGGCGGGGCTTCTGCCACCTCTACTTCCTCCACTGTATTAAGTGCGGCATCGAGATCTTGGTGAATACGAGCAATTTTCTCTGCAAAATAATCCTCAAAAAGGTCACAGCGGGCAGTTGATGACTCAACTCCAGGGTTGAGGGAGGCTGGACTGACCAGCCACCACACAACCCGGAACAGCTCCGCTGGACGGGATTTAGCGGATCCTATGAGGGTAGCAAAGAATTCCCTCTTTGCTGCCCGCATAGCCACGGCATAGGCTCGTAAACTAGCTCTATGCTGCAATCTGTCGGCTTTGGCTTGAGAATGACGCCACCGTCGCCCTACCTGCTTCAGCATCCGTAGCTCCTCTGAGAACCAAGGAGGTCTGTGGAGCTTCTGCCTGGGCAACAGATGCCTGGGAGCTGTTTGATCGATGGCCTCCATCAGCAAGATGTTCCACAGCTTGACAAGGTCATCGATGTGACGGTCATCTAGGTCAGAGGGTAACTCCCCCAAAGCACCTAGGAACCGTACTGGGTCCAACAGCCTCCGGGGGCGGACCATCCTAACAGGTTCCGCACCCCTCCGGGGGCAGACATGTGCTAGAAGGGAGGTCTTCAGGAGGTAATGGTCTGTCCATGACAAGGGCACAGCTGTACTCTTCCCCATTAACGGACCACCTGCCTCAAGGCCAGTGCAAAACATGAGGTCTAAGGTATGTCCTCCAAGATGCGTTGGGCTGTTGACACTCTGGGACAGGCCCATGGTGGCCATGAACTCAAGCTTGGCTCCACCAAGGACTGTATCAGTGTGAATGTTGAGGTCCCCGAGGACTATTGTCCTTGGGGACCGCAACATCACCTCCAACACAGCCTCCGCCAGAGCCTGCAGGGAGGCTACTGGACTGGTAGGTGCACGGTATATCAGTAGCACACCCAAACTGTCCCCTGCCATATCCAACACAAGATGAAGACCCTCAATACCTACCATGGATCACACTGGCTACCTCCTCGTAGACCACCCCTCTTTAAAAACCATAGCTACACCACCACCCCATCCCTCCAGCCGTGGCTGGTGTTGTACGGAATACCCGACTGGAACAAGATCAGCCAGAATTGGCCCCAATTCATTGTCCAGCCAGGTCTCCATGATACACGCGAGATCGGTGGCATGGTGGACCGTTGTTGCCTTATTTGCCACCAATCTCACGTTTAACAGCACCAAAACCGGACCGAGGGCCCCCTGACCAAGTTCCACCTGCTTATCTGCTGGGGGAGAGGAAAGTGGGACGTGCACTAAGCACCTATCCCACCTCACCACTCTCCCACCCCTCCCCCTGAGATCATACCTCCCCTGGCCCATCAAGACCCCAATAGCCGCACACACACATCCCGACTGCCTGTTCAGCCCCCCCCTCCCTGACTGTTCCGGCCAGGATGCAAGGGAGAATCCTCCCTCCCCCTCTCTCTTCCCCCCCCCAACATATCCCTCCCTCCTCCCCACATCCCCTAGGGCTCCCCCTCTCAGAGGGAATCCATAATACGCCTCCCAAACAATCCCCCCACCTCAGCCCCCCCTGACCCTCCTCTGCCACCGGTGGGTCTCCCACTCCCCTTGGCATCTCTCCCCCCCCTCTCACTGAGGGAGAAAGCCCTCCCCTCCCCACTCCCTTTCCCCCCTCCACCAACCTCCCCCTGCCCCTCTCTGCCACAGAGAGGCATCCCATACACTAAACCCCCCTTTCCCTACCCACTACACTATTTTCCCTATCTTCCCCAGCCCATATCTCCCCATCTTTAGATAAGATAATATCATCCATATCTTCAAAAAGCCCCCCTACCACAGTTACTCGCCCCCCGCCCCTGCCAAGGGCCACGCCCAAGGGCCCTTGAGTGCGGCCCTTAGGCGCCTGTCTGTGGTACACGCCTGCGGCTCAGCCGGGCCGCCGGCTGCCTTTGACCCCTCTGGGCCTAAAGTCCCCGCCCTCTAGAGCGCTGGCCCTGTCCCCTCCTTCAACCGGGGGAGGGGGAGATGCAAAGAGGGGGCCGGCCACTCACAGTTCTTGTTGGGGCCTGCCTGGCCCTGCTGCTTCTGCCGCCGCTGCCCCAAGCCCCGCTGCAGGTCAGCTTGGGGGGGGGGGCGGGGGGGATCATGGTGGCCATGAACTCTCGCTCCGGTCCCACAAGACCAGTATTGGCATGGGTATTGAAGTCCCCCAGGACCAGAGTCCTGCAGGAGTTCAGCACCACTGCCGAGACCAGCTCTGCTAGAGCAGCAAGGGATGCTACTGGGCAGGAACCCCGAGATTCCCCCAGCCAAACTGAACACCACATGGAGGGCCTCGATCCCCGGAATCTCCTGGACTGGATACCTTGTAACAGGCCATTGTCTCTCTGAAAATAATAGCTACACCACCACCCCTGACCCCCAGTGTGGGGTTGGTGCTGCACGACATACCCAGCTGGAACGAGATCGAGCAAAATTGGCCCCGCAGCACTCCAACCTTACCCTCCCTATTTTCTCCGCCCCCAATAACCCTATTAATCCCCTCCCATCTCTTTTCCCCTGCATATCCCTCCCACACCCACCCAGTGCTCTCACCACTCGGGCCCCCACTCTCTCCCCTCCACATGCTGCCACCATGTGGCTTTCCTTGCTGGGAGCACTGACCTGTCCCTTACCCAGGGCAAGTGCTCCCTGCACTCCCTCCCCCCCCATACATACCCCATACATCTGTAGTTTTAGGCTACAGATCTTTATTTCCATGTTTATTGTTGTTTATTTGGGGAGCTAGCCCCGCTCACACTTGTCTCCTCAGGAAGACAGGGTTCTCAGCTTTGTGGCAGGAGGTGGGTGGAGGGCCTTCCCCTGGTTTTGGCCTTCCCCCGCCCTCCTCTTTAGTCTCCTAAGGGGAGCCCTGTTTAGGGGATTTAGAGTATTGGTCATGGTGGCTTTTTCTCCCTCTTCCACTACTGCTGTGAAAGGGAGTTTGAGCAGGGATGGCAGCAGCAGCAACCGTGTAGCCATGGTCAGGCTTTTTCCTGCCTTTTCTCTCTGAAGCAGGCTTGCCTCATATTAGGCACCTCTCCTCCCCCCCACCCCACCCCCTCCTGCACGCCATAGGGCAGTAATGGCTACAGAGGCGGGAAATCTTGGCAGATGAATGCAACAGCACTCCCCAGCCAAGAGCGTGTGGTTGTCTGAGAGCAGAGGCGGAGAGCAGACCCAGGAATCCCCAATGCAGCCATGGAGGGCAAGTGCGCCCAACCTGGGCATTCCAGTCCTCTCAGACCAGGCTCTCCTGCTCCTGCAGAATGTTGTACCTGAGGCTGTATATGTATTGCTGTGACTGAGGGGAGGTAGGTTGCCTCATGCTCCCTCCTGGCATGGCCTTGAAGGCGGGTTGGGGATCCTGAGGCAGTAACACCCCAGTCTGTAATTTGGAGAATGGGGTGGGAGTTTGAGCTTATCTGAGAGCACTCTGTCTCTCCCATTGCTGGCCCTAGTGTCGTGCCACTAGAGGTCACAGCTGCTCCTTGGGGTGCAAACACAGGCCTAAGGAGTCGCCCTCACAGAACCTCTCAGTCTTTTTGAAGGACTCCTCCTCCCCCCTCCATTCCCCCCTCTCACCGGAGTGGCAAGAGGGGAGAAAAGAGTGCACTCAAAGGGCTCCAAGCAGAGCAGGGCTCAAGGATAAGGAGAATAAATTTAAAGACCTCCATAAGGGGCCCAAAAGCAGAAAAAGAGGGCTCGTTCCCCCTCTTCATCTTCCCCCGTCCCCTCCTCTCGCATGCCCTATCCTTCCAGGCCAGTGCAGGAGGGTGGGGAGATCTCTGGTGCCAAGACCAAGAAGCAGGATGAACCACTGGGAGTTAGATTGGTTTGAAGCAGAGCTTATGAGAAACTGTTTTAGGAAGGTGGTCTTGATATTAGAGCTTTCCCTCCCATTCCTCTCACACCCCAGAACCAAGATTCCCCCTAAGGAGAACACAAGGGCGTTTCCTAAGTAGGGGGCTAGGCTTTCTGATGTCCCACTGGCTCATTTCTATCTAGATACCATTAAGGAAGAATGGGAGCAGCCTTCCAGATTTAAGGGACCTCACAAATACAGGAGGCACTTTCTACTCTGTCCCCAAGTACAGGGCCAGCCTGAGAGATTGCGGGGCTCAGGGCGAAGACAAAATTGGGGGGGCCCTCAGGTCTGTCCACTTCCTGTGACTCCTCCCACTTTTCCATGGCCCTGGCCACTTTTCACAGCTCCATCCACTTTCTTATGGCCTCACACACTTTTCACAGCTCTGCCCACTTTCTCACACCCACAACCTCAACTCTCTCTCATCCACCCACCCACCCACTTACCTCTCTTTCACCCACACATGCTTTCATGTCTCTCACACACATTCATTCTCACACACACCTCACACGCTCATTCTCTCACACGCTCATTCATTCTCTCTCCGCTCTCTCTCACACACACGTAAGTTCATGCTCTCTATCACACAAGCTCCGAGTATCTCTTTCTTTCTCACACACACAACTACACTGACTCATTCAAACAAAGTAACACACACACGCGCCCCCCCCCCTCCCCACACACATTCAAACTTTAACTTGCACACAGCTCACTTCGGCAGACTCAGGGCCCATGCACACCTTTTGCTGCCTCCGCCTGGCCTGCCACTGTCCTACCCGCTGGCTGTGCACCTCCGCATTTATTTTATTTATTTATTTATTTCGTGGCATTTTTATGCCGCCCCCTCATGCCCATGGCATCTCGGGGTGGCTAACAATTCGATAAAACAATAAAATACATTAAAACCAACATCACTTTTAAATTAATTTAACCCCCCCAACCCCATGCATGTGCACGCCGGGCCAGCCATTTTCCTGGATCTCTGGCATGCTGGGACTACATTTCCCAGCTTGCCAGATTCAGGAAATGGCTGACCACAGCGTGTGCATGTGCATGGAGGTGCACAGTACAACAGGACGTTCAGCCGATAGCTGCAGCAGGAGCAGCGCGAGTAGGTGGTGCGGGAGGGAGGGAGAGCGGTGCTGTGGCAGGGCCGGCAGGGGCAGTGAGGCACCCAGGCAGCTGGCGGTACTTCCTCCCCTTCCACACAGGCTGCTGCTGAGGGCAAGGCTGGGGCCTGGGCAGGCAGGCAGGTGACAGCGATGCAGGTTAGGTAGTGTGGGAGCCCCCTAGGAGTGGGTCCCAGGGCAGCTGCCCCGGTCCGCCTCGTAGTAAGACTGGCCCTGCCCAAGTACCAGGAGAAACTAGTTAGTTTACCCAAGGTAGATTTCTTTTATTTATTCCTTAGATTTATACCCCGCCCCTCCTGAAAACAGCTCGGGGTGACTGTTAGATGCAGCAGCAGCTTAGATGCAGCAGCAGCAGCTAATCCAGCTATGTCTACTGCCCTGCCAGCTGAGCGGGAGGTCCATCCAAAGGACCTGTTGCATAGGAAGGTAGATATTACCCTATATCCTCCATAACAACTTTGAAGCATCTCCCCTAACTCTTCAGACCACAGCCTCAGCCTTAAGTTTCATTTTTCTATGGGACTCTCCCTTAGAGAAGGCAGAGGCTAAGGAGTTGAAAGACAGCTTCAAGAAGCTCTCCCTCGCAGTGGCTTATGCTTCTAATGTCACCTTAAACGTTGTACACTTTGAACTATGGCGATTAACATAGTGACTTGATGTTCCATCTGGCTTCAGCCATGGAAGGCAGGCCTGCCTTCTAGGTCTGTCTGTCTGCAGCTCATTGTGAATGGGGCAAGTTTTTCAGGTAAGCAATGGGCAATGCTCTTATACTGCAGCGCCAGAGAAGCAGAAAGCACTGCCTCTCAATCCTGCAAAAGCAGCATCTAGGAGGCTGTTTTGTAAACGAGCATGGCCTAAGGGCAGGTCTGTGTGAACTTGGTGGAGTGCACACGGACTTCTGGTGAGGGGGGGCATCAGACGGGCCAGGATGGGTGTGTGTCCTTACTCTCACACCGACCACTCATGCCCCCACATGGAGAGTCATGGTTTTTTCCCCAATGCTCTATGCATGGGTGGTATGTTGGTCACGGGAGTGCGCACCCACCCATGCCATCTTCAGATGGGCACTTGGGTGGGTGGGCGCATCCCATTTAGAAACAGCTGGAGTATCTTTTGTCCTCATTCCAGCTTTTGGGGCCCAAAAGTCATTGTCCACATAGGGAGCAGCAACATCCACCCCCCATATACAGGTGGCAAAAGCAAAAAGGTCCACAGAACCCAGTACAAGTTCAGGGGGGGGGGGGGGAATAGCCTGCCTCCAACAGGCCAACCCAATGGTTCACCAATCTGGCAACAACACCCTGGGAACCTCTGATCTGGGGGAGGCTACACTACAACACTTTGTAGACCAGTGGCTGACATCGACATTTGACGACTTGATGAGAGACAATTTCTTGGGGGTTTCTCATCAGAGTTTGCCTTCCCCTGAAGGATTGTTTCCTGTGTTTTTCCACATCAAGGTATCTGGCCAAACATCCACTTATGTTGCGAGCCATTCAGCGCCATTGAACATAGGAGCCATAGAGTTGGTGATTATGTCCCAGAGGTGTATTGCATTATCTACTCTTTTTTCTTAACAGTACCTAAAAAGAACAGGGACATCAGGATGATCCCCCAACCTCAAATCCCTGAATGAAAGTGGGAAGCTTGGGAAATTCCACATGGGAATGTTCAGGTCTACCATCAGCTTGCTCTAGCCAGGAGACTGCCAGTAATCCACTGACTTGCAGGAGGCTTACCTGTACATCCCCATTCATCAGGTCTGCTGCATGTTTTTCCATTTTTCCTTTGCAGCAGCTGCTATCGGCTCTGAGCTCTCCCATTCGGTCACTCGTTGTCACCCAGGATGTCCACAGAGATCCTGATTGTCCTGGTGGCAGCCCTTTGGGAACAGGGGGTACATATTGTACCCCTACTTCAACAACTTCCTTATACAATCTCCATCGGGTTGTCAGGGTGAACAGGACTTTGGACTGACCATGGAATGGCTAGATGTCCCTGACTTTCTGATCAACAGAGAGGAAAGCTGTATGACCCTCAGTGTTTCCTGTAGTTGTGGGTGATGTTGGACATCAGCTTAGATCAGGTTTTCCTGTCAGAGGAAAGACTAATTAAGCTGTGGTGTGCTGGATCAATCAACTCCAAAGCAAGACCCAGTCGGAGCTGATCTTCCTGGCCCAGGTGCTTGGCAGTCTAGTCTGCTGCTTGGACGTAGTTGGCTGGACCAGGCTTCATCTGCATCCACTACGATACATCCTTTGACCTTTTCAGCAAGAGATTGCAGCCTCCATGCATCTGCCAATCACAGTTCTATGAAAGGTAAAGGAGGATCTCCAGTGGTGGTCAGCTTTGACCAGGCTTTCACAGGCAATACCTCTTTGAGAGTAGAGGTGGATTCTGACCCAGATGCCAACAGCTGGGAGTGGGGCTGGAGAGCCCACTTTGCTCACAAATCAGCTCAGGGTGCATGGACACAAAAAAAGGTGTCCTGTCACATCAGGGGGGCATAGCTCAAGTGGTAAGAGCCCGTGCTTTGCATGAATAAGGTCCCAGGTTCAATCCCCAGCATCTCCACTTCAGGATTCCTGGTAACACGCCTGGGGGAGGTCTCTGCTGGGGGCTTGGAGGAGTCTCCAGTAGCACACAGGAATGGCCTCCGCCAGAGATGCTGGAAGAGCCAGATTTGGACCCGAATTTGAAACCCCCTGCTGCCGTGTCAGGTTGTGACAATACTGGGCTAAGATGGGCCATTGGTCTGACTCAGTTAGGCAGTTTAGTTTATCAGTCCCCTGGAACCGAAATCCATTTGACTAGCTCTGCTTCATTTCTCTGCTGAGTTGAAAGGGGGATGGATTATGCACCGAGATAACATGATTGCTCAAGCGAGGGGGGGAGGAGTACATCTAGCCTCAATCAAGGCGGTGCACATTGCAAGTTCCCTGAATATCTAAATCAGATTAGCTCAGTCATCAGAAACTAGATATGGGGGAATGGTCCATATTGGAGGCAGCGCTCCAGAACATCAAGTTATTTTGGTCCACCAGTGTTGGACCTCTTTGCATAGTCATGATCACTGGGGACTCCAAGTTCATTCCAGGATGAATGACCCCAGAGCAGTGGGCCTAGATGCTCTGTCTCGGGATAGTCAAGGGAGCTTCTTTAAGCATTCTCTCCCTTTCCCCTCATCACTTGAGTAATTCAGAAAACCAGAGAGAAAGGAGCTTGTGTAATCCTGGTGCTACTGCACTGGCCAAGGAGACCCTGATTCTCTGATGTCATCAACAGGGCATTGAGAGGCCCGCTATGTCTCACAGAGTCCAAATTTTCTATCCCAGGGACTAGTTCTTCATCCAGACCCATGGACATTTCAGCTTGCCACTTGGCTGATGAAAGGGTTCTATTGACTGCCTTTGGTTACTCTGGTAATCTCTTGAATACCTTGTTAGCATCTCAGATCTTTGATTAACAAGGCATATGGTGCAACTTGGCCAAAATTTGCATGCTGGTGCAGGAGACAGGGAGCAGGATGGCCAATGCTGTATCAGAGGTCCTGCAGTTTCTCCAGGAAGGGGTGTGTGTGTCTCAAATTGGGTCTCAGAGCTAATAATTTGAGTATTATCTGCTGTGAAGGCCAACCTTCCTTTCCTTCACACCCTCATGTTAGGAGATTCCTCAAGGCAACACAACTCACCTGCCCGCTGTTTAACTGCAGGTTCTCCGCTTGGAGGCTGAATGTCATCCTCAAGGCTTTGATGCATACATCTTTTGAGCTGCTTCTGAAGATGTCACTGTTCTTTTTAACGGTGAAGACAATATTCGTGGCATCCATGCCCTTGGCTAGGAGAGTCCAAGATGGAAACTTTCTTCTGACTCAGAAATGTGCATTTTTCACAAAGACAAGGTAGTCCTGAAGTTAGACCCCACATTTGTTCAGAGGTTTCATAGGAATCTAGAACTGTATCTGCCGTCCTTTTGTCCCAATCTCCAGCACCCTAGAGAGAGGGATTAGCATATTTCAGGTGGCAGGAGGACACTCAATTAACATTAACCTGGATAGGTACAGCCACTTCAAAATGTACTCTGCCCTGTTTGTAAAATTCTCTGAGCCGTTGTGAAGGGTGGCATATAAATTTAAATAAACAAATAAATAATTCTTGGGTAAGAGAAAGAATTAGGAAGGTTTCAAAAAGTACTCTAGCTATATGGTTTAGCACCTGCTTATTGAAGGCTTACAAGACCTTCCAGGTTCCTCCTCCTATGGAAATTGCTGCACATCCTCTTGGAGACAGCTGCTCCTGGGTAGGGTGCCAATGGAGGAAATCTGTAGAGTGAACACCTACCTGGTCCTCTGCTCATTCCTTCACATGTCACTACAGGGAGGACTCCCTAGCATCCACTGAAGTGCATTTTGGCTGTTGGATACTTCAGATAGTTCTGACTTAGCCCAGTTGGGAATTTGACTCACCTGGTGCAAGACTGTTGTTGTGGGGTTTTTTTGGAATCCATCTTCCATTGGAAAGGTACTGCTTGGGGACTTTCCATTGGCTCTGACTGTCCACCGTGTGAAAAGAGAAAGAGGGGAAAGCTTCCTTACCTGTGAATTTCCATTATTCTCTTGAAGCAGGGTGGACAGTCAGTTCCACCCATGTTGGATTCCACTTCGGAGGATCAGACAGGGGTTTTGAGTAGAGTCTGGGGGCTTCTTCCAGACTCCCTTTTCCTGTCTGTGCCTGTTTTTTCAATCTCTATTGTTTTTTACTGTTCAAGTTATAACCTTGTTTCTAGCTTTCTAAGTTAGCTTTGGCAGTCATGTCCTGGGGAACTGATGCAGGGGTATGCCCCTCCCACTAGCAGTGGCTGGATCCTGCTTACTGCTGAGTGAGTAGGGACATAACCC